>CACRXP010000170.1:125157-137065 GCA_902702965.1 Spirometra erinaceieuropaei
AAACAGTGCCTAGAACTAAGCAAGGTGGGTCAGAACGGTCCACAAGCAAGCAAGCAAGACGACGATTTCATTCGTCGGACACTGAAAAAGTATCATTATATGCCTCTTAAGGCTATTTACAGGGAACACCTGTCAATGTTTTCTACGCGCATAATTAGAAGAAGAAGAAGAATGAAAGAGTTCGGTCACCATCAGCAAAACGCCATGACAAAGGCACTTTTAAGTAGAAAACTTATAACAGAACGTTTTTTTGCTTGCTCAAAAATATACTGGTCACAGGATTTCCTTCTGGAAAAGCATTTACTTTTGTGATGAGGTCTTATTTTTAGACAAGTCTCCGAAGTCGGCCCAGGTGGTCATATGTGGAAAGAACTTTCCACGAGAGCACACTATGTCGGCACCAACTTTCAAGAACTGCCGACGCCCGATGGTTTGGATGGCCATCAAATTCGGAGAGCGACCAATCTGGCGTTCAGCAGCGGAGACGATAAAAAGCAAGGTATTCGTCGACATTGTAAAGGATGCCTTCGGTTACAACGGCATTCATTGACGTCGAATGGACACAGTAATGTTGCAGGATAATGCCCCTGTCCACCGCTTAAAAGTGGCATGATTGCAATTCAGTCTGCGACCATAATCTAATATTTTAGACCGCAACCTCTCTGCCTGCGGCCTTCGAAGCAATTTTATCCCCGCCAACAGCCCGGGCTTAAATCCCATAGAAAATATTTTTGCATTAATCAAAAGAAATTGGGACAAGGCAAAGAAACACTTTTTTTTCTGGGACAGAAGTTACAATTTCTGCTTAATAATTGCATAGACTAAACCACCATAAACAACTTGGTAGGCTCCATGCCCTCCCGCCCTACAGCAACTTTAAAAGCTAAAGTACAACCAACAAAGCACTAATACGTTGTATTTATTACTGTTATTCATTTTTTGTCGTTTTGTGGAATTTCTCTTCTCTGCTGACAGTTATATTAAACCCTGAATGGTTGGCCTGTCATGCTGTCGATTTTTTGATTTGGTGGTTTTTCCTAAAATAAGTAATCTCTTAGTCAATAAATAATACTTTATAAACCAAACCATGCCTTGTCTTGAAGCTCGGTCGTATATTTAACGCAGTATAACATTCGTGGATGCGGTGTGGCATTATCGTGCGCTACAGCGATTTAAGTTCACAGTTCGTGACATTTCATCAGATAGGTAGAAAATAACATTGTCTTTACATTGTATACCCAAAGAAAGCGTATATTTTGGTTCTGAAATAGTTTCTCAGTTTCCCAATAATGTTGGGCCAAATCACTTGCTGCATTATCATTTTGCGAGTTCAGTCTACAAGGTGCATGCTTTCCGCACAAAAATCACATATTCCTCTACGCCTTTAAGAAGATACCGTGTTGAGTTTATAAGATTTTGCTACGAATGTAGACTATGTTGTACATTGGTGAACGGAGATGTGTAACACTGTAGGTATGGACATCCCAAGGTCTTAAAATTCTCATAACTGGAAACTTCTCTGAACCCTAAATGCACATTTTCTTTGGGTATAAAATGTAAAGACAATGTTATTTTCTACCAAGAAAGTAAAAGTAAGCATACCTTTTTGCGTGTTTTCCACAAAAATATTTGATTTTATAAGACCATCGAAAATTAATGTGACAAATACATGCTACTTAAGCAGTCATTTTTTTTACCAAGTCTGGCTTTTATGCGGGGTCAAAATGAAGTGCATTCAAAAGCCGACGTCCCAGCGAGTCCGAAATACTATAGGATTATGCTGCATGCTAATCAATTTTGCAACCCCACTTAAGTAATCCTTCCTAATCGAAAACGCATTTCATAATTTCGGCCAACATTTCATCAGATCGGTCACGCACTGTATATATAATAGCTATCGTAGTTAGGCAGACTTCGGCCTGATCTTTTCGTGAACCCCGATACGAAACGTGTTTGCATCGGGAAGCCAATCAATCGGTGTGTGCTCACTTCTGGGTGAAATAAAAGTGATCGGCAGCGACAGAGAATGGCAAGTGGCAAGGCACTGGTGAACTTCGGTTCGATGAAATGTTCTTGACCCATCTAGTAGATTCCAGTGGTGGACCAGCTGCGTCAGGCGTGTGAACGCATGTTTAGGTTTCCGGTCAGAGTTATGATTGGCTGCGTGAAGGCAAACAAGCCCGAAAGAGTGCTGTATCAATCTACCCCCCAGAGTCTGTAGTCTTCCCTCTGCTACATATATAAATATATAATGGTGAAGGGGCGCCCGCCGATCATTCTTACGGAACTCACTCATTCCATTGTGCCTTAAGGGCTCTTCCTCTCGGGCCCGACCAGCAGCCGCACAGCGGCGCATGATACATAGGCAGAATAGCATTACCGACAAAGACAAGGGAGACTGGAATGGCCATTTCTGGCTTATTAGCGGTCGTCAGCCAGCCATACCCAAGCCCGAAGTGTGGAACACCTGGGGCTCGATCCCGCGGTCTGCTAATTAGAGTGAGTCCCATAAAAAACGATCGGTGAGCACCCCTCTACCACATATATACGTATAAATTTTCCATAAAAAAACCGTTCCTCTCGTCCGCCAAATATGCACAGATGGAGTTTATGTTGCCAACGCACACAACTAGAGACAACAACATTCAGCCCCATGCTGTTTGAAAGTAAGGAAGTTCGTTTGTGATGAACTCACAATAAGTTAAGGTCACAGGGGACCCATGGTAATTTCAACGCCTGCGCTGCCATTAAGAAAACCGATGACTAGAGCTGTTGGGAGTATTAAGGATTCTCTCACGTCTGCTTTTTCACAAATCAGATAAACAATAAAATCGACTATTAAAATAAAAATTGGGACTATCACATGAGCGAAGTAAAACGTCATACCGAATTTCCACCTGTCTGAAGATGAACTCAAGAGTTAAGAAGAATAAGTGACGATCCCGATAAGTGACTTATTTCCTTACTTTTTGCATTTACAATAACCCGGATTTAAAATAATCGTCTCTAGTCAACTGTGGTGTCCTGGAGAATGGACGCAGGAGAAATCGAGATCTTCGACGAAAGTATGCTGGTCTATGAATTCAGCTCTGATTCTTCGATCTCCACGGAACAGGTTTACCGTGGAGTTGAAATCCGTAGGCAGCATTTGAGAGGCCAAGGCAGACAATAGGTCGAGAGCTGGACCCGCCTAAGGTATCTACTGTCCTTAGAGGGATGAGCATTTGAGTCTATATCGTATACCACGTTTTGTATTTAATCGTTTGCTTGACTAATATGAACCACTAGTTGTGAGGATCTGGTATCTTTATCTGGACATGGCACAAACATATGTTCCTCAGGGTTGGATGCACGTTGGACCTGTGATCCACAACCTCTCAGCTGAACGACGCAAAAATTGACCCATTCGATTTCGACATCTTCAGCAGTGCCGGTATCTTGATAATCCCTTATCCGTGCATAAAATTCCTTTATCTGGGGAGATATTTTTTAAAGACTATTTTGACATGAATCTAGGAGGAGAGAAGGGACGGTTGTCCAGTTCCATTGCGAGACCTCGTTTTTAACTCACTTTCACATTTCGTGGCCCGTTTCTACGACAACCGCATGCTCTCAGCATGCAAGCCAGACTGTCTTGAGCTCGAACCATTATGAAAATTCCTCTACGATTTATAATTTCACAATCATCTGACCAGTAAACTTTTTTTCACATTAAGGGAAGTGTGATATTTTCCTATACCAAACGAAGACGATCTGTGCAGGAACCATGCAAGTCAACAGCGAAGCCATCCAACAGCCTTAAATTTATTTGAATATAAGATAGTCATCCTTTTAGAATACGATGTTGGGGGGAGGAACAATTTTTGAGTCATTTTCTTCCTATCCTGTTTGATCCTTTCAGGCACCAGAAGCCTACCATTAAAAGCTTCCGTTGGCAGCCAGTCCTACTAACGTCATAGCACTTGCAATTAGTAGAATCGCCTTGAAATTGATCTGCCTCGGACTGTATGCACTCTCTGCCAGCTTATCCTACGCACATAACAGCTCCCGCGGAAATTGCCTTCAAGCCGGTCTCCTTAGCAGCAGTTAATAGTTCATGAAATCGGTCACTGACTACAGGCGCTGTTTGTTGCAATCAGTTGAGGTAGGGGACGTAGGCGCGATAATAAAAAAGAACAATGAATAAATTTCAAAGAATAAAGCAACTTGAGTAAACCAGGAATCCAGGGGAAGTTCAACCAATGAGAACGAGGAAAACGATGTGGGGACCCAACTACACTGAAATTTAGCGTACGGTTTTGCGATGCCAGTGAACGATAGACCAACCAAATCTGACCAATTCGGTACATATAATTGGAATCCAAAAAACAAACGTAATAGGCGAGCCCGCTATCTTTGATGTAGGATAGCTGTGGACAACTGTATAGATCTTAAAAATTTCAAGTAGTCAGACATGCGTTACCGTAAATGAAGGACTCGTGTATTGTGGTGGAATGGGTTTTTAATTAGTTATTTTTCCGAAAATTGCAGGCCATCGGATAGAGTAGTCAAAAATGGACAAACTCAGCCACATATTCGGACGAAAACAGAAGAAATAATGGAAGAGATAAATTCAGGGAGGGGATTGGGGTATTGCCATACGAGAGGGAATTAGGGTGCGGAGTAGGGAAATACACTGACATATATCACAAAACAGCCGTTGAGTGGTGTGCACGCTGTCGAAATGTATGTCACGCAGGCCTCATGAAGGAAACCAAGCGGATCGGAGGACAAGCTGATGAAACCGTTATCATCAGTGTCGCCTATGGTTTGACCTAAATGCCATGGGACGAAAGGAAGCATGAGACGTTTTCCCGTCTCAGGTAGCTGAGACATAGCCAGTATAATGGAAGACCTCCATGGTAGAAGTGGACAGCTCTGTAAGTAATTTTCCTTACATAAAGCCATTGCAAGCTAACTGTCTAGTAATAATTAACACATTGGGACTGCAACGAAAAGATCGTTTTCTCGTTCGTTTATCCTTAGCTAACGTTTACCACCGACGCGAAACGATCGCTTTTCAACTCTCTGAGCTAAGGCCATGGTAGGTAGTTGTTAGTTGAGGCGTAACGTCTACGATGGAGGATGGAAGCAATACGACCTCTTCTAAGCTCTCAGAACTTAGGTCATGCGAGGTACAGTAGGTGGGTTAACTCATGAAATGTCAGCCGAAATTCCGAAATGTGTTTTCGCTTCAAAAAGGTTAATTATTTAGGGTTGTAAGACAAATCATCATATAACATAATTCTACAATGATTCAGCTGCCTGAGGATGCAGGCTTTCAAACGAAATTCTTCCCGACTGCATCTCAAAACTGTACTCTGAAAAAATGATTACTTAAGTAGCATACATTTTTCGCATTCACTCTCGATGCCCTTTTATTTCATGAAAACATGCATAAAAATATTCATTCTTTTGCTCATTTCGTAGATAATTACGTCTTTTTCCATTTTTACTCTCGAGAGAAGGGTATATTCCGGTCTTAAGAAAGTTTCTGATTGTGAGGCTTTTTAATGCCGGACAATGGCCGTTCATAAAGCGTCATGTCTCGGCATTCACCAATGTGGCTTGTTACGGTAATAATATGAATCAAATCCACTGTTAAATGTTATGAAACCCATATAGTCTCCTCTTAGTACCGTAGAGAAACGTATAGCATTCTGAAGACGGAAAATATAGGGTTTGTAGTTCGGAAACCCTGATTGCAAGTGTAACTGTAGATCAGGGTTCAAAATTATTCGGGAATCGGAAAAGTTTTCGAAATCCAAATTATACCCTTTGATCGAGTATAAAATTTGGAAAAGACTTAATTTTATACCGAATGGGTAAAAATGAATATTTTTATGTGTTTTCTTTCAAATATAAAGGAATTTTTAGGGGCCTCGAAAGTGAATGAGATAAGTGCATGCTACTTAAGTAATCATTTTTTCAGAGTATAGTTTTGTCATGCAGCCGACAAGAAATTGGTTCAAAAGCCGGCATTCTCAGGTAACTGAATTATTATAGAATTATGCTGTATGATAATTAATTTTACTACCCTATATAATTAACCGTTTCGCAACAAAAACGCATTTCGGAATTCCGGTTGATATTTCGTGAGTTCGCCCACCTACTATAGTGGTAAACTGTATGTTAACACCTGCGGCGGGAAGAGCGGGAAAGGGCGGAACCGAACGCAGTGCTGAGTAGTTTACGACCAGCTTAAAAAGTATAGTAGCCAATAGAAACGAAGAGACGAGTCCGAGGAAGCAGTCTTTAAGAAGGAGACACGATCGCTGGGACAAGAGCTTTATTAGCCTGACGTTTCGGATTCCTGCTCGAACTCATCATCAGAGACAAAAGCAGATACGGATGGTTCATGCATAAGGGGCTGCAGTATTTATAGGATGCAGTAACCATGCTGCCGCATCCCTATGAATATTCACGGCTCCCCCCTTCATCAGGGATCGTTGCACGTAGTGTGATGGCCGACATTCGCGTCGTTAATTGCTTCAATTTCATCATGTGCGTTGGATGTTGGTGTGATGATTGCTCGAACACCTGACGCACTGACCCTGGTGATGAGAAAGGTATTCGCCTGTGCACTCCCCGCGTGGCCAATCACTCCGCCTTGGCGAACTCTCAGCACCGAGTATTGAATGGGAAGATCATTGCACTTGTTAATGGACTGATTAAACAAGTTTTTGCATGCAAGATATGCTTGGGTATTTTTCCCTACCGTTACCGATAGGATATGATTCCAACTGAGTAAAATAAATTGTATTTATCGGAAGTTTTCCGTGAAATATGCCTTAAGTTACGAGAGCGACGAAAATCGATAGGGGAAATGCGTACCGCACGAGTAGTAAATTATACCCAGCGGGGTTTTTATAGGCGGTGGAAAAGAAGCGCATGCAAAAGCCAACACCCTGACGCGTCTGAAATATCGCAGGATTATGCCGCAATATAATCAGTACTACAACCCCACCTGGGTAATCCTTCCTAATCAAAACCGCCTTTCAGAATTGTAGTCAACACTTCATGAGATCGGACGCTGATTATAATTAACGAACATAGCCAATGGGATATCGCGTTAGCGTGTATGGGCCGGATTTATCTCCCAGTAACAGTATTTTGTTTCTGGCTACGGTGACAATCGTTGCTTTTGAAGGCGCCCTTTATAGATCATTGCGAACATTTCTACTCCCGGCGTGCGCAGTCCAGTTGCCAGAAACGGCAGTTCTGCATTTGACGCCTGTCAAAACAATCACAGAGAGAAACTATCTGTATACGCATTGTCTACAAGAAGTTTTTTTTGCGGGTGTTAACTTGACCTGAATTTCTAGACTGACTTGAGCATGCATTCCTACTAGCAAGGAGGCTTAAGTTCAACATTTGAAACCTGCGGGGAATAAAACGATTGGGCTTAACTAGTTTTCCTTTCATGGAGTGTTGTAATGGCATGCATCTGTTCGAAAATCGAATAGCTCGTGACTGCTTCCTTTATCCATAATTACAGTGCGTGACCTATCTCATGAAATGTTGGCTGAAATTCTGAAATGCGTTTTCGATTAGGAAAAATTACTTGGTCGCGGTTGCAAGACTGATTATCTTAAAGCATACTCTTATAGCATTTTGGACTTGGCAGGATGTCGGCTTTTAAATGCACTTCTTTTCAATCTCCTGTAGAGAGCGTGCTCGGTAAAAAATGACTACTTAAGTAGCATGCATTTTTCCCATTGATTTTCGATGGTCTCGCAAATTCAAATAAATTTTATAGAAACTACAAACAAAAATATGCCTTCTTTTAGTCAATCAATAGAGAATCACGTCTTCTTTATATTTTATACTTAAATAATGAGTATAATTAGGTTTTAAAAAAGTTTCTAATTATGAGACTTTTTAAGGCCGCGATATGTCCATTCATATAGCATCTTACCTGGCCGTTTACCACTGCTCCTCCTGAAATGTACAACATGGTCTGCATCGATTGCAAAATTTTATGGACCCTGTATGATATCTATTTAATGACATAGAAAAATATGGGATTTTCATTACGCGGAACGCATGCACCTTGTAGAGTGAAATCACTAAGCGTTAATGCAACGAATGATCAGGCTCCAAATTTTTCGGCAATTAGAAAACTTTTTTGAAACCTAATTATACTCATTATTTAAGTATAAAATATAAAGAAGACGTGATTCTCTATTGATTGGCTAAAAGAAAGCATATTTTGTTTGTGGTTTCTATAAAATATATTTGAATTTCCAAGACTATCGAAAATCAATGGGAAAAATGCATGCTACCTAAGTAGTCATTTTTTACCGAGCACGCTTTCTACAGGAGATTGAAGAGAGGTGCATTTTAAAGCCGACATCCTGTCAAGTCCAAAATGTTATAAGATTATGCCGCAGGATAATCAGTATTACAACCGCGACCAAGTAATCCTTCCTAATCGAAAACGCATTTCAGAATTTCAGCTAACATTTCATGAGATAGGTCACGCACTGTACTTCTAGGCCCTCTTAACAGAAATATATTACTTCAAAGACTAAAGCAGCGTCCGTTTAATTTTTGAATTTCACATTGTCTGAAAATGAACCACATAAAAAGCGTCCTACAGTATACATGTGAGTTGCATTGACGAAAACCTAATCGTGAATGCCTAGAGAACACCGGTGTGGCAATAGGACAGACTGTCGGTCGAAACTATGGTTATGTTTGAGGCATAAAGTTGCGTGTACTTATGAAGCGGCATTTTTGAAGTCGAATGTGCTTCCTCTTTCTAGAAAATAGCATGTTTATTTACGTCCTGCCTCGCCTGACTTAAATGGGCGGTAAATCTAATTCCCCATTCCGCAAGAACTGTTTTCGTAAACATTCTTCAGCGTTAATTAGTGCCCATTTCCACTGAAACGTGCGCGGGAATGCAGACATGGTCTATGGTGCTTATTAGCGTCTAAAGTCGCCTGTGTAGATGGAAATTCCGACTTGCTCTAATTAATGTCCTCTTCCCAACATTCACACACCGCTCGAGGAAAGTTTCTCCGAACTCATGAAAGCAGTCAGTAAATTACCAAGTCTCAACTTATCTCACTGGCCAGGGACATTGCTATTAATTTTAATGTGTTACTCGCGCTCTTGCGCATTTTCCAAGTCTGTAATACACGTTTTTTGCGATATTTACTAATTTTCTGAAAAAAACTTTTGAAAAAAAGGCTTTTTGCACCAGACGGCTTTATTGGCTTGGACTCAGTAAGAACCCAAGGAGACTCTTCAGAATTTCTCCCTCAAGAGACATTAGCTCTTGACGATGGTTCGCAGTCGAGTTAGGCAATCTACGTACCTCAGCGAGGGCAACCACTAGATCCAACTTCACTTCAATAGGCAAAACTGCTTCTCGACAATGTCGTGGACAGTTTGTGTCTCCAGGCCAAATGAAATTACACACACAGGTCTACCGTCACTGTCAACGATATCCACTGTGTGCTTCACAGCAGGGTAAGAGCAGGAACGGTGACTTGCGCGTGATTTAGTCTATAATGATAGTAGACTTGCACTGCATCTACCGCACTCTCTCCTACCCACTCCCCACCTGGACCCGGTGTCAAGACAGAGTCAAGAAGACCTGAGACGTATCACCATACCCGCTGGTCCACAACGTAAACCGACCAGGATTTTGTAGAAAATAATGGAAAGGAGGGCAGCGGCGGCTTGGATCCCAATGGGCACAGCGTAAATCGTTTCAAGGCCTGCCTTCTGACGCCCGCCGGAGCTGGTCTAGTCCCCCGCATTTACAGCGTGACCCGTTTGACCGCTGTGACCGACAATATCCACCGCGTGCTCCACAGCAGGGAAGGGTGACTTGCGTAGCGTCTACCGCACTCCCTTCTCCTCCCCAACTCGAGCCCGGTTTCATGACTAAGTCAAGAAGACCAGAGGCGGAAGAGGGCACAGGTGGCTGGCACGGCCGGACTTGCACCCAGGCGTACTACCACAAAAATAAGACGGCGGTAGTGATCACAGTTGGCGCGATATGAGCTGGCAAGTGGGCCAGCCACCGAACCCCGAAAGTTGGCATTTGTTATGGTGCCCATTTCCGATGACGCTTGCCAGAATCCGATATGGTCCCCATGTCGGCCCAGCGCGTCTACCGCGTGGTCCGTTTTAGGGGTAAACATACGGACTGTTAAACCGTCAATGTCGACGATGTCCACCATGTGCTGTACAACAAGGTGCACCAGGCACGGTGGCTTGCACAGCATCCATCGCACTATCTCTTCCCCATTCCCTTATCTGGATCCGGGTGTTGAAACATAATCAATAAGACCGTGTGCGGGGAAGGGAAGAGGTGGCTGACACGCCCGGACCGGCACCTAGGTGTGCCACCACATCCCCTGGTTCACAACATGAACTTTACTAGGATTGTTGACCAACAACAACACCCCAACAGAGTTCAGGGGCTGGGCAGATGACCAGGGTTTTTCGCCAAAATTAACAATAACAACACCCCAGCATGGGTCAGAAAGACGAGGATGATGACTGGGCAGCTATGCCCACCACCTGTATACCCAGTGGGAGCGCAAGCGCATCTACCGGCAGGGAACCAAGTACTGCCAGCGCAGACCAGGCTGCGAGTGCTATGATTTGCGGATCCTGGCAAAGCACACGCTTTCAGATCTCTGGACGGACAAACCCACACAGACACACGCATACATGATCTGTTCTGTTGTGCGTAAGTGCCTGAATAACTGTTGTCTTTGGCTGCCAAGTCTCATTGCTCCACCAGAGCCTGTTCGGGGCTCAAGACTAAGTCCCCAAGTTAAGACCTATAACCCGAATCAGTGAAGTACCACTTCTTCAACATGAACGTCGTGTTCATACAAAAGTCTACTTGCTCTTCGACATGAGCAGGCGGTGTTACCTGTTGTAAAAATAACAAGAAGTATTATCCGGTGGTTTCAGACATGTTTTTAAATAAAAAACTCGACAAGGGACTTAGCAACAGTGCAGAGCATGTACTAGTATCCCAAGTTAGATAATAATTGACCATATGTTCTCTCCTGGCCAAGCCGTCTTCCAGCCACAGTCGGTAGTGGCACCCATGAGCCATTCGCTACGCAATTCATGTGATTCGGTTCTGCCGAATTTCGATGGCTATATAAGAAGAAGAAAATTGGCTCTCCGGAACAGGTTTATTTAACTGCTGACGTTTCAAAGAGCTGGGTCGGCTCTTCATTGTCAAAGCGTAAACTGCACCTAATCG
Organism: Spirometra erinaceieuropaei; assembly: GCA_902702965.1. Classification (NCBI taxonomy): domain Eukaryota; kingdom Metazoa; phylum Platyhelminthes; class Cestoda; order Diphyllobothriidea; family Diphyllobothriidae; genus Spirometra; species Spirometra erinaceieuropaei. The sequence continues at coordinate 136,442 of CACRXP010000170.1, forward strand.
GTCAGAAAGTTAACTTAAAGTGGCAAGCTGTGTTGGCCAGCCTCATGCTGATCGATTTTTCTCTCTCCTCACGCTGCGTCGGCCTCTCAGGAAATGGTTGACGGGCGTTTTTTTTGCCTGTGCACTTTATGAGTCACCACTCCGTCGAGGGGAGCTGATTGGACTTTAGTCGGGCGGTCGGTCTGGCGGTTCTTGTTCTTCCTCACCGAGTAAGCTCAGCGTCGGGCTATCTCCGTGCTGTCTTCTTAAGTCCGGTGTGGTTGTTTGGTCCTGAGCTCTACGGTTGTGATGACGTAGGACTTTGTAAGCTGCAGGAAGGTCCAGATGCCTGTTGATAGAGTGGGCATCGGAGAACCACGCCTCGAGAGTTAGCCGTTCTGTTTTTGTGTTGCCTCGGCCTAAGATGGTAGCCCTCTGGAGGTCAAAAGTATGCCCCGTTTCCCCAACGTGTGTTGCTAGTTGAGAGTTAGGGTCTAACCTCCGAGTGGCCGATTTGTGTTCTTGTAGGCGAGTTTGCAATTTCCGCCCAGTTTCGCCCACATAGTTGCAGTCGCCCTCATTGCAATTTATTTTGTAGATGACTGCTGAGGTTTCAGCGGGTGGCAATGGGTCTTTAGGTTGCAT
>CACRXP010000170.1:137534-200786 GCA_902702965.1 Spirometra erinaceieuropaei
ACGGCGCGCTGCATGGAGCACTGATGGCTCAAAAAATCTGTTCAGATTGGAAAAGTTTAGAGATCCGGGAAGATTATAGTTGTCGTCATATGTCATAAAAAGAACGTGTAAAAGTTCGTTTTGTTCCACTCATTCCTAAAATTTGAGTTCAAACTAAGGGTTTATTCCAGTAATAAAACGTTTGCAACCATGAAATTATCTAGGGAACTGCAAAAATTCACATGCGATCCAGTTAACTATAGGATCTACATCCAGTACAATTTTCTATGCTCAAAAGGAGGTTACTGCATAGAGATATGGGAGATATATGATTTTTACCTTCGATAAATTTGGCATAATGCAGTTCGGTGATCTCAAGGACAGCAAAAAATACGGACTGGCTTCAAAATATGGAGAAATTATTAATGTTTTTTAAACCAAAATACACCCTTGTTCGAACTCTGGGATTCAAAAAAGACTTCGTCTTATGAAAGAGATCCAGAAAACGTTGATGAGTAAGCATTTGCTTGCGATTAAATCTCACTGACAAGTAACGCGCTAATCATTGTGGCCAGACTAAATTATACTGGCTCCTTTTAATTTTCCTCCAGATTTCGCAACCCTCGTATGAGTCGAAATACGGACATAACTTGATTTCTTTAATTATTCAAATGTAGCTAATCCGAAAAATATATAGATGGACTAGGCCGATGAGACTTTATAAAAAACGGACGCCTGCTCCTCAAAAGTCGGATGAATATAACCAGAGCAACTTTTCCTCGTTTATTTGGAAAATGGGACTAAATTTATTGAAGCGTGGAAAAAGTAAGGGCGATAATACATGTTACTTAAACAGTTGCGTTTTCATGAGCGCGAAGGACCCGTGTGATTGGAGAGATGTTTGGTCTAAAGTATGGTTATGAACACTCTGGAACTCTGTTTCATATTTAACAGCACTGAAACCGTTCTTGAGTAATATTTTCACTGCAAAAATGTGTTCAAAATTGGGGTCGATGTTGTGATTTCTTTTAGCCAGTATAATTTACAAAAGGTTCGCGATATTAAAAAATCTCATAATTACAAGACCTTTTTAAAACCGGATTTTACCCTTGCTTCGGATATAAAATCGGAAGAAGACGTAATTGTCTACCAAATGAGTGAAAGAATAAATATTCTTATGCATTTTTTTCATGAAATATTATTAAACTTTTAAGGGCATTGTACAAAGTCTGCTTTTCTCACGCAGCCGTAATGAATTTCGTTCAAAAGCCGGCATCCCGAGGTAACTGAAATATTATAGAATTATGTTGCAGGATGATTAATTTTACAACCGTACTTAAGTAATCTTTTCGAACCGAAAACGCATTTCAGAATTTCGGCTAACATTTCATGAGTCAGCACACTTACTGTAACTCGTTACAATAGTAAACAGATCTGGGTGCAAAAAATTATGTGACAAAACTTCAAAATTAATGGATTTTATGTTCCCGCTTCGATAGATCCTGTGTGCGTTAAGTGAGTCTGTCGACTGTTTGAAATTAAGCGCAATTTTTTAAAGTGAAATGTAGCACCGTTTTGAAGCAAATGTTCTTTCTCACTGTTCGAGATACCAGTGGTCCCAAAAAATGATTTTGTTTGGCTCAATGAGTACCAAGGGTCAGGGATGGAAGCCGTTGAAATCTTCTTCCTTCGGGAACTGGCTGTTGACTACAGATTAAAAAACAATAGCTGGTTTTTAAATAGATTTGAATAATCCGTTTGACCCGGTTGTGGAAAATCGGCGATCATGGTAGGATTCGGACCTACGACAACGAGGACAGAGCTTGAGTACAGTTAACGCTCTAGTTGCCAGGGCTACGAGGCCCTGACAGGGAGCCGTTGGTCTGATCACATTTTGGTCAAGTCACCCTCTTAGCCGACTGCGATGGCTGCATGAAATAAACCAGTTCCAGGTGCTTTACTTTTCGAAGTTGGACATGACTGGCTGACGATGGCTAATATGCCAGAAATAGCCATTCAATTCTCCCTTGTACTTGTCGGTAATACCGCTGTGCGGCTGCTGGCGGAGTCCAGGGAACAACGGTGAGCGGCCACCTACCAATAAAACAATTCTGATACAGTAAGCTGACTGCTGAAGCAAAATTTCATACGTAATCAATCTAGAATCCACCAGATATCCACCAGACTCACGTAGTTAACATTCAAGCCTTGTCCTTGCCGTCATGGTTTCGAATAACGCTAGGGCCGCTGGGTTTTTCACAGTAGAACCACGTAAATAGTAAATATCGGACGCAACTCCTTGACTTTATTTCCAGCTATGATGTGGGCCTTTGAGTCTGAAGGCGTCCTTGAAATGTCAATGAAGAGTAAACTGGTTTTGGCGTTCTTAGTCTTGCGTTGTTTCCATTTACCACTTTCTCACTAATTTAGGTTTTTCCTTTACTACATGAGAGCTATGTGCCTTATGTCGCCAGATGTGATTCGCCCACCCCTTTCACTTTGAATTAATTCTTGCGAAGTCTCTCTCCTCAAACTGGTGCGATATTCGACCTATTCCGTGTCGCGCGCCAATAGTCAGGGCATAGTTCAGTCTATTTCTGGTAGCATTGCGCTAGCTATTTGTTATATGTTTACTTATGCGGAATTTTCTATTGTTATTTCACTTATTAGTTATTCCCTGAACTCGAATTTATTCATGTTTGTTTAAGTTACTGCTTATTAACTGCTAAACGGTACATTCTAACTGGTGTGAGTTTCGTTACCATTAAGTGACCGTTCACCCATTGTCTTTGTTCTTCACTGGGTCGCGTTGACAGTTTTGCTTGGTTTATCTCGACCGGTTCGTAGCGTGGGATCGCATTATCGATCCTCTTAGCTCGATGAAGGATTATTGATGTGTCAGCTGACCGATACTCCGGTAGTGAGGTACAACTGGTCACCCTGACCGAGTGCGGGTTTTTCGAAAGTCGCCCTGCTTCTGTTGCCCAGGCTTTGTTTGCTCTTCTTTTTATCCTGCTATTGACGGTACCTTTCGCCGGAAATTTGGAGACGCATGCTGGGAGTAATTTGAAATTCAACAAAACGTGCAGAGGAGTAATTTGATGCAGGAAGTGGTGCCGCCACTCTGCGCAGAGGGGGTGGGACCTTGAACTGCGCATTTTTTTCAAAAGCGTCTTTGTGCCACATGTGTGTACAGACTGACTCAAGATGATCCGCGGCTCCCTAGGATGTTGTACTCCGTGCCAAGATTTTCTGTCGAACCGGTGAGTGCCAGTCGATTCCTTTTAAATCTTCACCATCTGCCCAGAAGTAAAAATTCGCCTCAAAACGGTACTGAGGAGCCGAGACAAGCGAGGTGGCGAGTTGAGCAGAAGGGGGTATGATCGATGCAACGAGAACTTTATTCAGAAGGAGAAGATACGATCACCGGAACAAGAGTTTTACTGGGCTGACATTTCGGATTCTCACTCGAACCCACCATCAGATAAGGGTGGCGGAAGCACAATGGCTGCAATATTTATAGTACGTAACTGCCGTGGGATCACATGCGCACTATAATTAATAGCTCTCACGATCACCGCAAGGGGTCGTAATTTAGGCGATGATGGCTCGTCAGTCCTTGTCTGAGTCGGTAATTGTCGCAATTTCATCATCCGTATCGGATGTTTGCGTGATGATTACTCGGCCATTTTGCCCGCTGTCACCGGGATATTTGAGCGTCCACGCCCTCCCCAGGTGATTGATGTCCCTGCTCACGGCACGAATATGGTACTGGGAGGTTATTGCGCTTGTTGATGGATTGCGGGCCTGAGAACCATGACTCGACCAGCTCGCGACTCACGAGGTTGTCACCCCTTGCGAGAATTTCGGCCTCTTGAAACCTGAAAATATGGCCGGGTCCCGTCGAATGAGTCGCCACCTGAGAGCTAGTCTCCCCGCCTCACTGCTGCTGCGTGTTCGGCAATTCGCAAACGTAGTAAGCATCCAGTTTCGCCGACGTAGTTGCTTTGTCCGCAACTACACCAGACCCGGTTAACGACTCCAAACGTTTCCTGCCCTGGCAGCGGGTCTTTTGGCCTCATGACTTGGCGCCTGAGGGTTGCTTCCGGCCTGTGTGCAACCCCAATTCAAAGTGGAGTGAGAAGACGGCTGACGGCTTCCGAGACGGAAGAATTCGCCAAAGAAGGACTGAGGGGTCGAGACAAGTGAAAAGGCGAGCTGAGCAGAAGCAGATACGGTCGATGCAACCAGAACTTTATTTGTCTGACGCTTCGGACGCTTCTTACATGAACCCTACATCAGAAACGAGCACAGATATGCATATTGGGAACACAAGCGATGCAGCATTTACGGCATACTTTTGTCATGCACTCATATACCTACTATAATCACAAACAACTTCCATATTCATCGTCACTGCTGGTGTGGTTACTTGCTCGCTTGCATTCGAGTCTTTTGCTGTTGCAGTTTGCTGGTTCGACAATGTGGTTTGTAGCAGCCGCTCTAGTCCCCCTTTTCTCCGGCTCCGTTTTGTCCGTCGATGGCCGCGATAATCGTTGACAGGCCGTGGACACACGATCACCCCCCGCCGGCTAGAACTGTGGCCCCTCCTGTCCAGCTGCAGTGACTGCCGGCTACCCCGTACAAACTATTATCACCTCACGCGCGTCGGACGACCTGGCTTGATACCCTTGAGCCCATCTGATTATGCGCCTCCCTTATCCTCCCCTAATCCGTCCAATCTCATGGCCATCACTCAGGCAGTCATCCCCACCTACTGAAACAGACATTCAACCCCGCGTAAACTACACACCGCGACTGACGCTCTCCGTGAACGGACGCTTATCTCTGTTACAAGCAAACAGCCAACTTACGGCAACCTGTCCTGTGTACAGAATAAACTATTCCTCATGGCTCCCTGAATTCTGACTTATTGTGCGTGGTTTAAGTTGATTTCACATCCTTAACCTCCACAGGCTCACGTGTGCCGTCGCGTAGGCGCGGTACACGCTCACGTCTCCCCCCACGCGATCAATCAGCAACGTTGGGTGCTGGCTTGGAAAGTTGGCTCACCGACCCTGAACCTGGAAGTACCGGAAAACGTGTCTATCCCCGCGATCTCCGTTTGCTTAATTAGTATGCCGCCCAGACAAGGTCGTAACACCGAATATGTGGTCGGGTGGGGGGAGGGATTGTGTTTTTTGATATTCTGGAGATCGAGAACCTAAACTCAATCTGCCTGTGACCCATATGGTTGCAACCCCTCAAAAGAGTTTCCCTCTAAACGAACTTGAAGGCCTGGGGGTGAGCAAACAACTATCATATCAAGTACAACCATCGCTGAGTAAAAGGAGGATCGCTAAGTATGGTAGGCGTGTGGCCGCATAACAGCTGCATTCAACGATAGCGTCGATAGCGTCCCCTTATTCTGCAATGAGGAGCATTCAGCGAGGAGTAGGTTTCTTGGGTGTCTTAGTGATGTGTTACTGGACATCTGCTAAAGATAGTTAAAAAATTGAAGTGGATTTTACCAAGTTAAGTCGGAGATATCAAAGAAAGTCAAATTGTACTGGCTATCAGTGCCAAAAATGGCAACCGAAGTTACATGCATCCACCAGAGGACAACGAATTTGTCCGACATTCGACGTCATATGTGTAGATTATTTTGTCCATTCGTCACCTCATTTTAACTAATTCCTAGCACGTTTCCGGCCAATTTTAAAATAACAGTAAAACTCTGTGACAAAAAAACAACCTTAAATTTATTTCATTTCAGTCAGTAACCTGTGATTCGCTGATATTTTATGCGAAAAACATCAAACAAAGGGTTTTAAAGTGCTCGAGATGCCCTAGCGGACTTAGCGTTAGGCCTAATCTGCACCAGAGCGTGGCAATAAACTAGTCGGATGCGACGAAACAAGCAATTACGCATCATCTACGAACGGATAACGCAGAAGCCGCTGATTTTGACAGGAGTATGATGGCAGAGTTGTTGCATCCCATGAGTACTCCAATCCTGCGCCTTCACCACCCTCATCTCAGCCTTTTAATTTCATCGGAAATCAATGCGCCAACTTGGAGCAAAACCTTCTAAACCAGCCTTTTCAGGCCCGGTCCGAAAGAAATTATCCCAAGTTCGAATGCCGAAAGTCAGGGAAAGGGAGACAGCTGTTTGTAAAGGAGATACGATCGCTGGGACAAAAGCTTTATTCGCCCGAAGTTTCGGATCCCTGTCCAAATACATCGTCGGAGACAACAACAGATACGGGTAGACCATGCACAAGAGGCCGCAATATTTATAGGATACAGTCGCCATTCTACGTCATACCTATGAATATTAACGGCTTCCCTCTTCATCAGGAATCGTTGCATTTGTTCTGATGACTGCTCGATGGCCGACACTCGCGTCGTTTATCGCCGCAATTTCATCGGGGGTGTTGGATGTTGGTGCGATGATTGCTCAACCATGTGACCCGCCGACCCTGGAGTTGGTAACAGTGTTTACCTGTGCGCTCCCCGCGTGGCTAATTACTCCGGCTAGGCGAGGTTTCAGCACCGAATATAGAAGAAGAAGTCCGTTACACTTGTTACTAGACTGGAGGCCAGTGAACCACGACTCAAGCAGCCCCCGGCTCACGCGGTTGTCACCTCTTGCGAGAATTTAGACCTCGTCGAATTTGAATATGTGGCCAGATCTGGTCGAATGAGCCGCAACTTGAGAGCTGGCGTCATTTTTCCGCGCTGCTGCAGCGTGTTCGGCCATTCGCGTTCGTAGCAATCTTCGGGTTTCTCCGACGTAGTTGCTTTTTCCGCAACTGCACCAGATCCCAGAGTTGTTTGAACAAAATTTAGTAAGGCGGTCATGGCGAGCCATCTCTGCAGACGAGTGACAGCCGATAAGGCTCTTACCCAGGGTGGAATGCTTGCATGCGACTGGGTCTTGTCTGTCCGCGGTTAGTCATCGAAGAATGATGCAGCGTCGACTGGCCTTGAGCCTTCGTCCCGATGGTGCCAAGTTACGAGCGGCTGGAGCGGCCGAATGGGGGTGGGGGCATTAGGTGGACTGAAGGCCACATGAGTGAGTGGCCACAGCGGCCACCATGATGGCGGGCTGCCACAAGGAAATTAATTTCTGAAGGAATTTGACAGCCGAAGTTCTAAACCTGAGATACTTACAAGAAGGCATAATGATGAGCCAAGCTCAGTGCAGCTGCATCATGCAACGATATGGGATCGGCGAAGCACGTGCCTGGGCTTCTGGCTAGCACCTGCCTGCTGTCAGTATGGCGAATCTTGCGATATTTGTATTATCTCTACGCCATCACAATCGTAGATCTCAGGACCAAACAACCACGCCAGGCTCAAGAAGACCATACGGAGACAGCCCGACGGCGAGTTGACTCGGTGAAGAAGAACAAGAACCGCCAGACCGATCACGCGATACTGGTTCAATCAGCTCCCCCCGACGGAGTGGTGACTCACCAAGCACGCAGACAAAACGCCCGTCAATCATCCCCCGAGAGGCCGAGGCAGCGAGAGGAGAGAAAAAACGATCAGCACGAGGCCGACCAACGTGACACGCCCCTTGGGATTTCTGGTCGATTAAGTGAATTTTGCGCTTTGACAATGGAGAGCCGACGAAGCTCTTCGAAACGTCAGCATCTAAATAAACCTGTTCCGGTGAGCCTATCATCTCCATCCTCATCTTCTTCTTCTTCTTCTGCTTCCTCTTCTTCTTCTTCTTCTTCTTCTTCCTCCTCCTCCTCCTCCTCCTCCTCTTCTTCTTCTTCTTCTTCGTCTTCTTCAAATCTGTTGTTCTGTCCGATGATAAGCAGGTAAGTGAATTCGAAAGCTCAAGCCAACAGAACTTTTTTCAAATAATCGAATCCCTTTCTTACCAGACTTTCATTGTTGGAATGTAAGGATAATTGGACAGGCCTCTCACAAACTTCCTAGTGTGAAGTCTTTGGAGCGCATATAATGTTGGCACAACACTCTACAAAGTTGTAAATGGCTACTGTAGCCTTAAAAGTAGCATTGTTTAATTCACTTGTCGGTAATCTGCAGTGTTTGATTTGCAATTCGTACATAACATCGGAAGGAATTCCCCAGTCAAAATTAACCTCCTTCTATAGTATAGGACTTAACTAGAGTTTATGTCGCCTGTTTACTGAAATCAAGTTTTATACGTCAAAAAACATTCAAGAATTTCTGCTAAGAATTCACGGATTCGGTTCATTTGTGTCTTCTTCAGAAGCTGCGGGTCATGAGGTCGAAGACGGAAAGATGCCTTAAATAGGATCGTAGGTGATTCACACACGTCAACACATATGTGTGTCCATCGCGCCGAAAAATGGCACCCGAGCCCCGAAATGCGAGTTAGTACTCGCGTTTGTTCGCATATGACGGTGACTCTGACCAGTATTTTGTCTGATGGCCAAGGGGCTGAATTTTTAAATGGCTTTGGACATGCTTCGGGTCTGTATACACAGATGTCACGGATGTCGAAAGCGGTCCATTAAGTTGTGCAATAGCCCACACGGTCTACAAGGAAATAAGAGTTAATACCAACCCTAAGGACGTTAGTCGGTAAAGAATAAGGTATGTGGCCGGGGTAGGGCTAACATCGTGAACTGTCTAGTATATTTATTTACGTAGGCGTTGCTCGGTAGAGTTCTTGGTCAATTCATACCCCCGTTTCAAGTGGTGTCCCCCAGGGCTCAGTCTTAGGGCCGTTGCTGCTCCTAGTTTACATAAACGACTGCGTCGATGACCTGGGATTCAACGCCGTCATGTTTGCTGGCAAGGTTAAGCAGTGGAGAGCTATCAGATCTGACGCAGACAGGTATGCGCTTTGTCGGCAATACCATTCTGCCTATATATCATGCGCCGCTGTGCGGCTGCTGGTTGGGATCGAGAGAGAGTCCATAAGGCACAACGGAACGAGTGAGTTCCGTATGAACGATCGGTGAGCGCCCCCCTAACACTTCAAGACGGTCTCAACCGCCTGAGCAGTTGGTCAGCTCGTTGGCTCCTCAACTCTTGTATGGGCAAACGTATGGTCCTGAGACTCCGCACCAAAGGAGGATGATTCCTTTCAATACATCTTTGACGGGCAGCCCCTTTCAAATGTTGTGGACCAGAAAGACCTCGGCTTCTTAATGACCTCCTCGCTGAAACCAAACACGCGATATGGGTGTTATTTACGTTGGGGCGTGAATTTGTGCAGAGCGATAAAGAACTGTTCGGAAAAGCCTACGGGGCATTCGTTCGGTCCCACTTAGAATATGCAGTCCAGGCCTGGCGACCGTGGTTGCAGAAAGACTATCAACAACTGGAAAGAGTACAGACGATAGCTACCAAGATGGTCAAGAGTCTTGATCATTTGCCCTACGAAACCAGACTGGCTGAACTAACTCTGTTAGGGGGCGCTCACCGATCGTTCATACGGAACTCACTCGTTCCGTTGTGCCTTATGGACTCTCTCTCGAGCCCAACCAGCAGCCGCACAGCGGCGCATGATATATAGGCAGAATGGTATTACCGTCTTTGTCGGTAATACCATTCTGCCTATATATCATGCGCCGCTGTGCGGCTGCTGGTTGGGCTCGAGAGAGAGTCCATAAGGCACAACGGAACGAGTGAGTTCCGTATGAACGATCGGTGAGCGCCCCCTAACATTGTATATTCCCGATCGAAAACCGACAAGGCAACGGGCTCGTGGCCCGGTGAGTAGAGGCGTTGACTTCTAAACCAACAGGTCGCGAGTTCGAGGCTCGGGTGTTCCACACTTCGGGCTTGGGTATGGCTGGCTGACCAGTCTCCCTTGTCTTTGTCGGTAATACCATTCTGAACTAACTCTGTTTCCCCTCAATAACAGGCAACTGCGTGGCGATCTCATCCAAAACTACAGGATTGTCGGAGGCGGGGAGTGCGCCCTTGACTTTGTCGAATTCTTTGAATTGGCCTGGACGGACCGTCTGAGTGGTCATCCCTTTGAGCTGCAGAGGAAGTGGGCTCATTCGGACGTCCGACGGAACGCCTTCTCTCACAGGGTCATTGGAGCATGGAACGGACTCCCTGATGCGGTGGTTCTTTCTGAAACTGTTGAGTCCTGTAAGGGAAGACTAGACGCTCAGTTTCTGAGAAAGTACTGTACATATACTCACGATTCTTTTAGCGGCGGCAGTTTGCGCCTGACTCACACTTACCGTTGACTTTTGAATTTCCAGATTTTCTGATATAACAATTATGTTTATCGATAGGAATAGGAAGCTCAAGGGCGAAGACCTCATTCCCCTAATAAACTGACTTAAATCCAGTCACGCTCTTCTAATCCCGGCAGGATGACATTCTTTGAACTAGACCGCCCCAAGAACGCGGTGTTATAAAAATGTCTGCATAGACCCATTGTTATGTACCCCCCATATGTAATGCCCTGGTAAAAAGCAAAAGATTTATCCGCAGTTGAGGTTATGCAAGAGGTGTCTCCCTACGCATATTCCCACTGCCAACATTGTCGTCATGTCGGGGTACCCGACGGTGAAGAGCACGACACGATCTACTTCTTTGCTTCGGCACTACGGAGTAGAAAACTCTCCAATGCCTCCTTTAGGCCCACGATGCTCAGCCTAAATTAAAAGCGGTATCGCATTTCGTCCGCGTGGACCCATATCGCCCTGCCGGTCACGGGGCTCCCTTTGCATAGTTTCCTTCTATAGGCTTCTATGAGGCCACACCCGTATAACTCCTATTAGCGCAATTTTCGTAAGAAAGGCTCAACATGCTACCTTTTTCTAACTCTCGACATATAGCTAATCCTTGCCCGCAAATCGCCGCACAAAGGTGTTATATAACACTACAACAACGACAACGCACAGATCGGAATGTTATTACCGACAAAGACAAGGGAGATTGGAATGGCCGTTTCTGGCTTATTAGCCGTCGTCAGCCAGCCATACCCAAGCCCGAAGCGTGGAACGCCCGAGGCTCGAAACCGCAACCTGTTAGTTAGAAGTCCACGCCTCTAACCACTGGGCCACGAGCCCGTTGTCCTGTCGATTACGATCGGGAATATACAATGGTAGGGGGCGCTGACCGATGGTTTTTACGGAACTCACTCGTTCCGTTGTGCCTTACGGGCTCTCTCTCTCGAGCACAACTAGCAGCCGCACAGCGACACAGGATATAGGCAGAATGGCATTACCGAAAAGACAATGGGAACTGGAATGGCCATTTCTGGCTCATTAGCCGTTAATTGCCAGTCATACCCAACCCCGAAGTGTGGAACACCCCAAGGCACAACGGGACGAGTGAGTTCCGCAGACACGATCGGTGAGCGCCCCCTCTACCAACGCAAAAATCCTCGAAGCTAGAACTACCTGTGATTCAGCGAATGCGCCGCTGGCCGGCATTCGATATTGATTAACCAGGCTTCTAGGTAGGTAAAACAGACTATCCGAGTGTCTGTTTGTGTGAAATCTGCAAAGAACACTCCGGTCTCAGAAGATACATTTTTATCTAAAAGATCCGACGGCCATTATGACTTCTCTTTTCACACTTCGTACAGAAGGTGCATTTTCTCAATTATAAAAGGCAAAGAGGCCTATTAAAATTGCAAACCGACGATCTGAAATTAACTAAATGAATCCAGCGAAATGTCTCGAGATTGTAAAATGTGTCTAATCTCACATAACATTGCCGTTCCCGCCAAACATTTGCGCGCTTGAAAATATAATCACGCACCGATGTCTACTTAATTGTATGCAGTAGCTTTAGTTCAGTATTCTAAAAATGCCTAAAAATAGACAAGCCCTTGACGGTGTATCTGTTTGTTGGCAAAGTTAGTTCGTATAAATGTGGACCCATATGCTTCTTAATAGATCCCCGGCCAGGAAAAATGGTTGATGCCGGTAAAACATCGTAACAGGGTATGCTAAATGCAGTTGAAGTCTTGCAGCCTAGTGCGTGGAAGATCAAATATGTTAGCGAGACCGAGTAAACGCTGGTTTGACATTAGTTCATAAATGAGAAGATGAGATAACATCGGGAAATGTGTTAGTACTGTCCTGTCGTCTCAAATGTAAATGAGCGATCATCACTGGAGGTGAGTGTTGTGTTGCCCCTCACAGCAAAGCGCGACGGCCATTCTAATCTGTCCAAGTGATTAGGGTGGGCTACCGTGGAGGACGTTCACTTTCACGCCTTTTGTCCTGCTGTTTGATCGGGGACCAGTGCTTAGCCGATGATGATCGATCCCTGCATCTGAGGAGCTCTAGCTTGACCTGGTTTTGCGTTCGGTTTTTCTTAACGTCCACTAATTTGTTCGTTGAGCTGATTTTCGAGACTTGTCAGACCACGAAATAGAGCTGTCCTCATGTGTCAGACTCCTATTGCTCAGTCAGCTCGGGATTTCGGGGTATGTCCAGAGTTTGCTTCATGTTCCACCACCAGAAACGAGTGGTCTGGTCTGCTCGCTGTTCCCATGTGTCTTCTGACGCGAGGCTGTTGTCGTTTGCCAGCGCCTCCAATGAAGTCAACGTTTTGGGAGTTATCATGGGTCCGATACATGACGTTCATGACAAAGGGCTTTAAATCCCATGACCAGATGCTAACATACTGCCTCCAGTCCATGGACGATGCCGATCCCCAGCGGGTTTTGGAAGCGTTCGACTCTAGGCGTTGAATCAATCTGGGATGTCTGGAACTGTAAGGACGCCCGATGGCCTTTGAAAAGGCTCTGAAGGTGGTAGAATTTAAACATTTTGTGGCAACAGTACGGAGAAGGACCCCACTTTACTGTCGGTAGACTGCGGATCGCGTCATAGGTGATTGACGGTAAGGCGAGTTTTACGGATGGGGCTGCGCACTAGACAGTAAGCTGACGAAATGGAAGAAAACACGGAAATTGTTTGGATTTCTCCTGAAAGACTCATCGTACGCCCTCGTACAACAATGGAAATGAGTGCGGTATTTAAAAATAAACAAAAAGTAAATTTAAAAAAATAAAAGAGTTTGAATAATGGTTTGAGGTCATGGGAGGCGATTGTTATTGGCAGTGTAATGTCTGCAGAAGCCTGAAAATGGATGCCAAGATAAAAGCCCCTATGACGTGACCCACAGTCAGCCGTCAGTTAAGTGGGGTCTTTCTCCATACCGTTGCCCATTTTGTTACCCAGTTCGCTGTTATAGGCGTCTGCCCTCCTGTGGGGAGCTGAGCCTCCACTCGGAGAGACGTCCATAAAGGGTAGCCCGTTGCTGCGCTCCGCCTCAGCTTTGAATGTGGGGCAAGCTGGAATACTGGGATCATCTTCCGCTTTATTATGACGAAGGTATTGCTGTCGGTCATTCAATATAGACTGTGGGGATTGAGAAGAAAAAATTAACCTGGTAAGTCAGTGAACTATGTTGGACAGAAAATCTAGGCATTTGTGATTATTTGCCATACTGGAAACACAGGCGTTAACTAAAATATTTAATCATTTGTATTCTACGGCCTGCCTGTTGGGAGTTTAATGAATATTACACGCGGTTATTTAGCGTTAGCTGATGGATTTCAACTCAAATATTCATATCTACTTTTAGACCGTGCCTGCAAAGGTATGTTCAGAAGAATTTACTTCATATTCGTGCGTTAATTTCCTCGAAAATTAAATGAAGCTAGACATTTTCATTTGGAAATAAACCTGTCTTTGACAGTTAAGACGCTTTTTTCAAATGTATTCTAGTCCCCTTGGGTTTAACGAGTCTATTAACGAAGAATTGCTGCTGTTTTTAATGTGGACAGATATCTATTGAGGTTTGAAACTACCCCTCCTAAGCAAAAGTGAGGAAATTCTTGAAAAACTCTCGCGGATTGTATGCATCAAGTAAATGAAAAAAGGCATGAAGTCGAAGACTCGGACAATCGTAACAGAAAAGATTGACCGTCAGGAACGGTATTGCATTTATCTGAGCTTCGAAGGCCATGTCGGAGTTCAACTTGAAAGAACAGCAGTAAATTGGGTGCCTTTGTTGGCAGCAGGGCGAAGCCATATGACAGTGAGAGCAAAAAGCCTGATATGTGGGAGGCAGTTCCATATGCCCGCCCGTGGAGTTGTACGGAAGGTTGTAGCATAGTGCAGATTTGGACCTGTCTTGTTGCCGTCTCGCGCCCTTGTCTTTGTGCCAACCTCAGTGCCTGCTCTGGGATGTTGATATCGACGTGGAGCCCTTTCGCACCTCCGGTTTGCACGAATTAATTAGGCAGCTTTGATGCCTCACCACTGTAAGTGCAGTAGCAGGTGCGGCAGACAGTCGGATGCATACGTCAGAAAAACCACTTGCATCTAGATTGCCTTGTTTGGGCGCTGAAGCCTGACCTAAAGGATTACTGAGATTACTGTAAATATACTACTAACATGATTTCAACAGACTCTTTTCGTGCGTCAAACTTAATCCATATGTAAATTTTCACAGTCTGAATGCGGTGAACAAAGATTTCGCAATTATTTCGCGAATTCCATACCCCTTTTGCATCTATGTTCCATTATTAAATTTATGAATTCTCCTTAGTAAAGCTGCAAACAAAATTTTTGCTATTTAACTATTTTCCCTTACATCTCTACCGTCTAAATAGAGTTTCAGGGCTTCTGTCGTTTTCTCCAAATATACTGACTGATACTGACTGACTGAATTCTACGAACTTGTCCCTCGTAATATTTTTTGAAATCCTTTTCTCTGAGCAAGATACCAGTTCGATAGTTGCCGATTCTGACATTTAGTCTCGCGAAAGCCGGACCTCTTGTACTTGTTTCCCTAGTTTATGAACGGCGTTTTTACCCTCTGGCATAAAGTTCGCTGCATGGAAAAGACAAATACACTAGATATGCTAACTTCTGAAATGCTGGCGGAAATTCTGAAAACGTTTTCGACTCAAAAAGATTACTTACGTAGGGTCGTAATATTAATCCCATTGTGGGATAATTCCATGATAATTCACTTATTTCAGAATGCCGGCTTTCAAACAAACCGTTTTTCGATTACTTGCGAAAAGTTAAACTCGATGAAAAATGACTTCTTAGGTAGCATGCTTTTTTTCGTCGACTTTCGATGCCCTTATAAACTCAAATATATTTCCTAGAAAACACGCATAAAGATATTAATTCGTTTGTTCGTTTGGCAAACAGTTACGTTTTCATCAAATTTATACTCGAAAAGGGGTATGATTCCGTTTTAAAAACATTTTAATTACGGGATTTTTTGAGACCATGAAAGGCTCGTCCGTAAAGTATCGTGCCTATGCATTTACTAGTGTTGTGTGTAAAATTTACAATACGGCTTAAATTTATTGCTAAATGTTATGAACGTCATATGGTCTCCTCCTAAAACTGCGTAAAAATCTATGGTTTTCTATACACGGAAAATATGAAACTCGTAGTTTGGAAACCCTGAATATAAGTGCCATGGAAGGTCAAATTCAAAATTACTCAGGAATTGAAGGAGTTTTTAAAATCGATTTATACCCTTTTTCAAGTATAAAATTTTCACGCGTGATTTCCTACCAAATGAGTAAAAGAAGGAATATTTTTGTCCGTTTTTTATACTGAATATATTAAAATTTATAAGGACATCGAAAATCGATGAGAAAAATTAAGGCTGCGTGGGTAGTCGTTTGTTACAAATTATTGTTTTTTCAGACAGCCAAAAAAGTTCGTTGAAAAGCTGGCATTCCGAAGTAGCTCAAAAATCTTAAAATTGTGTTGCGCGGTTATAACTATTATAACCCTACTTAGGTAATTTTTTTCAGTCATAAAAGCGCATTTCTGAATCCCGTTTAACATTTCATAAGTTGGTACAATTTTCGTACATTATAAGTCGGGGAAAGGGGTAGTTTTTCTATGAATTTCTCAAAATTGTTGCCAATGTGCGCTCTACCGTAAAGGTTCCAAGGAAAAGTGGATGTTGGCCCAGAAATGTTACTCGCTAACGACTGCAAATATTGACGACCAACTGATGTCGAGCTGAAATTCCAAATCCACCCGACTACGGAAATTTACTAATTCATCCATTCAGCAACACTGCACGATTATCAATTCCTCGTCGGGCAACGGCATGCCGAAAGAATTTCGGACCGCATCCCTCGAGCACAAAGTAACGTTCGAAATAGGCTAGACGGGTAATTATTAATCCTCGCTGCAGTGGACAGAGATCTGGTGAGTTGGGCCTCAGGGGATTCGCGGTCGTAGCTGCTCGTGCGAATTACAAAACTTTTAACGACTCACTCTCCAAAGTTTACGCAGTTGAGAATCATATTCTTCCTGTTAACAACAATTGCTTTGGATATGCTCAAAACAGATGAGAGTTTATAGAGGTGCATGGATTTTTTCGTAAAACGGGAAGCAACTGTAAATATTTTATAGGAAATCCACGCTCGAAATCCCTAAATAGACATGCAACAAAAATAAAGCGCAATACATAGAATGAGTGAAAAAAGCACTCTTGTAAGGTCCTGTCGCTTGTTGGTTTTAGAGTTACAAACACACACATTTCTTAAAAGAGACCGCTCCGCGGCGTGGAGGTTTCGTTCTTCGCGTGAATGTCGGACGAAGAGAATGGTGTGAGGAGGTCCGAATCGCCTTAGCGAATGTCTCAAGTAGAGATGTTTTTACATATCGGCGAAGACAGGGATATTTCTGGTCATTTCTGGTTTATCTACAGTTATCTGCTATCTTTGGCCGCACATGCCAGATTTCAAATCCCAGTCAATTGATTTCACAGCAACGCTCTTAGTTCTGCATCAGGAACCGTATGAAAGTTCGCCCAACGATGTCGATTATATCCACCGTTAGCGCCACAGAAGTGTATAAGCAGGAGCGGTGAATTAAGGTGATGACAGACTTGCGCAGCACGTACCACACATTCTCCCCCTCCACTCCCGCCTGGATTCCGTGTCAAGACATAGTCAAGGAGACCGGAGGTTGGAGAGGACTCAGACGGCAAAAACTCATGCGTTGGCGTACCAAAACACCTCTCGTCTACAGCAGACGCTGACCAGGATTTCGTATCACGACACAAATAGGGGGCGGCATGAACCCCAACTGGCGCGGTAGAAGCCTGCACATGGGCGTGTCACCACACCCCAATATTGGAGTAGGTTGCAGATGCGCATCTGCAATAACGCCCAGCTGGTCCCTGTGTTGGTCCGGAGCGTCAACTGCGTGGCCCGTTTAAAGGGCAATGAGTTCGCATGAACTGGCGATTTCGATCTCAAATCATGCAAAAACAGTGCACGCTGCTCCCGTGTGATGTTCGAGTAAAAGTGCATTACAGTCTTGTGCCAGATCACTGTCTTTTCGTTTTCTCGAGTTGAAGGTGTTCGTGCGCATCGGTACAACTGACCTGGTTTTAAGTACGCGAATATGTGCGATTGGCATCGGTTTTTTCGTATGTCACCAATGGCACCAGGTACGGTAAGTTGCAGTGGTGACGAGACCACCCCTCACCTCGGGGTTCCCAAATGTCAGTGGGTGCAGAAGGCTTCGCAGCGTTGCAGCCATCTGGAACTGTAGGGGTACCCAATGATCCTGTTATATTTCATATTGACCCAGCTATGGAAAACTCGGCGCCTCGGTGGGATTCGAACCCACGCAGCAAGGGGAAGGCTTTAGTACAGCCAACGCTCTAACCACTTGAGCTACAAGGTCCCGCCGGACGACGCGAGTTTAATCACATTTGGGTTAGGTTATAGCAGACGCTTACAGACCTTAGGGTCCAGAAGGGTGACACGTGGACCTGAATTTGCCTGGGCGGCCACGCTTCAAGGCTTCAGCAGAGAAGACGTGGATGGCTGAGTGTCAAGACAGAGTCAGGAAGACCAAATGCGGGAAAATGCATAGGGCTGGCACGGCCATACCCGCACCTAGGCGCTCGATGCCACACCCCCTGGTCTCCACAACAACTGGCCAGAATTTAAACTAACAACAACAGCACTACGACGGATCGGAAGGAGGAGGATGACTGGACAGCCATGCTCACCACTGACAGCAGGTACGGTAAGTTGCAGTGGGGTTCCCCTGGGGAGTTCCCAAATGTCATTGGTTGCAGAAGGCTTCGCAGCGTTGCAGCCACTCTGCTACATCGGCCCACCTGGAACTGAAGACGTACCCAATGACCCTGGAAATTTGCCGGATTTGGCGAAATTTAAACATTTTATCGTCCAGTTCGCTGTTATCTGCTTCTACCTTCTTGTAGGAAGTTCGCATTCAGTCTCGTCTGTAACATAGCAGGTGTACTGGTATCCTCCCTGGATACCTCAGCATTCAACTGGGTGCCTGGCTAGGCGGAATTCTGGGATCAGCATCCGCCTTATTTTGGCGACGGTATCGCTGTCGGCCATTCATTAAAGACATTGGGAAAGCAGAATTAGGTAGGTTGGGCCGAAAATATCGGCGGAGATGTTACGTCTTTGACATTCGAGACGTGTTTAATAGTACTCCAATTCACATGGGTTTAATGAGTTTATTAACATGAAATCCCCGTTGTTTTGGATGTGCGTAAAGATTACAAGAGACATGAACTAACCCTCAGTGAGAATATAGATGGAATTCATGGAAAGTCTTCGTCTAAGCAAATGGCTCACTTTTTATATATCATCGATTTATTTCAGTTGATATTTCCTCAGGCTCTCGTTTGAATGAGAGTTGGTTGGACGCAGATGAAGGACGGCACACTTCTCCACATTGGAATCTAGACGCCATTTCTCCGACCACGCTTGCAGTCGCTGCAGACTATCTTGAAGGGATCTCTGATCATTCGGACACGTAATGACTTGAAAGAGCTTAACGTCACCGGTAAACATTATTTTGCCGCAGACGAGTTCCTGAAGGCTGTCCTTAGCATAAAGCACGTGGAGCAATGGTCTTTGATATTTGAGAGGTTTTTTAATCGTACTCTAATTCATATAGGTTACATGAGTTTATTAGCCAAAAATCCCGTTGTTTTGGTTTTGGGTAAATATTACAAGAGACATGAGCTACCCCTCAGTGAGAATATAGAAGGAGTTCATGGAAAGTCTTCGACTTAGCAAATGGCTCACTTTTTATGTATCATCGATTTATTTGCCGTTATCTGCCATTGGCGCCCCGCAATCTCAGGCCACACAAGCCGGATTCTGGCCCCCCCCAGTCAGTTAGTTATCCAACAATGCGATTGACACAGCAGCAGGAGCCGAACGACAGTTCGCCCGTCGTTGTCGACAATATCCACCGTGTGCTTCACAACAGGGTGAGAGTAGAGACAACGACTAACGTGTGAATCAGCTTTTTAGCGCCAGTAGACCTGCTCAGCATCTACCGCACCCCCCCCTCCTCCCCCCCACCCCCCGACTCGGGCGCGGTGCCAAGACATAGTCAAGAAGACCGGAGGTGAGAGAGGGCGTAGGCGGTTGGCTCGGCGTAAACCCGCGCCTAGGAGTACTACCACACCCTCTGGTCCACAGTAAACACTGACCAGGACCTATTACCACAGGAACAAAGAAAGAGCGGGGGGCAAGAACGAGCCTGAATATGGGCGTGCCACCACACCCCAATGTGGGTATTTATTGTGGGTGTGAATTCTTAATATAGCCTTCCAGATTGCCATCTGGCACCTGTGCATATACGGCGTGGCCCGATTCAGGGGGCAAGGGACTTTAATGAATTACCGACCAGATCTCGACCTCTAATCACAGGACAGAATGGTGCGTCCCACTGCCCTATGATATTCAAGTATTCTGCCGCGTAAAATTGCATTAGAGCCTTGGGATCGGGGTGGTAGAGGCGGTCACCATCATTGCCCTCTACAAGGTCGTAGTCTTTTCGTTTCTTCGAGTCGGAGGCGTTTGTGCTCATCAGTATTGCTCGTCTGATCTCAAATCCGCATATGCAGTAGGTGGGCTAACTCATGAAATGTCAACCGAAATTCCGAAATGCGTTTTCGTTCCGAAAAAGATTAATTAAGTGCGTTTGTAAAAGTAATCAGCTCACAAAGTAAGTGTATAATATTTCAGTTACCTCAGGATGCCGGCTTTCGAATGAACTTCCTTCCGGATGTATGCAAAAACTACATTCTATAAAAAATGTCTTCTTATGTAGCATGATTTTTTTCATTGATTTTCGATGCCCTTAAAAGTCCAATTATATTTCATGGAAAACATGCATAAAAATATTCATTCTTTTGCTCATTCGGTAGAAAATTACGTCTTCTCTTAATTTCATACTCGAATGAGGGACATAATTCGGTTTTAAAATGCTTCTATTTGTGGGACTTTTAAATACCATGAAATGGCCGTTCATCAATCTTCATTTCTCAGCATTTACCAATGTGGCTTGTAAAGTTAACAATATGGATCCAATCCACTGATAAATTTTATAAACCCTATATGGTCCCCCTTTATTACCGGAGGGAACTGTGGGGTTTTCCGTACACGGAAAATATACGGCTTGTAGTTTGGATACCCTGAATGTAAGTCTAACGGGAGAGCGGGTTCAAAATTATTCGGGAATTGGAAAAGTTTTTGAAAACCGAATTATACCTTCTCCCCCACCTGGACCCGGTGTCAAGGCATTGTCAAGAAGGGCGGAGGTGTGGGAGGATGCAGGTAGCTGACACGACCGCGCCCGAACCTAGGCGTGCCACCAAACCATCTGGATGACTGCAGATGCGGTCATGTCTGATTTATTTATCGTTATCTCCGAGTGGCGCCCCGCAATCTCAGGCCGTAGAAGCCGGATTCTGGCCCCCCAGAGTCAGTTAGTTATCCAACAATGCGATTGACACAGCAGCAGGAGCCGAACGACAGTTCGCCCGTCGTTGCCGACAATACCCACCGTGTGCTTCACAACAGGGTGAGAGGAGGGACAATGAGTAACGCGTGAATCAGCTTATTAGCGCCAGTAGACCTGCGCAGCATCTACCGCCCCCCCTCCTCCTCCCTGCCCCCACCCGGGCGCGGTGCCAAGACATAGTCAAGAAGACCGGAGGTGAGAGAGGGCGTAGGCGGTTGGCACGGCGTAAACCCGCGCCTAGGAGTACTACCACACCCTCTGGTCCACAGTTAGCACTGACCAGGACTTTATACCACAGGAACGAAGAAAGCGCGGGGAGGGGGGCACGAATCGAAGTAGACGCTGAGTGAGCCCGCACATGGGCGTGCCACCACACCCCAATGTCGGTATTCATTGTGGGTGTGAATTCTTAATATAGCCTACTAGACTCCCATCTGGCCCCCGTGCATATACGGCGTGGCCCGATTTAGGGGGCAAGGGACTTGAATGAATTACCGACCAGATCTCGACCTCAAATCACAGGACACAAGGGTGCGCCCTACTGCCGTATGATATTCAAGTATTCTGCCGCGTAAAATTGCATTATGGCCTAGGGAGTGCGGTGGGAGAGAGGGTCATCATCAGTGCTCTCTACAAGGTCGTAGTCTTTTCGTTTCTTTGAATCGGAGGCGTTTGTGCACATTAGTATTGCTCGTCTGATCTCAAATCCGCATATACATTGCGTGACCTATCTCATGAAATGTTGGCTGAAATTCTGAAATGTGTTTTCGATTAGGAAGGATTACTTGGTCGCGGTTGTAATACTGATTATCTTGCGGCATACTCTTAAAACATTACGGACTCAGCAGGATGTTGGCTTTTAAATGCACTTCTCTTCAAGCTCCTGTGGAAAGCGTGCTCGGTAAAAATAACTTCTTAATTAACATGCATTTTTCCCATTGATTTTCGATGGTCTTGCAAATCCAACTGTATTTTATAGAAACCACAAACAAAAATATGCTTTCTTTTAGTAAATCAATAGAGAACCATGTCTTCTTTATATTTTATACTTATGGACGGAATATAATTAGTTTTTAAAAAAGTTTCTAATTATGAGACTTTTTAAGACCGCGATATGTCCATTCACATAGCATCGTACCTGGACGTTTACCACTGCTCCTCATGAAATGTACGACATGGTCCGCATCCATTGCAAAATTTTATGGACCCTGTATGATAGCTCTTTAATGACACAGAAAAATATGGGATTTTCTTTACGCGGGACGCATGCGCCTTGTAAAGTTTAATCACTGAGCGCTAAGGCAACGAATGATCAGGCTCCAAATTTTTCGGCAATTAGAAAAAATTTTTAAAGCCCATTTATACTCCTTCCTTAAGTATAAAATATAAAGAAGACGTGATTTTCTATTGATTGACTAAAAGAAAGCACATTTTTGTTTGTGGTTTCTATAAAATATATTTGAATTTCCAAGACCATCGAAAATCAATGGGAAAAATGCATGCGACTTAAGTAGTCATCTTTTACCGAACACGCTTTCTACAGGAGATCGAAAAGAAGTGCATTTTAAAGCCGACATCCTGCGGAGTCTAAAATGTTATACGAGTATGCCTTATGATAATCAGCATCACAACCGCGACCAAGTAATCCTTCCTAATCGAAAACACATTTCAGAATTTCAGCCAACATTTCATGAGACAGGTCACGCACGGTAATAATGGTGATTACTTCGCAGTATAATTCTGCAATATTTTAGTCACGCCAGGGCACCTGCTTTGCAAACTTTTCTCTATTTTCGTCCGCATAAATGACCTTCTGTAAAAAATAAGTACTTACAGAGTGTGGATTTTTCCTTTGGTTATTTGATGCCTTCATATGTTCAGATGTTTATCTAGGAAACCATACGCAGGAATATTCGTTTGTTCACTCATTTGGTGGAAAACGATGTCCCTGTTTTTAAAACGTTTTAAATTTCCGAAAAAGGTTGAACCCGGTCTGCCGTTGCACATGCATTCACGGTTTCCAAACTACAAGTTACTAAGAAGACGTCATATGGAGCTTATACAATTTCGCAATGGATGTAGACCATGGTGCGTACTTTAACAGCTGCATAAATCAACGGAAAAAGACGATGCTGCAAACAACGGTTAGACTGTCGTTGTTGACGATGTCCACCGTGTGTTCCACAGCAAGGTGAAGCAGGCATGGTGACTTGTGCGTGAATTAGTTTGCAGTGGCAGTAGACTTTCGCAGCATCTACCGCACTCTCTCTTCTACCACTCTTCACCGGGGACACGATGTCAAGACACAGTCAAGAAGACCGGAGGTGGGAAATTGCGCAGGTGGATAGCACGGTCGAGCCGCACTTTGGCGCTCCACTCCACATCCTCTGGTCCACATAACAACTGACCAGGATATTAACCAACAACGACAGCACCACGAAGAGCCAGAAGGAGGAGGATGACTGGACAGGCATGCTTACGACCTGTGTTCCCACTGGGTGCGTAAGAGCATCTATCGGGAGGGGGGGGAACCACGTGTCAGAGAACTGCCAGGGCACACCAGGCTGTGAGAGCCGTGGTTGGCTAATCCTGGCATAGCAGACGCTGTCAGACCTCTAGGCCCAGAAGAGTACAATATTGTAAGAATGGAAACTTCGCGAACTTAGAAATCTCATACCTGCAAACTTTACTTAAAACCAAAAGATATCCCTTCCTTAGGTGTAAAATCTAAAGAAGACATGATTGGCTACCAAATGAGTACAAGAAGGCATATTTTATGATGATTTTTTGCTTCAAAATATCTCTGAATTTTTAATGACATCGAAAACCAGCGGGAAAGATTTATGCTATAAACGCAATCATTTTAAAGGGTGTTCCTTTCGCAGACGGCCGAAAAAATGCATCTAAAAGCAGGCACCCTGGCAACAAAACATCCTTTGGACTATACTGCGTGATAATTAACATGAAGACCCCACTTAAGCTATCATTTTGAGTCCGAAAACATATTTCAGAATTTCGGTCGCCATTTCGTGAGAGTCTGCACATGATCTGCCCATCAATCGTCGAGTCTTGTGACACTACACGCACATTGTCTTTTGTACTGAAAGAAGGTGAATTCGTCTTTCTTCAGAGAGAGACCGCAGTTGTCACTCTCAAGGTTATCTTCAATAATGTTCTGTGTGCTCTCTGCTCGCATGGATAAAGAAAGCTTACCGGCGTAAACTGATGCTTAATTCTGGACTTACTATGACGACACGACGAGCACAATATCGTCATGAAGCAGGTCCCATGATGCAAGCCGCCCTTCAGAAACTCGACCTACCTTTCATCAAAAAGAGCAAAATTATTAATTTAGTGGTTTTTTTCGAGGACACTGAATGCCAATGCTGACCCTAGACTCTTGTTAACTAATAAATTACCTAGGATCTAATTTGATGTGGGAACGTCGTGGAAGCACCTATACGGAAAGAAGTAACAAAAATCCTTCTCTATGCGCGCTTTCTAAATCATTTTAAGAGAGTTAAAACACTACCGTTCTCTGTGAAGTTCAAGTAGAAAACTGCGGGGATTTTATCCTTTTTGCTACCCCTCTTCCCATGAATCTACGCGTTTATTTATAAAAAAAATCAGTTTGCGATAACGCAACCCGACAGATTTCTTGCGAATATCTATTTCATAAACAATCTTAATGATTGCTTGATTAGGCTGAACAAACAACGTTTACTCAACACTTTCTGGAAATGATCCCTCAAACTAGATTGTCTGTTGCTTCTAAACAACAGCCGAAACGCAATACGAGAAAGTTCGATTATGCCTCGTTGTGTGACGCCTGGCATCAAACGGTGAGACCTCTCCTTCTAAAAAAGATGTTTATTTATTCATTCGTAAATTGTTTTTTGGCAATTATAATTGTGGTATGCCGAGTCCAACTGCCAGCGAGTCTGAAGCAAGTATAATGACGAACCACATGAAGTGAAAGCTTTGTTTAACAAAATTGATTTGTATAATCATTAATGGTTTAATGCTGTGAAAGTCCATGTTCGCCAGTTGTTTAAGATCCGCAATTATTACTGAATGAGTTAAAAGCAAGTAGTTTAATTCCTTCTGCCTGAGAGGACTTTTGGGTAGGGAACCTAGATTTCACAATCGTGTGCCATATGTATACGTCAAACGACCCCGGACTGAGGGTCTAAAATGCAGTTTCGAATTGCGAAGACTGTCTGAGTGGATAGCCGGTGAAAGTATAGCGAGTGACAATACAGATGTTGGTAGGAGGTCTCAATGAATGCTTCTTCCGATGGGCATCCGGATGAAAGTACAGTAGATTGGCTAACTCATGAAATAACAGATAAGGGAGACTGGAATGGCCATTTTTGACTTATTAACCACAATCAGCCAAACCCCTCTACCATTGCATATTCCCGGTCGCGAAGGAGAGTACGACGGGCCCGTAGCTCAGTGGTAAGAGGCCTTGAACTTCTAACTAACAGGTCGCGAGATCGAGCCCCAGGTGTTCCACACTTTGAGGTTGGGTATGACTGATTGACGACGGCTAATGAGTCAGAAATGGCCATTTCATTCTCCCTTGTTTTTGTCAATAATGCTATTCTGCCAATATTACGCGCCGCTGTGCGGCTGCTGGTTAAGGCTCGAGAGAGAGCCCGTAAGGAACAACAGGATGGGTGAGTTCCGTAAGAACGATCGGTGAGCGGCCCGCCAGAAACTCATGAAATGTCACGAGTTAGAACAAGGAAATCCCCATAACGCAAAATCCGCCCAACCTGCGTTCCCCAAAGTCTTACGGCAGTAACAAAAACGTCTGTTCCTAAAAAGAAGACATAGCTGGGTTTATACAGTTGTATTCACTGGCGTAAAAATTACCAATTTTCACTGAAAACTAGAATTTCAGAAAATGACTATATTGAAAATTGCTTAAAAAGGGCTAGCTATAAGGGTGCATAATGAAGAGGGACGCATGAAATGAGGAAAATAATGAAACATAAAAACAAATCAAAAGATCAGTGCTTTATCGATTGTCCATTCGAATTTATCATAGCAGAAAGTCTCCCAGACATGGAGATGGCCAGGCTGTCTATAGTGGATTGTTCAATGTGAGCATCTAGCAAAAAATCAAGCTTTTCTTGCATTGAAAGTTTCTTATTCGCCTTATGCCAATGTCTTTTGATAGGCGCGAAAAGATTTTAGATGGGATTGGTATCCGTGCCGTTGGCAGGAATAAAAATCGACTGGAGTCCACATGCGAGAGAGACTGGCTGTTGTCTAAGAGTCAGAGTACGGTTGAAAACGTTATAAGATTTATACTTCTTTGGAACGATTGGCAGGAGCATTTTCATGTAAAATTTTGGCATCCAGTCGGCGTCGGTGGATGTCTTCGTAGTCGAAAGCATTCTTCACAATGTTGACGAACAGCTTGCTGTTAATGGTGTCCATAATTGGCCGCTGACTAACCGTTCCTTGAATTTAATAGCTATCCGTAGACAGTCCTTGAAGGTTGCCGTTGACGCAGTGTGCTCTTTTGGAAAGTTCGTTCCACATGTGACCATCTGGATCGACTTCGTAGGCTTGTATAAAAATAAGACCTTATCGTAGAAGCAAATGCTCTTCTAGAATGAGGGCCAGTACTCGGTATGCTTCTCAGCAAATAAAAGTTATTCCCTGATAAGTTTTCTATTTAAAAAGGCCTTTGTTGATGAAGTCCAGATTTCTGCATCCTTTGCCTAGTTGTGTTCATGGAGAACCTCGCAGATGTTCCCTGTGAGTGGTCTTTATGGGCATATAATGATGCCTTTTTAATATATGACGAATAAAATCGTCGCCGTGCTTACTTGTAGACCGTTTTAGTCCAACCTGACTATTTCTGGGCAGGGTTCTATCATTAAGTATTCATCATAGGGTAGCCTTACTAATATTAAAAATACTTACTAATGACTCACGCGATAACCCTTCCGCTGCTTGTTTCTGTATCCTTTCGTAGTCGTTAGGTGTGACAAAGAAAAGTGACAGCATTTAACACGTCCTCAATGTATATCTGTATCGCGTTCATAATCTCCCGAAGAAGACGAAGAAGAAGAGAGGGCGAATTTATGGACCTTATTGTATTCGAACTGACGTTTCAGAAACTTCCTCGTTTCCATCAACAGATTAGCGTACTTATTGCTGCTGCCGGTCTTGATTTGCTTAGTTTTGCCGCTTGCCTCGTATTATAGCCGTGCTCGACGCACGAACTTTGACCTGCCTGTCTGCCGCTGACTGGCTAAGATCTTTGCATGATCTTTGTTCCCTTTGGGGTCGGCGTGATTGTAGTCAAATCAACTTGCCGCCAGCCGGTGGACTGGTCAGTCGTTGCGGTTCATGTGAGCAGCATTCAGCTTCGCGGGCGCATCGGTGAGACAGCGTTCGGCCTTGGCCACATGACCTCTGGCCCCAAACTCCGCTCTTTTCTGTGAGCGTTGACTCTCGGTCCCGCGTGCTCGCTTGCCTTGTTGGTCCTGTCCGGACTGATCTGAGCCTTGTACGCAGCGCCTGGTAGGCGGAATGTAGATCAATAGCCCGGCTGAGTGTGCTAGTCGAGAACCAACTTTCGAGCACCAGTCTGGCCATCTTCTCATTGCCTCGACCAATTACCCTCGCTTTCTCAAAGGCAAAATCGTGATTCAGTTCTCGTATGTGGCCATAAACCAAAGACAGCTTGTCCTTGCGGTCGATTGCAAGTTGGTGTTCGTGTAATCTTGTACCGAGGCGTTTGCCAGTTTCACCAACATACTTTGCTTTGCAGTTTAGGCGTGATATACTGTAGACCACCGCCGACTGTTCTGCTGTTGGTAGCGGGTCTTTGGGCTTCATGATTTGCTGTCTGATGGTCCATTCTGGTTTATGAGCCACGCCAATCCCAAAACGTTTCAGGATTCTCGCCGTCGCCTCTGATACATTTTTCACACAGGGTATTGAGAGCCATACATACATATAGATACATACATAGATACGTACACTTAGACATGTATGCTAATAGGCGTTTTGGCATTTTGGTTAGTTCATTTTGACCCACTTGTGAAAAACTCGGCGACCTCCTTGGTTTGGGACCTACGACAACAAGAGGAGGCCTTGTTACAGCCAACGTTCTTACCACCTGAGCTACGTGGCCTTTCCAGAAACTGTGAGTTTAATCACATTTGGGTCAAGTTACCCGCCCAACCTGGGGTCTTGGCTGTACTAAGGCCTTCCCCTTGCTGTCGTGGATACGAATCCCACCAAAATGCCGAGGTTTTCGCAGTTTGGTTAATATGAAGTATTCAAAGATGTTTTGGCAGATTTCGAATAATTCATATTGACCCAACTGTGGAAAACGATGGTAAGAACACGGCTTGAGCAGAGCCAACGCTCTGGCCACCTGAACTACGAGGCCCCACTGGAAGCCGTAAGTTTAATCATATTTGGGTCCTGTTACCCGTCCAACCTACTGAAACGTCTGTAATCCACCAAATTCGATGCAGTACATATATATGACTGTCGTGAGGTGTGTGTTCATTGGGCGGGCTGCAGAACCTGCCCCTAGCGCTGCATCTTGAAGCCATCGTAGAGAAGAGGTAGAGTAGGCTGAAGAAGTTGCAATTATAACTCACTTCACGCATATAGATACAGCCATTAGAAAGTGAATAAAACTACCTGATTCAACATCAGTGAATAGCATTCCAGTGACCGATTTATGGGTTATGTTGTATGTCATAACCTGGAGATAAACTATATCACTATTATCATCGATGTCGCTAATTACAATTTCTGCAAGCAAACGCAACCTAATACCAAAACTCCAGACTAGCTGTGCCTTCCATTGTCTAAATTATGTGATTGCTGGTACTGCCTACAAGAGGTCTCTGAACGGAGGAAGAAGATGGAGACTGAAAACTGAGGAAAAGCTGAAACTGCCTTTTTCGCAGGACGCCGCTGGTGCCAGGTGCAGTGAGTGACAGCGGTATCAGGACCACCCATCATTTCGTGTGCAACCCAATAAAAGCAGGCGATCTCGGATTTTTCAACTCAAGCGGAAGCATGCGTGACGTGATCCTCAATCTACATGTGCCAAACTGCTTTCGGATGAAAGTGTCCGGAGCTCACCTGGCAGAGGATGTAATCATGGTGAACTAGAGGCGATGACCTTGCAGCCCTATCGTCAGTCGTAGACGGGGGCCTTACAAGTTGTCATCAGCCAATAATAGACCCAACCCGAACCTGACATCCCAGATTACGACTCCTTTGAAGCTCTCAGTTCCCCAGCGGGAGCCAAAACCCTAAGGCGGAACTGGTGATTTAATTCTCCAGTCACGACAAAACGTCGAAAATCACCCCTATGTGAAAGCTGAAGCTGTATCCTCGTCCGGTAAACAGTTTGGGGAAAGGCGGACAGAAGGGGGTGAGGGACAACTATCGACGCCTCACAGCAAATTCTGATCGTCAGCAGGTCTCACCAGGTGTGTGTATGTGCTAGACACATCCCCTGCAACACAAGAAAGTCGGTTTATTTTGGCATGGTCTGACAGGTACCAGGTACAGTGAATGACAGCGGTGCCAAGACCACCCATCACTTCGGAGCCCTAAAATGCCAGTGGGCGTAGTAGGCTGTGCATCGCTGCAGCTTCTCTGCTGCTAACAGTGACTACTCCCTGCCTTCTTCTAATTCTTTGCGAGAGAGCTCAGACGAATAGGTGCCTAGATGAACGTTCAAAAATATCGCTAGGGGTGAATACACTCGTTTGGTCTGTTATCATCTAGTTAGTTTGGGAATCGCGATCGGTTTCAGGGCGTGGTTCTGCTTTCTGCGTACTTGACTGTCGGGGAGTGATGCCCAAATTATTTTTGGACTTTTTCAGTGACCCAAATTGGATTTTTTTTGAAGATCGAGCTCTGAGAAATTGTATCAAAGTCGTAAAATGCCAGTGGGTGTAGTAGGCTTCGCGCCGTTGCAGCTATTCTGCTGCCAGCAGTGACCAGTCCCTGTCTTCTTCTAATTCTTTGCAAGAGAGCTCAGACGAATGACCATAACACGCCTCGCCATGCGAGTGGCGTGGGGACGATGATTGCGATTAGCCCCTGAATCACTTATAAGCCCTGTAACTTCGCTTAAGTTGCACTTCTATGTAACTTTTTTGACCTGATAACGAGTTACCGAAAACACGTGTTTGCCAAATTGAGTTTTCAAAAATGATTAGCATAGTGACAGTAATTGCTTCTTGAAAATTTAGATCCCTTAGGTTGTATGAGTGAGCACGGGCGAGTCGGCAATACTTCTGAGGTTGATCTTGTTTTGAAAAAGTTCCTGTTTTATTCATAATAGGATTTTTAGTTTTAAGCATAGATCTTCTTTAACGTTAGTAGTTAGCTTGGCTAAATTACAATACCGCTGACCGGTGCGTAAAACGAATGGCTACCAGCGTCACTTCGTCAACCAATGACCCAAATTGTTTTTTGGGTTTATGGATCTTGGGGCGATTGTAGCAGTCTCTTTATCTCTTTGTCACTTAATCTGATAAGGGTCCCACAAGCACACTACCTTTATGCCTTCAAAAATATTCAAAGATTGGCAATAGACAAGCTCCAGAATTTTCCAAGAAAAGATTGGTCTGGAGAGGAGAAAGCAATCCAACTGGGCGGTTGGTCTATCCCCTGGTAGACTGCGTTTGCTAACGGATGGAAAACAGTTGAAAAAAGTTTGCACCTCCTGTTGTGCTTGTCAACATTTCTGTCCCGAAAAGCTGGCAGGACCAGCGGTGAGTGTGGTTTCAGAGAGCGAGAAGTCAACTTATACCTCCATGCATGCCATGATCACGACGTGATCAGAAGGGTGACACGTGGTCGTGTTGAAGAAGAAGACACGATCGCCGGGACAACAGCCTTATTAGCCTGAAGTTTCGAATTCCTGCTCGAATCCATCATCAGAGACAAAAGCAGATAAGGGTGGTTCATACACATGCGACTGCAGTATTTATAGGATTCAGTAACCATGCTACCGCATACCTATGAATATTCACGGCTCCCTCCCCTTCATCAAGGATCGTTGCACGTGGCGTGATGGCCGCTATTCGCGTCGTTAATTGCTGCAATTTCATCACGTGCGTTGGATGTTGGTGTGATGATTGCTCGACCATCTGACGCGCTGACCCGGGTGTTGGGAAGAGTGTTCACCTTTGCGCTCCCCGTGTGGCCAATTACTCCGCCTAGACGAAGTCTCAGCACGGTGTATTGAATGGGAAGATCATTGCACTTGTTAATAGACTGGGTGCCAGTAAACCATGACTTAAACAGCTCCCGGCTCACGCGGTTGTCACCTCTTGCGAGAATTTCGGCCTCGTCAAATTTGAATGTGTGACCGGAACCCGTCGAATGAACCGCAACTTGAGAGTTGGCGTCATTTCTCCGCACTGCTGCAGCGTGTTCGGCCATTCGCGTTTGGAGTTGTCTTCCGGTTTCTCGGACGTAGTTGCTTTGTCCGCAACTTCACCAGATCCGACAAACGACTCCAGACGTTTCGTGCCGTGGCAGTGGGTCGTGCATTTGCCTAGGCCACCGCTCTATAAGGTGGAGTAGCCGCACAGTCGTCGACTGAGAGACACTACTCATAAAGCACACACACCCTCCTCACATGTATGCGAGTGTTAGGGATAGCTTGAAGGCCTGCCTCTCAGCCCATCACACAAATACAGTACGTACCTGGCATTTTAACACAGCTTGTCGTGAAATGTACAACAAAGTCCTCATCCATTGCAAAATTTTATAGGCCCTTTATGATATCTTTTTAACGGCATAGAAAAATATGTGATTTTCTTTACGTGGGACGCATGCACTTTGTGGACTGAAACCCCAAAGCGCTAATGCAACGAATAATCAGGCTCCAAATTATTCGGTAATTAGCAAACTTTTTTAGAACCTAATTATACTCCCTCTTTGAGTATGAAATATAAAGTGGACGTTATTCTCTATTGAGTGACTAAAAGAAAGCATATTTTTGTTTATGGTTTCTACACGATAAATTTGAATTTGCAAGAACATCGAAAAATAAATGCGAAAAATGCATGCCACTTAAGCAGTCATTTTGTACCGAGTACGGTTTCTATAGGAATTTGAAAAGCAGTGTATTCAAAAGCCGACATCCTGCTGAGTCCGAAATATTAAAGGATTATGCCGCAAAATAATCAGTATTACAACCGCGACCAAGTAATCCTTACCAATCGAAAACGCATTTCAGAATTATTGCGAACATTTCATGAAATCGGTAACTCACTGTAATTACTCGGATAGAGTGTAGAAATTCCCTATTGGAACCCATCACATCGACCTGGTCAGCCACCTGAGATTCCATTGTATTTCGACTGAAGGACCAGCGCCAAACGCTTCGATCAACACTCACCACCAACACCTTACCTGCTCACATCGGACAGAACTACATTCGTCTACTGCACAGGCCTATTTGGGCATATGCATGCATAGGAAAATGATCAGGAATCACATGGAAAACATGCATAAAATATTCATTCTTCTACTCAATCGGTAGAAAACTACATCTTCTTTCAATTTTATACTCGAACGAGAGGTAAAATTTGGTTTTAATAAAGTTTCTAATTGGGAGATTTTTAATACCGTGAAATGACCGTTCATAAAACGTCATGTCTCTGCATTTACTAGTGTCGATAACAATGTTAACAATATGGCTCAAATCCACTGGTAAAGTTTATGAACCCCATATTGCCTCCTCCTAATGGCGTAAAGAAATGTATGGATTTCCGTACGCGGAAAATATACGGTCTGTAGTTTGGAAACCCTGAATCCAAGTGTAATGCAGGTCGGATTCAAAATTATTCGGGAATTTGAAGAAATTGCTAAAAACGAATTTTACTCTTCCTTCGAGTATAAGATTGGAAGAAGACGTAATTTTCTACCGAATAAGCAAAAGAATGAATATTTTTACGCATTTTCCATGAAATATAATTGGACATTTAGGGGCATCGAAAATCAATGACAAAAAATTATGCTACCTAAGATGTCATTTTTTTACAGAATGTAGTTTTCGCATGCAGCCGGAAGGAAGTTCATTCGAAAGCCGGCATCCTAAGGCAACTGAAGTACTACAGAATTACGTTGCAGATTGACCGGTTTTAAAAACCTACTTAATTAATCTCTTCGAAACGAAATCTCATTTCGGAATTTCGGTTGAAATTTCATGAGTTAACCCACCTACTGTACCTGTTCAGTCACATGCATATGCACGTGAACGATCAGCATGGAATTTAACGTCGTCATCGTGGCAGTGAAATGTAGCACGTGGAGCACGTGCATACCTCACTTGCTTTGATGAGGTCAAGTCAAGTGGATTTCGGGGGGCCAGAAAGTGCATATGGGGGGCTAATGCCAGCTGCGGCAGTCAGAGGGGATGTGATGTGGATTCTGAAGCATCTTTCCTCACTGTAAATCAGTGCATTCCCCGGCGCAGTGAACGTGACGTATTGAAATACCGGGCCGCAATGTACTTTATGGTTTTTGGAGGGTTTTTGGTCCACAGAATAATTATGTTCTCCACTGGAAGGGGAGTTGCCAGATTATAGGGTTATCCTCAATGAGTTATCTCTATCACACTCCAAATTCCATGATCTCCCATTGAGACATGATACCTGTTGAGATAAGGACCATCTTCACGCGTAAGTCAGCGTTGTACTTACAACCAGAGGCACGCGGTGGAGGTCGTTGTTTTCGTGGCATGGTCTCGTCTGCATGTCACTAACTGATGTTTATATACGCCGGGGGAGGGAGGGGGACAGGTTTTCCGTGTTTTCCTCTACAGACTGCATCACGAAGGCTGCATAAATTTCCCCAATTATTTCCTTCTAATCGGACATAAAAATGAATTATAGTGCCTATTTTTGCAGGATCAGCAGTGGAACCACCAAGAGTTGATTTATGACCGTGGCAAGTTCGGGGTCATGCATTACTCCCACCCCTCACCCTTCCTTCTTGCCTCAACGGTGAGGCTAATCGGGCTAGTCGCTCCTGCAAAAACTGACTTCACTGGCCTTCCGGGACTTTTTGGGGCCAAAATTAGGTTCTGTGAAAAAACAATCCAGGTCACTCATTGACTACCTGATTCTGAAAAACCACATATGTGGATTGGGGTAAAACACATGATAGTTTGGCTGACGCGTCCGGCAATGCCCACTGTGTGCTGCCCAATAAGGCGGGACAGGGAGGGTGACTTGTACGCGAATCAGTAAACTTGCACAGCATCTACGGCACTCCCTCCTCCTCGCCCATCTGGGTCTGATGTCAAGACAGGTCAAAAAGACCGGGGACAGAAGAGGGTGCAGGCAGATGGCTCGGCCGAGCACGCACCTTGGGGTTACATTCCGCACCCCCTGGTCTACACAACAAATGACCAGGATTTTAACCAACAACGAAAATGTGGGCACGCGGACGTGAGGATACCACTGTGCGCGGCGTGAGCCGCCAACTGGGCTTGCCACCGCACCCCGAAAGCTGGCATTTGTTAGGATGCGTATCCCCGATAACGCCTAGCAGAATCCAATGTGGCCTCGGTGTTGGCCTAGAGCATCTACCACGTAGCACATTTGGGTGGCACAAGTGAGCTAATGCCCATACAGTAGATGTGCTAACTCATGAAATGTTAACTAACATTTCGAAATGCGTTTTCGTTTCGAAAAGATAAATTAAGTACTATACTCTATACTCTACAAAAAATGACTACTTACGTAGCATGCAATTTTCTCATTGATTTTCGATGCCCTTGAAAATTCAATTATATTTCATGGAAAACATGCATAAAAATATTTATTTGGTAGAAAATCACATTTTCGTCCAATTTCATACTCAAAAGAAGAGTATAATTCGGTTTTGAAAAACTTTTCTTATTCCCGAATAATCTTGAACCCGACCTACTGTTACACTTGCATTCAGGGTTTCAAAACTACAAGCTGTATATTTTCCGTGTACGGAAAACCATGCATTTCTATACGGTGTTAAGAGGAGACCATATGAGGTTCATAAAATTAAGCAGTGGATTTGAGCAATATTTTTAACTTTACAAGCCACATTGGTAAATGCGGAGACATGACGATTTAGGAACGGCCATTTCACAGTATTTAAAAGTCCTAAAATTAGAAAATTTTTTAAAACCGAATTAGGTCCCGCATTCGAGTATGAAATTAAGAGAAGACGTAATTTTCTACCGAATGAGCAAAAGAATGAATATTTTTATGCATGTTTTCCATGAAATATAATAAAATTTTCAAGGGCATCGAAAATCAATGAGAAAAATTCGTGCTACATAAGTAGACATCTTTTACAGAGTGTAGTTTTCGCATGCATCTCGAAGAAAGTTCATTCGAAAGCCGGCATCCTAAGGTAACAGAAATATTATGGAATTACGTTGCGGCTGATTACTTTTACAAACCCACTTAATTAATCTTTTCGAAACGAGAACGCATTTCGAAATTTTGGTTGACATTTCGTGAGTTAGCACATCTGCTGTACCTGCTCAATCACATGCACATATACACGTGAACGATCAGCATGGAGGCCACATCGCACAGTGGGATTTGTCATCGTCATCGTGACAGTAAAATGTTGCAGGCAGAACATGTGCACATCTCACTTGCCTGCGAAATGCGGTTCGATGAGGTCAAGTCAAGTGGATTTCGCGGGGGCCAGAAAGTGCATACGGAGTTGCCTGCGTCATGCCAGCTGCGGCAGTCAGGGGGTTGAGATGCGGATTCTGAAGGCATCTTTCCTCACAGTGCATCCCTCGGCGCAATGAACGATACGCATTTGAAATATCAGGATGCTCTAAAGTCGTGTTTCTTCGGAAAGTTGCAGCCCGAATGCATAATTCTCCCCTTCTAATTGGAAATTAAAACTAGTCTATATACCTAATTTTACACCATCTACATGCTGGTGGTCATGCGGCTGTCTTGGAACCATGACAACTTCCGGGTCAAGAATTACTTCCACCTCTCACCCTTCCATCTTGCCTCCACTGAGGTGACAACACTCAGGTTACGCTGATCGCTCCTGCAGAGGTTGAATTCACTGATCTTCCAACGCCACACATGGTAGTTCTGGTTTGGGTATGAGGATACCATCTCGCACAATGAACGCGATCCGGCAATGACAGTCTATCTGAATGTATATTTTGTGATCTAAAAAGAAAAAAAACAATTAACTGGCGTTGACTGATGAGTAAATATGCTGCACATATTTTCGAGCCCTTAAAGCGAAAAATGTGACGCAAGTTCTCAGCTTCGGCGTCCATTACACAATCACTCAGAAACGCTGCTGCGTAAGGCGGTTCTGATGTACAGTAGATGTGCTAACTCATGAAATGTTGACCAAAATTTCGAAATGCGTTCTCGTTTCGAAAAGATAAATTAAGTAGTGTTGTAAAACTAATCATGATGCAGCATAAATCTATAATGATCCAGTTACCTCAGGGTGTCAGCTTTTGAAAGAACTTATTTTCGTCTGCATGCAATATCTATACTCTGCGAAAAATGGCTACTTAATTTGCATGAAATTTTCTCATTGATTTTCGATGCCCTTGAAAATGCAATTATAGTTCATGAAAAACATGCATATTAATATTCATTCTTCTACTTATTCGGTAGAAAATCACGTCTTCTTCCAATTTTATACTCAAAAGAGGAGTAGAATTCGGTTTTAAAAAACTTTCTAATTGTGGGATATTTTAATACCGTAAAATGGTCGTTCATGAAGCGTCATGTATCCGCATTAACGAATGTGGCTTGTAAAGTTAACAATATTGCATGCATTTCTCTACGGCGTTAAAAGGAGACCATATAAGGTTCATAAAATTAAGCAGTGGATTTGAGCAATATTGTTGACTTTACAAGCGACATTCGTAAATGCAGATACATGACGTTTCATGAACGGCCATTTAACGGTATTAAAAAATCTCACAATTAGAAACTTTTTTAAAACCGAATTATACTCTTTTTTGAGTATGAAATTGGAGGCAGACGTGATTTTCTACCGAATAAGTAAAAGAATGAATATTTTTATGCATGTTTTCCATGAAATATAATTGAATTTTAAAGGGCATTGAAAATCAATGAGAAAATTGCATACTAAATAAGTAGTCATTTTTGCAGAGTATGGATATTGCATGCAGCTGAAAATAAGTTCTTTCGAAAGCCGACACCCTGAGGTAACTGGATCATTATAGATTTATGCTGCATCATGATTAGTTTTACAACACTACTTAATTTATCTTTTGGAAACGAGAACGCATTTCGAAATTTTGGTTGGTATTTCATGAGTTAGCTCATCTACTGTAAATCAGTGCATCCCTCGGCGCAATGAACGATACGCATTTGGAATATCAGGATGCTCTAGAGTCGTGGTTGTTCGGAAAGTTGCAGCCCGAATGCATAATTCTGCCCTTCTAATTGAAAATTAAAACTAATCTAGATACCTAATTTTACACCATCTACACACTGGTGGTCATGTGGCTGTCTTGGAACCATGGCAACTTTCGGGTTAAGAATTACTTCCATCTCTCAGCCTTCCATCTTGCTTCCACTGAGGTGACAACACTCAGGTTACGCTGATCGCTCCTGCAGAGGTTGAATTCACTGATCTTCCAACGCCACACATGGTAGTTCTGGATTGGGTATGAGGATAACATCTGGCACATTGAACGACATCCGGCAATGACAGTCTATCTGAATGTGATCGAAAAGGAAAAAAACAACTAACCGGCGTAGACTGATGAGCATATATGCTGCACAGATTTTCGGGCACTTAAAACGGCAAATGTGACGCAAGTTCTCAGCTTCGGCGTCCATTAAACAAGCACTCAGAAACGCTGCTGCGTAAGGCGGCTCTGATGTACAGTAGCTGTGCTAACTCATGAAATGTCAACCAAAATTTCGAAATGCGTTCTCGTTCCCAAAAGATAAATTAAGTAGTGTTGTAAAGCTAATCATGATGCAGCATAAATCTATAATGATCCAGTTACCTCAGGGCGTCGGCTTTCGAAAGAACTTATTTTCGTCTGCATGCAATATCTATACTCTGCGAAAAATGGCTACTTAATTTGCATGAAATTTTCTCATTGATTTTCGATGCCCTTGTAAATGCAATTATATTTCATGGAAAACATGCATATTAATATTCATTCTTCTACTTATTCGGTAGAAAATCACGTCTTCTTCCAATTTTATACTCAAAAGAGGAGTAGAATTCGGTTTTAAAAAACTTTCTAATTGTGGGATATTTTAATACCGTTAAATGGTCGTTCATGAAGCGTCATGTATCTGCATTAACGAATGTGGCTTGTAAAGTTAACAATATTGCATGCATTTCTCTACGGCGTTAAAAGGAGACCATATAAGGTTCATAAAATTAAGCAGTGGATTTGAGCAATATTGTTGACTTTACAAGCGACATTCGTAAATGCAGATACATGACGTTTCATGAACGGCCATTTAACGGTATTAAAAAATCTCACAATTAGAAACTTTTTTAAAACCGAATTATACTCTTTTTGAGTATGAAATTGGAGGGAGACGTGATTTTCTACCGAATAAGTAAAAGAATGAATATTTTTACGCATGTTATCCATGAAATATAATTGAATTTTAAAGGGCATTGAAAATCAATGAGAAAATTGCATACTAAATAAGTAGTCATTTTTTGCAGAGTATGGATATTGCATGCAGCTGAAAATAAGTTCTTTCGAAAGCCGACACCCTGAGGTAACTGGATCATTATAGATTTATGCTGCATCATGATTAGCTTTACAACACTACTTAATTTATCTTTTCGAAACGAGAACGCATTTCGAAATTTTGGTTGACATTTCATGAGTTAGCTCATCTACTGTAAATCGGTGCATCCCTCGGCGCAGTGAACGATACGCATTTGGAATATCAGGATGCTCTAAAGTCGTGGTTGTTCGGAAAGTTGCAGCCCGAAGGCATAATTCTCCCCTTCTAATTGGAAATTAAATCTAGTCTAGATACCTAATTTTACACCATCTACATGCTAGTGGTCATGTGGCTGTCTTGGAACCATGGCATCTTCCATCTCTCATCCTTCCATCTTTCCTCCACTGAGGTGACAACACTCAGGTTACGCTGATCGTTCCTGCAAAGGTTGAATTCACTGATCTTCCAACGCCACACATGGTAGTTCTGGATTGGGTATGAGGATACCATCTTGCACATTGAACGACATCCGGCAATGACAGTCTATCTGAATGTGATCGAAAAGGAAAAAAAACAACTAACCGGCGTAGACTGATGAGCATATATGCTGCACAGATTTTCGAGCACTTAAAGCGACAAATGTGACGCAAGTTCTCAGCTTCGGCGTCCATTACACAGTCACTCAGAAACGCTGCTGCGTAAGGCGGTTCTGATGTAGTCACCGATTTGTAATAATTTCGGTAGGTGTGCAGAACTAAGAGCTACACGCTAAACGCGTGAAAGCAATGACGAGACGAGACGCATCGATTCCAAATTTGGGGGAGCGCTGCCATGCTCCGTCAGCGGCCATCATACGCCACTCCATGTTCGTGTTAAGTAGACCATAGGCAACCAGAAACTGCAGGATCTCCGACGTCGCCATCGACCGGCGACCTGGACCCTCTGCTTTCCCTCCCAGAAACAACCAGAGTCGTGTACCAGGTATCTAGTGGGCACAAGCTGGAATCCAAGGCGCCCCCGACGGAAGTTTACAAGCACAGTAGCCCCGGACTAATGGGCAAACTAAAAACGCACTTCTACGAGATTTGCCACCGAGGACAAGTCCCTCAAGTCTTCAAGGACCTGACAATCGTCCACCTCTACAAGCGGAAAAGGAACCAGGAACCTTGTGACCGTTGAGCAGCGGTGTCTTGTTGCTCGGCGTTGCCGGGAAGATCGCCGGTCACATCCCTCTCAAGCGTCTCAAAGGTCATCTAGAACAGGAACTTCTTCCGCATCACAAGTGTGGCTTCTGACACCACCGTGAAACCACTGACATGATCATCGACGCCCGCCAGCTTCAAGAGGAATGTCACAAAATGCGAATCCATAGGCAGTGTCTGAAGTGGTTTAATGAATCCAGCAGTAGATGTGCTATCTGTTGAAATTTGAAGCAATATTTCCTCAGAACGAATTTAAAGCAGGCATAGACATAGACAGCAGAATTTATTGGGACCAATGGAATTCGTGACGGCTTATCAACTACCGCCTGTATTTGCATAACACAGATAACATGTGAGAAAGATACAGAAGTTTGAACTTCCACAGAGAAAATCAGTAAAAAAGAGCAAGGTCATTGTATACTGCACGTAGACTAATCAATAATATGGTAACTTGAAAGCGCAATAAAGGAAAAAACGGGAAAGTTAACACGCCGTGAGATTTCGCAAATCAAAAGGGCTCAGATCCACCAGGGCAAGCTGAGGTTGACCACGTGTTCTAACTGTTTACATCGGTCGGGTTTCTCCCGTCGCATGTAGGCTGCCTCCAGGTAGCGCAGTAACCGAGTTGTTCGTGCCCGAACTAATACTCAAAAGATGTTTTGAGGTCAACCGAATGACCGCTATCAAGGAGGGGTTTTGTGATAGAACGTCGAATTTTATTCTTCTGCTTTAGAAGTCATTTAGGCAGGTGCTCAACTGACCCGGCGAAATCTATTGGTTCCAATAAATTCTACTGTTTATGCCTGCCTTAACAAATCTCATGAAATATTAACCGGAATCGTGAAATGCGTTTTCCTCTCGAAAAGGTTACTTAAGTAGGGTTGTAATATTAATCACCGTGCAACACAATCCCAAAATATTTCAGTCACTTCAGGATAACGTTTTTCGAAAAAGTTTCTTTCCGATCCCCTGCGAAACTGCAATCTGTAAAAAAGAATACTAAGGGAGTATGCATTCGTCTCATTTATTTGATATAACTTTTTAAATAAGTGTATATTTTATAGAAATCATGCACAGCATATTCGTTCTTCTACTCACTTGGTAGCAAATTACATTTTCTGCAAATTTTATGATTAAAGGTATTTGAATATTCGGTTTTAAATTTTTCCGGTTCCCCGATACTTTATAAACCCAATCTATCGTTAATCTTGCATTTAGCGTTTCCAAACTACAATTTGTATATTTCCCAAATATGGGAGATAAGACATTTCAATGCCTTCATAAAGAGTTGCAATGGATTTGAACGGTAGTGTGAACTTTATTAGCAACATCAGTAAATCTAGAGGCACGAGGTTATATGAACTAGCAGTGTACCGCCATAAAAATTGCGTAATCAGAAACCATTTAAAACCGAATTACGCTCTTCTTTTAGAGACAAAATGTTTGGAGGACGTAATTTGCTACCCAATCAGCAAAAGACCGAATATTTTTGCACCTGTTTTAAACAAAATTTATTTGGGCATAGAAAATCATCAAGAAAAATGTTTGCTACTTAAGTACTTGCCTTGACAGAGCAGTTTTTGCAGGCGGCCGAAAAGAAACTTATTCAAAGCCGTCAACCCGATGTGACTGAAATGTCTTGCGATTATGCTACATAGCAATTAATATTACAACCTCCTTAAGTAATCTCTCCGAGTCACTAACGCATTTAACAACTTTGGTTAACATTTGTTGTGATAGCTCATCTACTGTAGGTAGGTCAGCTACTTCTGAGAGACATCGGCATCACACCGGACGCGGATGACCGAACACGCGGAGGCAGAGAGGAGGAATAACGCCAATGGCCAATTCGTGGCTCAGGTGACGAGACCCGACCTTGGGTGATACGGCAATTGAATCTGACTATGACCTGCCGACACCGTTCTGCCCTAATTTTGCGATACATGATATCTTTGTTGAATGAAGCAAAACGGTCGTCGTAAAATCCTCTTACGGTTACCTAATGTAATGCATTACCGTCAGCAGGCATTTTATTTGATGTAATTTGGGGCCTGCAAACGATCTGCCGCTCCATAACCGCGCATTATGACGCGGTTAAGATTTGCGACGTTTAGCCCACACGTGCTCTGCCTCAAAAGAGCCGTTTCGTCTCTCATCAAAAGACCGCAGCTATCAACTTCAAGGTTTCCTTCAAGGACTTTCTGTGTCAGTTAACAGCTGATCACATCATCGGAGGCCTGCGGTAGACAATAAATAGACTTGAACGCCTATTGGAGGCAATACTATATAAAAGAGATGAATGAAAAGGTGTTCTCCATGTTTCTTCCTCTCGCGTGCTTTCAAAGCTGCCATATGTGAGTTCAGAGTACTATTACCTGCGAGATTCAATTGAAAACAATGAGGGCTTTTTATAGTAAAACCCTCGGAACCCACCGTTTGTTATTACTAACATGAATTTCCACCTCTTCCATAAATAGGGCCATGTAGCCGTTTATGTGTACTTATTGTTGTCTGAATTTTTTTGCGAAAATGAACTAACTAGGTTGAGTGTACAGCGCCTATCCACATAAGTCATTGGTGTATAACCCAACTGAACGTGTCTGTTTTATTTTACCAAACAGTCGACCATGCAAAAAATCCTGCTTGCGTTAGAGCTCCTCGTCGTGGGATGTCTGGCATCAAGCGGTGAGTCCTGGCCCCTTAAGAGAACAATTATTTCTTCATGTTCACCAGTTCTACCTTCTGAATAAAAAATCTCTTTTCCAGCTATGCACAGAGGACATAGCACATGTACAGTTAGTGACCTAATTCATGAAATGTGTCGAAAGTTACGAATGATTGTCAAGCCCTCGCAAGCTGACACCATTTTATGAGTCCGATTTCTATGTTAATTAA
The DNA here is from genome assembly GCA_902702965.1 of Spirometra erinaceieuropaei. Lineage (NCBI taxonomy): Eukaryota > Metazoa > Platyhelminthes > Cestoda > Diphyllobothriidea > Diphyllobothriidae > Spirometra > Spirometra erinaceieuropaei. The sequence goes on from CACRXP010000170.1 coordinate 180,159, forward strand.
ATAGAAGTTTAAATGAATTAAAAGCATAAAAAAACATTAAAGGCAGTGTCACGTTGTTTAGAAATTCCGATTCATTTTGAAAGGCGCAATATCCCGAAAACGTCAAAAATGGCTCTAACTTGTAAACTTCGTTTTTAAATATATAGAATGTATTCTCATACCCAAAACATGGTAAATATGAAAGTATCCATAAAATAACGTCTAGTAATAGTGTTCTAATGAAGTTTACACCTAAATATCGTTTAATAAGTAGTGTGTCATATATGACGGTTTGTCAACTGCCTACATTCCGAGTGTAGACTCCAAAACAGTTTTCCAGCATTTGGCGTTATCCTTGAGTCTTTTCAGTTAAATGAGATGAGATTTAACAAGGGAAACTGGAATTTGCTTGATTTCACCGATGGGGACGTCGAAGGAACAAACATTTTCATAAGGTGACATGCCATGAGGCCAGTCGGTGCCTTATAAATTTAAATATATCTGACAGGCGTGATCGTAAGCATACCATTTTCTGTTTATAGAGAGAACTTTTCTTCCGTTAAATTAATTTACACTTTCTGTTCGGTTTGGATTACGTTGAATTTCAGATCGGCCTCGAAATTTTGCTGAATACTTCATGATTTTCAGTCTTTTCACCCGATCGTCCACAAAGACAGATTCTGAATTACCTGTCTGTTAAAAGCTTTAAAATAAGATTATCATTGAAGGCATTTACCGAATTAGTGGGCAATTGGGCGCTCCTTTTCACGAAGCTAGTCGTCTGGGTCCCATTTAAGGACTCATTCAAACATGAAATTTCATTTTCGAGAAAAATGACTGTCCATAACGAAAGTCAGCAACAAATATGCCTTCGATCAATAAGAAAACTTTCCTTAATAATTTACCTCTTTAGAAAGTGCTTTATTACTGCACTCCGTTGACGGATCTCTGTATACTTTGCATTTTTGCATGGTGAGACCAAGTAAAAATTTGACACTTTTGGCCGTTTCTTCCACATGTAGGCAGGGTTTTATCTTACGTAGTGCAGTGAAGGCAGCTGTTTGCCAGACGTTTCTGATTATGAATTATTAGTTAAGAAACTAAAATCCCCTTGGACAATTCATTTCGCCTGAGAGCACCTTTGAGCGATAAAACTTTACTAAACCACTCCGAGCCTCACGTACTTGTCACCATACAGCATACGATGAGGTCAAACGCTCCTGAATGAAAGCAGAAAGTAGGCTTTAGTTGATTCTCAAGGGGTAGCATTTTTAGAATCACTTCAAGCGTACCCGCCGGTCGACGATTGGGCGACACCCCAACATAAGCAAATAATATTGTCAACAGTAATTTGTAAAAATTATGAGCTTCAAGTCAATGATGTTTCCCGAAATTTTTATTTCTAACAAGAAAACCTGTAGAAAATTATAACGCTCCGAAAGTTATTGCTCGATTAAGCTAAAAAATCGAGTGCTTCAAGCCTATTTTTAAACAACACCGCTGCTCCTTAGGTTTCAATATGAAATACGCGTTTTCAATATAGCACACTTCGCAATACGTTTAATATAATTAACAAACTACCTCAGACGCATCGAAAAGGTCGGAATAGGTGCTATTTACAAAAAAAGCTCTGTTTGCAACACTACTAAACTCCACAAAGGAGACTGCAGACATCTCAGGAGTGCCGATGCCTTTCGGCGCTTTTTAAACCAGTTTTCTTAGGTTAAGGTGATTCCATACTTATGGCACAAGTAGTAGCCAAAAGCCCATACACGCGGGTTTCGCCAATATTCTGCCGCCGCATGACACAGCTGTGAGGGGTTCGGCTCGTCAGTGGGTCCCCCAGCATTCCCTGTCTGCTTTCTAATAAGTACTCAAATTTAGAAACTGACGTTTTTTAATTTCCTTAGAAATTAATTGCGAATTCGGTGTGGAGCAGTATATTTAAGGTTTATAGGTTTATAGGTTTTTTTTTACGGAGTGTGGCTTTTGGAAGCAGCCGTAAAGAAGTTTTTCCGAAAGCCGGCGTCCTCTGGTAGCTGAATTATTATGAAATTATGCTGCATGCTGATTGGTTTTAAAATCCTACTTAATTAATCTTTTCGAAATAGAAACGCATTTCGGAATTTCTGTTGAAATTTCATGATTTAGCCCACATACTGTACAAATCCTCGGCGGAAACAAAAGAACAAGCCTAAAATTCTGTCACGCCGAGGACGATTGCTTTGCGAAAAACAGCTGCCAAATTACAGGACGGTAATTTTATAACAAGTTTTAGTACAAGGTTGGCCTCTAGCGGGCTAAGCAAGCGCTAACTTTAGCGTTTTACGAATATTACAGGCTTGCTTCGTCCTAGCTGATGGATCCGAGCTCAGCCTAAATAGCTTCACTCCAAATGTCGTACTCCATATTAGAAATTAATATTTGAAGCGAACAAAAAGCCTCAGTTTCAGGATTTGAGTATCTACTAGAAAGACTAAGGGGAAGGCCGAATATTCGCTGATAAGCCGAACCCCTCACGCATTGGCAGAATATCGACGGAACACATATTTGGGGTTTTAGTTAATTATTTACTGTTCCTTTTTAATTTCCTCAGAAACTAACTGCGAACTTGGAGTACGTCGGAATATTTAAGGTATATAGGCTCAGACCAAAGTTTTTAGGTATGAATATTTGGACCGAAGTACATTAGCCGCAGCGGATAACCGCGTTATATTCTTTAGCTGCTGACAGGCAGCTTTACTTCAGGGTAAGGTGATACCAAACTAACAGCACAGGTACTAGCCAAAAGCTCATACACGCGTGTTTCGCCGATATTCTGCCCGCTGTATGACACAGCTGCGAGGAATTTGGCTCGTCAGTGGGTCCCCCAGCATTCCCTGTTTGCTTTCTGGTAGATAGTCCAATTTAGAAAAAAAGTTGCTGTTTAATTTCCTCAGAAATTCACTGCGAGCTTGGAGTCCATCGCTGTGACTGATGGACTTCAGCCCAAATGCTCATAAATAAAAACTTTAGTCTAAGCCTATAGACCTTAAATATACAGATCTATTCCAAGTTCACAGTTAATTTCTAAGGAAATTAAAAAGCAAAAAATCCGTTTTTCCCCCCCTTTCCTCCAGAAAATTCAATGGATTTGTACACACATTTAACGTCACACTGATTATACTGTGAAGGGCATTGAAAAATTGAGGCCGAAGACACTCTATCTTCCTCAGTGAAAACAGTTCTAAGCATTCGTCAGTCAATGCTTATTTTTGCAGGTAGCACCTTATCGGTGGTTTTCAAATATAGACGACAGCTCCCAGACGGCGGTGACATACTGTAGACGACTTAACCTTATCTTTGCTTTGAGGAACGACACGTCTCTCAACTGCTTTGTTATCCTATCTTCGTAGGCCACCACTGGTCTTACACAGACAGCAATACCAACCCAAGCAAATGGGCCCATCTTAACTCCATAATGTGTTCGGGATGGGCTCAATCGCCAATCGCCTTGAGTTCTAGGAAGGCCACTTTCTTGGGCATGAACAGCGAGGCCGAGGTCGACATTTCTGAACAGAGTTCAAAGAAATCTGGATATTTCAATGTTACAAACAACGGCCATTCCCGTAAGGCATCTAATTCTGCTCAGAATCTTTTATCTCCTTCTTTTTCTCTCTATTCCGGTATCAGTAAGTTTTGAGCATATTTTGAGATTTGATGCAGACTTTCTTTGGGCATTCTGGCGTGACCTCTTTTTAAAGGCAGAGTTCACTCCAAGTCATAGGTACAAGCAAGATAATTCCATACAGTTAAGCTGATGATTTGGGATTTCCTTGCGAACTACCACTTCAGCATGTGATGAGATGTGGCAAACTGAAGTATCTATCTAAACACCCGAGGTATTCACGGAAATCCAACGATGAAGGGGGGTTTTTTCGGCAATAATGCACTTATGGCAACTGTAGCATTGTAGAGAGCACTGTCTAGTGCAAATACGAAAAGGCCGCCGGTTAATCATTACTCATTCAGGTGCTAAACACTGGTGCTTATTTTCAACTGATGCTTATTGATACTTATTGATCTGACTCCTAATTTAGAACTAAGGAATAGCAGAATAATGGGATAAGAAAATCTACTAAAGTATCTAGTCCGAAAGTTTAGATCACTTTCCTGTTTCGAGAACGCATTCACTGACTTTCGGAAATTATTTCAATATTCTCCAAGGGCAAGCAATAACACAGATTATTGACAGCAAAGTAACTCTGCCGGACAAAAAAGACTAGGGGAAATAAAACTAGACTCCAGTAGATGTGCTAACTCATGAAATGGTAACTGAAATTCTGAAATACGTTTTCTACTCGAAAAGATTACTTAGGTTGGATTGTAAGATCAACATTAAGCAGCACAATTCAAAAATATTTCAGTTACTTCGGGATGGCGGCTATTGAACTAACTTCTCTCCGGCCGCCTGCAAAACTGAACTTTGTGAAAAATGACTACTTAAGTAGTGTGAATTCTCTCCATAGCTTTTTGATGCCCTTATCAATTTAAATATCATCCGTAGAAAACATGAGTAGAAATATTCATTATTTTACTCATTTGTTAGGAGATTGCTTCCTCCTCAAATTCTGTAACTGAAGAAAGGATATAATCCTGTTTTAAAATTTTTCTAATTATGAGATTATTTAGGACCGTGAGATGGCCGTTCATAAAACATTGTGTCTTTCACTTTCAAATGTTGCTTGTAAAATTTACAACATCGTTCAAATCCACTGCTAAATTTCATGAACACCTATATGGTCTCCTCTTAATAGCACATAGAAATGTGTGATTTTCCGTACTCGGGTAAGATAGGGCTTGTAGTTTGGGAACCCCGAATGCAGGTGTAACGGCAGGCCGGATTCAGAAGTGTTTGGGAATTGAAATATTCTATTAAAACTTAATTATACCCTCACTTCAAGCATAAAATTTGAAGAAGGCCTAAGTTTATACCAAACGAGTAAAATAATGAAAATCCGTGTACATTTTTTCTAGAAAATATAGTAGAATTTATGAGAGGACTGGAAATTAATGAGAAAAATCCACACTATATAAGTAGACATATCTAGCAGAGTGTAGTTTTTTTGCAGGCGGCTAGAATGAAGTTTGTTGAAAAGCCAGCATTCCGAAGTAGCTCAGATATGTTGGAATTGTGCTGGACGGTTATTGATAGTACAACCCTACTTAAGTAATCTTTTCGAATCGAAGATGCATTTCTGTCAGTGTCCATATTTTTTGTGGCCCTCGGTTCTTACTTTGTTTCTGTTGCACATCTGAACTGAGCCATCTATTTAAAGAGAAAAATAGTAGATGAATGGAGAAGTTCAGACTGGTGACGCTTGTTATGAGTCATTATATTTGGAGTAAATGACAGAAGCCCTGAAAACAGATGTAAGGGAAAATAGTTAAATTGCAAAGATTTTGTGTGCAGTTTTAGTGAGAATAATGCATAAATCTAATAGTGGAGCATAAATGCGAAAAGAATATGGCATTTGCGAAATAATTGCGAAAACATTGTTCATTGCATTCGGACTGTGAAAATTTACACAAGGGTCAATTTTACCACACAAAAGTATCTGTTGAAATCCTGTTAGTAGTATGTTTATAGTCAGTTATGTGAAGGGTTTAGGTCCTTTGCTTCTGCATCTGGACGGTAAGCTTTCTTCCGAAAGTAAATCTTTACTTTTAGTCGTATGAATGCACGCCACGGTCCAGTGACAAACAAGGCAGTCAAGGATCCTCTTGACTTCTAAATGCACTTAAAGTCCTTGCCTGTGCTTATACAAGTGACGCACACATTACTGCTTGCGAAATCCATCTTGTGTCATCATTGCTCAAAGCCAAATGCGTACATTTATTCCCATTTCATGCAGTGCAAGTCAACATCCCCGACGGACTGTGGACAATCACGCTAAATGATGAAGCAGAGGGCTACTACAAAGTTAGCCAGTTTCATTTTCACTGGGGAGGTGGAAATGACAGGGGTTCGGAACACACTATGGACGGTCAGACTTTCCCGCTAGAGGTTTGTCTTTGTCTGATGTTGCATACTGATTTTTAGACTTCTCCTATCGGATGGATTCACTTGGCCGTGCCGATCAGTCGATCTAAACATTTCCAATTTTCTTTAGGATAGAGGAATATAATACTAACAGCACAAGTAATAGCCAAAAGCCCATACATGCGTGTTTCGCTGATATTCTGCCACTGCATGACACAGCTGCGAAGGGTTCGGCTCGGCGTTGGGTCCCCCAGCATTCGCTGTCTGCTTTCTGGTAGATACTCCAATTTAGGAATCGTTGTATCTGAAAAAATGGAAGCTCTACTGTCTAGGCCGTTAGACGACTGCGATGCAGTTGGTGGTGATCAAACTGAGAAATCCGCTTCTGTATGCATTCATCGACATAAACTGGCAGAACAAGGCGCGATCGCCACTCCCACGTGGCCATGCATACTCTGGGTACCGAGCCTATCAGTGCGTCGGGCAAACTTAGTATTTTCAACGTCTGTCCTTTTAAGAACGACCAAGAGTTCCTCGAGGGCATGTACTTAGATTGATTATGCGTCATTTGGAGCATTGGGTTTGATGCCGCGAACAAAAATCCCAGGGACAGATGGAAAGAGCCAATCAGAACAGGACGACACACGCAGCGGCTGCTCATTGGGCAGTCATCAAACGAATTTAGCATGTGAAGAGCGTTTAAAATTTTTCGCACATTTGTTCTACGTCTGGCGACAACCTAGAGAACCAGCGTCAGAAATTTCCATAATCAAGCTTGCTACTTTTCTCAGAGACGATTTTCAACTTTAACATATCTCTATATGCTTACTAGAAATTGCCAAAAGTGACCTAACATAGCATCAGTCTTACTTGTCATTGTCAGTTCATGTGACTGATGGTACTATCATCAAGACCTCTTCGAACAAACGAGGGGTCGTCAATCACATTTTAACGAATTTATTTCATTTTGAGCGTTCCACAGCAAGACATGATGTACACCTTTTCAAGAGTACTTACTTAAAAGACCAGCCATGCGCTCTCTCCTTTCATAGATGCACATTGTCGCCTACTCCTCCATGTACGCCAATTTCTCGACGGCACAATCGGCCCCAAGAGGGTTGGCTGTGGTTGGTGTCTTCTTCCAACTGACCGCTGATCAGTCCAAATCCAGTCTGTCAAAAATGGGCAACCTCTTATCAATTATTGGCCAGCTCACAAATGCGAGTACGACAACCACAATACAGTCATTTGACCCTCATATTCTCCTGCCCACTAAAAAGAACCAGTTCTTCCGCTATTTCGGTTCTCTCACTACGCCGCCCTGCACGGAAAACGTCCAATGGACTGTGATGAGAAATCCCCTCCTCGTGACCACTACAGACGTAAGTTTCTCTGCCGTGTCCCTTCTGTCTGTGTTCATGGATTTTTTCAATTTCGCCGGAGCTTAAAGTTGAAAATGGACAGTGAGGGGAGACGGTAAATGCGGCGCACTGCAAGCATAAGGACAGACGGCGTCCTTAACTCCTCGTTTTTAACGGAAAATTCAGGGAGTTTCCAAGTGTATGGAAAGGTTGAACGCACTATTAATGGGCGGATCAGTAAGTCGTCAGAGAAGCTCAGCTTATTTGATTGAGGTTAGCTGACGGATTCTAGAAAAGGAACAAGATTGAATTGGGAAATATTGGAGAACAGGGGAAAATGAGGCAGGGATGCCCTATAATTAACCGGCTGAGATCTCGTCTGGTAATAAGGTAAGACTGGACGAAATCGACTTGATATGCTGCCACAAAGTTAACAGTGCGCATATCTCTGTTTGCTGTTATCCTTCAGATGAAAGATGGTTGTGAAAAATACAAGTACGCTAAAGAAATCTGCCGGCGTACGCGGACAAGGAAATTCGGCAACAAAAAAGGCGTCAGAGGACGCGCAGCCGACTGCATGGCTGAATGCTCCTCGGGGTGGAGGAGTTGGAGAGATGCATTTGTCAGACAGGATTGCGGGAAAGGTAAATATGAGAGTCAAAACACCGGGCCGTAAAGCAGGGGTACGGCGGATGATTTGTCTGAGTTCATTCTACTGGTTGCCTTGGACCAACAGGGTCCGGCAGGCGTTATTGCTAATTCGCACCCATGACAGATGTCAACATTCGGGTGTGGTGGCACGCCCATGTGCCGGCTCCCGCCGCGCCGATTGGGATCCGTTCCACCCCCTATTTTTGTTGTGGTAAAAAATCCCGGTCAGTGTTGTTGTGGACTAGGGGGAGTGTGGTGGTACACCTAGGTGAGGGTTTTCGCAGTACCAGCCACCTGCGTCCTCTCACCGCTCCGGTCTTCTTGACTGTGTCTTGACGCCTGGCCCAGATTGGCGGGGAGAATAGGGTGCGGTAGATGCTGTGCAAGTCCATTTCACTATAAATTAATGTTCAAGTCACTGTGCCTGCACTCACTTCGCTGTGGAGCTCGCGGTAGACATGGTGTCGAGCGAAGTTAGGTGGAGTTTGGTCGAAAGAGATTCGCAGCTAGTGGAGTCAAAATCAGTCACGGACATTGCACACCAGCATTACAGTAGGTAAGCTAACTCATGAAATGTCAACAGAAATTCCGAAATGCGTTTTCGCTTCGAAAAGGTTAATTAAGTCGGGTTTAAAAACTTGTCTACTTATGTGGCCTGCATTTTTCTCAATGATTTTCGATGGCCTAAAAAAGTCTATTAAATTTCATAGAAAACATACATACAAATATTCGTCCTTTTTTCATTTGATAGAAAATTACGTCTTCTTACAATTTTATACTTGAAGAAAGGGTTTAATTCGGCTTTAAGGTAACTTTTCCATTCTGCAAATAATCTTGAACTCGATCTGCCGTTACACATGCATTTGGCGTTTCGAAACTACAAGGCATATATTTTTCACGTACAGAAAGCCACAAATTTCCCTACAGTAGTCAGTGGAGATCATATGGGGTTCATATGATTTAGCAGTGGATTTGAGCCATGTTGTTAACTTTGCAAGCAACACTAGTGAAGGGCCATTTCACGGCATTAAAAAAATCTCACAGTTAGAAACTTTTTTAAAACCAAATTATACCCTTCCTTCGAGTATAAAATGGAAAGGAGAATGAATATCTTGTGCATATTTTCCATGAAATATAACTGACTTTTAAGGGCATCGAAAACCAATGAGAAAAATGCTTGCTACTTAAGTAGTCATTTTGTACAGAGTGTAGTTCCTGCATGCGACCGAAAAGAATTTCGTTTGAAAACCGGCATCCTGAGGTAGATGAATTGTGATAGAATTATTCCCCAAAATGGTTAGTTTTACAATCCTACTTAATTAATCTTTTTGAAACAACAACGCATTTCGGGATTTCGGTTGACATTTCATGAGTTAGCCCACCTACTGTAGTTGTGCAATGCATTCTGTACGCCCGATGGTCTACAACACGGAAAATCAAGGTAGGATAGTAAAATCCGAATTTTACTTAGTAGACCGATAACGGATGCTGAATTCAGTGGACGGTCTTTTGACTATGAGAAGCCTCCCCAATCCTCCAAATTGTCGGCTATTCTGACTACAACTGCTTCTGTGAACAAAAGGTTGCATTACTTTCATCACTATCGGTCCATACTATGAGGCATTTATGAAATACGAACTTATGCCTGGTGAACCAATGTTTTTTGCGTTTTCTGGACTTGCAGTTGGAGAAGCTGCGATCCCTCAAGTTCGGTGACAATGATGGCGGGAAGCCGATGCAGGATAACTTTCGCCCGCTTCAACCGCTAAACGCCCTTCAGGCGCCGCAGCCACGGGTGTTGTACAAATCCTGGTCTGCAGCCTCACAAATCTCCGTCGCAACCAGTCTCCTCTTACTCAGCCTGAGCTTGACGCTTTTCGGGCTTTTCTGTTAAAAAGTATTTTCCCAACAAAATTCTCCGAGATCCCTTTGCTGAGAACAGTAAATTATACATGTTTTGTAATACTAAATGCATGCATTTATTAAAATCCTAAAATGATGAGTCAGCTTGTTAATGTACTTTACTGCCCAGTGTGGTTTACCTAGGAGGCAGTTACCGAGATCTGACCCGATTGGAGGCAAAAAATTGCGTTCTTTGGATCCGCGGGCTGTGGATTTCACGGTTGGATGCAATGTGACATCCAGGTAGCATTTTGGGGGGTAGTGAAGGAAGGAAGAGTGCGAAAATCGCATCGACTGGCCTGGTTTATTGCAGTTCAGTTTATTGGATGGGAATATAGGTGCTGAACCTTTGATCTCCCTATTTGTTACAAGGAAGCGAACTATGTCAAAAATGTGAAAATGGAAACATCAAACAGCTACAGAGTTTCTTCAGATTGGCAAAGATTTCAAAGCCAGACAGATAAACGAATTGTTCCAAGGGTTAAAATCATTGACGCTACTAGGTGTGCTGTACAGTAATCTGTCTATTGATGGTTGGTGCTATCTCAGTATCTGAGAGAGACGAATTGAAAGAAGACGTAGTTTCCTACCGACTGAGTGGAAGAATGAATATTTTATGCATGTTTTCCATGAAATATAATTGACATTCAACAGACATGCGTCGATAGTAAACTACTGGGGAACTAGATAATTAAGGAGGGATTACGGTATGACCATTTGTCGAAGAAACAAGATATTTCGATCGTTGCAGGAAGAAAGATGTGTTAATTTCCCATGAGGCGGGTCCGGCAACGGCGTCTTGGGGGCAGATAGGTGCAGAACTGTGCAATTATTTACCGTACTAACCACACGGGTATTAACTAAAAGCCTAGACACGCGTGTTTCGCCAATCTTATGCCGCTGTCTGACGCATCTACAAGGGGTTCGGTCCATCAGTGGGTCCCCCAGCTTTCTACGTGTGTTTTCTGGCATAGAAACTCCAGTTTCACCTTGCCTCGTTTAGTTTCCGAGGAAAGTAGTGTGCAGACTTAGATTAAATCTTTCGGAACAGACCTTTTCAAGCACGGTCCGAAATTGGATATGGAAATTTGAGCTGTAATCCACTAAGTACTGCAAAATAACTGCGTAAAATTCACAAACGGACAACAGACAGCCAGTAGTACATACTTGTGCAGTGATTTACCGTACTAACAACACAGGTATTAGCTAAAAGGCCCGACACGCGTGTTTCGCCGATCCTGTGCCGTTGCCTGACGTAGCTGCGAGCGTTTCATCTCATCAGTGGGTCCCCCAGCTTTCCTCGTGTATATTCCGGCATACAAACTCCAGTTCCCTTTCGCCTTGTTTAATTTCCGAAAGATTTACTCCAAGTTGGTGCACTACTGTCCTCGGAAATTAAATAATGCAAGCAGTTAGGTATATAGTCAGGTGGACTTGCGCTGCTTCTGCCTCACTCGCCCTCTCACATTGGTGTTAACACAAAGTGAAGTCGACCAGGATGTGGGAGTGAGTGCAGCGGGCGGCAGATCTACACGTGTCGCACATGATGTTGTCCCTGAGGGGATTTCTAATGTTATGCAAGGAAAAGGGTCATTAATACCACAGTAAGGAGAGATATTTCAGTCTGACCAACAGTCGTAAAGTGAACCAGGTTGCTTCAAGCGACAACACTTAGCGTGATACGATAACTTGATTGTCGGAAGAAAAGAAACACCACATTCCTGCTAGGTCGAATAAACACTCTCCCCTCGAACACGCCAATGGCTTGTCCTAGTTAAACCAACCGTGAATCGAAATAGGCGGGTTGACTGACATGACACTGGCTTCGTTCTCAGGGCAGTGAAACTGCGCCGTTAGAGGTTGGAACCTACTGGATCTGTCTTACATCTGCCATATCTGGTCGAATTTGTTAAACGCCCTCATCTAACGCGTGTTACGCTTGAAGAGCCAGTATGTATGAGATTTAAGTTTTACAAAAAGGGTGCCGTTTGACCGCCACGTGTGGCAAGGGCCACGGATGCCCCCTAACGCGTGTTCGGAGGTCGCGTGCGCGTAAATATGTTCACGATAAGACAAAAGTTCACCAAAATCACACCACTTTTCAAATATATATATATATATATATATACCGGTAAAAGGGCGCTTACCGATCGTGTTACGGAGCACGCTCTTCCCCTTGTGCCTTGGGACTCTCTCTCTCGAGCCCAACTAGCAGCCTCACAGTGGTGCATACTGTTATGTATGCAAAACAGAAGGGTAATTGGAAATAGGACGTGTACTGAGTACGATAGACAGCACAAGTGAGGAGGCTTGGGGGGAACGGCCGGGTATCTGGCAAGGGGGACTGTCATAGGCTAATGGGTGGCCAATCAGCACAAAGAAGGTGCGAACAGGGGGCCATGACCTTGATCGTTCGCTTGTCACGCGTTTGTGGCATGATGTCCTGACGGCCCGAGCCAGATACGCTGCATCCCTCCACCCTAAAGTGGAGAGCATGAGGGGGGGGGGAACAGTAAAGGTAATAGTGGATAGTCAGACAATGTTCTAATAAGATTCGTCCTGAAAGCGTTGGACAGGTTTGCGGATTCGGGTCGACCTTCTCAGGGCGGTATTTTCTACCTCTGCGCCGCTTTGTGCGGTCACTGGCTCCTCCGCCCCTAAGCTAGTGCTGGACGAGGTAGAAGGAGGTGGAACATACGCCTCGGTCGGTGGCGTAGTGCTCTGTGCAGGCAGTAGGGGTTCAGTCCTCGGGATGTCAGGATCCCTATCAAGGGTTGCTGGCAGTTCGAACTTTCCGAATTCTCTACTTGCTGTGTCCGTTCGGCTTCGAACTTGGTCCAGATGCCGACGCACAATTCTCCCATCTTCTAACTCTAATTCCACTATTTGCCCCTCGCTTGTTCGAACTACCGCTGGACACCAGTTCGTTTCGTGTTCCAGTCGCGTGTAGACACTTTCGTTAGGCGCGACGACTCGTGGTTGGGTGTTCACATCATAACGTTCTTTCATCTTCGTCTGTTTTGCAATGACTCTATCCTGCGTTGATGGGTTAAGCAGGTCGAGTCGTGTGCGCAACTGCCGCTTGAACATCAATTCTGCAGGCGAAGCACCGGCTGAGTCGTTCGGTGTTATTCGATAGCTGAATAGAAAGCGTGACAACTTGGTGGCCAAGTCCGCTTCTGTCTGTCTGGCTAGTCCGTGCTTTATTGTCTGGACTGCACGCTCTGCGAGGCCATTTGAAGCAGCGTGGTACGGGGCAGTAGTTAAATGTCTAATTCCATTTTTCTCCATGAAATCTTTAAATTCTGCACTAATAAAGGCCGGACCATTGTCTGAAACGACCATTTCAGGTATCCCAAAAGTAGAAAAAACGGTCCGCAACTTGTTGATTGTAGTCAGTGAAGAACAAGAATTTCCTGTTGGAATCGCATCTATCCATTTCGTGTGGGCGTCAACTACCACCAAAAGCATATGGCCTTGGAATGGCCCAAAATAATCGACGTGTACCCTCTTCCACGGCGAGTCGGGCCAGGCCCAAGGCTTCAGAGGAACCTTCGGTAAGGTCTTCTGTGTTATTTGGCACACGTGACATGCTTTCACCACGTTTTCTATATCTGCGTCAATATTGGGCCACCAAACATAACATTGGCGACGCAGCCTAACGAACATGTCTTCATTGCTGCCTACACCGTTACCTTTCTGGCCAGAGAACACCCAGAAGCCTGAAGACTGAAAAACACTATCGACGAAAACAAGGGAGATTGAAATGGCCATTTCCGGCTTATTGGCCGTCGTCAGCCAGTCGTGTCCAACCCCGAATACCTGGAGTTCGATCCCGCGACCCAACGCCTCTGCACCGGAGTCGTTGTTCTGCCGGCTGCGATCAAAAGTGTACAACTTTGGAGGAGCGCTCATCGATCGTATTGCGGAGACTACTCGTCCCGTTGCGCTGCTGTGCGGTTGCTGGTTGAGCTTGAGAGGAGGCTCCAAGGCATGTCGGGGCGAACGAATTTCGAAACAGGATCGGCGAGCGTCCTTTTAAAATTACATATATATACATGAAAAAGAGAACGTTCTTCGAAAAATCGAGTTGCACTCGTGAACTTTCAAGTTGGAGACACCAACCAGTCGTCAGACGAAATGAGCAGAAGAGAAAGTGAGATCTGCTGACTAGATCGGTTGGCGCGACCGGAAAATAACAGACAGACAGCTGGTGCATGAGAGTGGTGGGGTGGGCGACAACGTGCGAATTCACGAGTAGAACTCGGTTTTCCAAAGAACCTTCTCTTTTTTCATTATATCACCTCTGAATTTTCACTACGTCAGTGATGCATATATGCACATATTGAAACCACCCATCATGCTTCGATGGTCAAGACTAGCGAAAGTGGAACGGTGTCCATGTACTCGTGTCATTTGCGACCTGGACTCTAACTCTACAAACTTTATTCGGACGAAGGGCTCTAATCTGACATAGGCGAAAATGTCAATTGTTCATTCCGTACAGAACAACTGGAGAAGGGATCGGAAAAAGCTGGCAACCACATGAATGCCCCTACGGCTGCGGGCACTTGTGTAGCATCTACCTACACTCTTTCCTCCTCCCACGTTTGAGCCCGTTGTCAAGACCAAGTCAAGAAGACCGGAGACGGGGGAGGCCGCAGGTGGATGGCTCGGACGGATCCTCACCTTGGCGCTCCACTCCGCACCACCTGGTCCACAAATAAATGACCAGGATTTTGACCACAAAACAATGGGGTGGTGGCAGAGGTCCAGTTGCACGACGATTGCCGACAACAGGGTCCGCCAGCGCACCCCGCAAGTGTTGGCATTTGTTATTGCGCACAGATAACGCCTGCCAGAGTCCGATGTGGCCCCCGTGTTGGTCCAGCGCATCTAACACGTGGACCGTTTAGAGGGCACCCAGCTAATCCCACCTGTACCTGCTCAATCACATGCACATATACACGTGAACGATTAGCATGGGGGTCACATCGCACAGTGGGATTTGCCATCGTGACAGTGAAATGTTGCAGGTAGAGCATGTGCACATCTCACTTGCCTGCGAAATGCGGTTCGCTGAGGTCAAGTCAAGTGGAGTTCGCGGGGGCCAGAAAGTGCATACGGAGTTCTCTGCGTCGTGCCAGCTGCGGCAGTCAGGAGGGTTGAGATGCGGATTCTGAAGCATCTTTCTTCAATGTACAGTAGATGTGCTAACTCATGAAATGTTAACCAAAATTTCGAAATGCGTTCTCGTTTCGAAAAGATAAATTAAGTAGTGTTGTAAAATTTATCATGATGCAGCATACATCTATAATGATCCAGTTACCTCAGGGTGTCGGCTTTCGGAAGAACTTATTTTCGGCTGCATGCAAGATCCATACTCTGCAAAAAACGACTACTTATATAATATGCAATTCTCTCATCAATTTTAGATGCCCTTTAAAATTCAATTATATTTCATAAAAAACATGCATAAAAATATTCATTCTTTTACTTATTCGGTAGAAAATCACGTCTTCTTCAAATTTGAAACTCAAAAGGAGAGTATAATTCGGTTTTAAAAAAACTTTTCAAATTCCCAAATAATTTTAAACCCGACCTGCTGTTACACTTGCATTCAGGGTTTCAAAACTACAAGCTGTATATTTTACGTGTACGGATAACCATGCAGTTCTCTACGGTGTTAAGAGGAGACCATATGTGTACATAAAAGTAAGCAGTGGATTTAAGCAATATTGTTAACTTTACAAACCACATTCGTAAATGTAGATACATGACGTTTCATGAACGGTCATTTAACGGTATAAAAAAATCGCACAATTAGAAACTTCTTTAAAACCGAATTATACACTTCTTGTGAGTATGAAATTGGAAAAATACGTGATTTTCTGCCGAATAAGTCAAAGAATGAATATTTTTATGCATGTTTTTCATGAAATATAATTGAATTTTCAAGGGCATCGAAAATCAATGAGAAAATTGCATGCTAATTAAGTAGCCATTTTTTCAGAGTATAGATCTTGCATGCAGCCGAAATTAACTTCTTTCGAAAGCTGACACCCTGAGGTAACTGGATCATTATAGATTTATGCTGCATCTTGATGGGTTTTACAACACTACTTAATTCATCTTTTCGAAACGAGAACGCATTTCGAAATTTCGGTTGACATTTCATGAGTTAGCACATCTACTGCACGCTCACTCCAGTCTACAGCGCCTTTAATGATTACCTCTCACTTATTGATTGTTTCTCGGTAGGGTGTCCTACTACAAAGGACCAACTATGGACTTCCAGGTAGAAGGTACTCTAGTCTTCTTGCGAGATGCCATCCACAATCCATCCCTTTGGGCGTCGCTGGAGTCTACAAGGTACTGAAATGAGAACCAATCGAGTCCAGGTATACGGGATCTGAAAAATAAAACAACCGGACCTGTTACTCCATTCGCCAATATCGTGTCAGTAGTAAGATAATCGTCGTTGCGAAGGCAGCTTGCGGAAGCACCGGACCACAGCCCGTACGGCCTCCTGCATTTGAGTTTGGTTTGTGGGAATAGCTCCCGCTATTAACAGACAGATTGTCAGTGAATTGCGTATCCGAACTCTGAACACGGACTATATTCCAGATGTTGCTGAGTCACGCCTGGATTCATGACTGTATGGCCACTTTCCGTAAGCCTTAAACAGTCATGTCTAATGACGCATTTTGTTAGTGAACCCCTCACAGTAAAAATTCAATATGCGGGCGCGAGGACTGACAAGCAGTCCACAGCAACCCGAAAAACAGAAAGAATAGGAATCTGCCGGTTATCCTTTGAGTCAAACTATCGACGAAGCTGAAGAATGCGCATTGTCGAGTGTCCTCAAATTTCACTGCTTACCGAGATCTGAGTAGACAGAATACGAACTAATGTGAGTGGGATCTGTTTCTTAAAACCGGTCTGCATTGCAAGATATGAGTGGTACCTCTTAATGGCCTTGAAGGCCTAGCCTAGAGCTCTCAGCTGCTGAAAAAGTTTGCCGACATGAGCGCGCCTGACGTGGTTCAGGATTGGAATTCGAAGCCAAGTGGAGGGTCTTTGATTCGTTCGGTTGTCATGCCGTCTATGTGAGCATAATTTACACACGGTGTTTGAGGACTGCGGGATGAAAAGGTAGGATTTAAATCTGGTTGGAATCGTGCTGGTTGCGTGGGAATGACGCAGATCGGCTGGACCTGATTTTTAGTGGACATACTGTTGTGGGCAGAAAAAAATGTATTCGCTCAAATCAAGCAATACACGCATCCTACAGCATGAGTGTGCCAAGACGCCATCCTTTGTACAGGGGATCACGCAGTCGAAGACTGCCACCAGTGACCATATCGGCCAGCCAAACGACTTTGCACTGGTGAAGCGTGGCAGTCCGCGCCTCCTTGATCTCCGCCGATTTGTCACGCTGTCCCTCCGTCCGCCCCACACTCCCTGCCGATCCGCTGCTGGGACGCGTAAGGCCAATCAATGCTGCCTCCTCCTCTGATTGGCTGGCGGACGCTGAGGCAGAGCGAAAGACGCACACACACGCGCTGGGGTTTAGGGGCCTCAACGGCGGACACGATACGACTTGCCTGGAGAGGCCGCTCGCGGCGACTGCTTGCAAAGCCTTTGTGTACACACCTCCCCATCAGTAAAAGTTGTCTAACCCAATACGTCTTACCTGACTTCTGACCTGAAAACCTCTGTCTTGTCAACAGAAGAAATCGCAGCCAACAACGACTTGTATGCGGGCGACTGGGTAATCGTCACACCAACCCTGTAATAGCAAAGCGAGCTGGTTGCAAGCTCGTAACATGGACGCAGATCAGCGCCCCCGAGCTCGTTTAGAGCTCTTATTTGGCCAGGCAACCAAGCTCGATGCGCCCTCGTAACGTGCTCGTTCCGTGCTCTTTACGAGCTCGAAAATACGAGATTGCCGAATAAAATTAAACAGGGGTTTGTACCCTCCTGATATCCGCCCACCCACCCTCACTCAATAGCAGTACTCCCCCAGATCCTTCCTAAGATAATAACAATCCAAACTACTTATAAAAATTTGATTTATCAAAAATAGGATATAGAATAATTTGTTTGAAATATCCAAAAAGCCAATTGTCATCAATTGTCATTTGGCGTTCTGTCAAGATCTTCAGCTGGTTGGGCATCTGAAAGGAAGGTAACGCAGAACAGTAAGTACATACATTGGCGTATTCACTCAACATTAAAATTACTTAAGCACACAATTTAATCCCTCAACTATTTATTAGCTTTCTGCAACGCGCTTTTTGATGCTTTATTGAATCTGCGTTGTTGCCGGTCATGTACCCGTTTGAAGACGTTGTTAAATGCGCCTTCCAGTTTTTGTCCATTTAAGGCATGATTGGCACAACACTTATTGAAGACGTCTGCACATAAATTAATAGCCTTACCGAGGATCAGGTCGTAGATTGGAGACCCAAAGAAGGCTTCTTCCTGGTCTTTTGCCGTAGAATGTCAAAAAATCAGTCACATCCTCGGTGAAGAGTGTGGAGAATATACGACCAACAAATGATGACGTATTATCCCCACCTGCCCCGCACAAGAAACATATCTATGCAAAGTGTTTATGTATAATAAATAAGTTACCAGTCGACGTCTGTACAGCCCGTCTGACAACGCCGCAAACAGTCTGTCGTACGCGGCCAGCGAACATGCTTGTTGCCATGCTGGTCCTTCCTCAACCGGTAGAGGTGTGGAGGCGGCAACAAGACGCCTGACCTGTGCTTTTAAATTGTCGACTTTAGTGCACAGGTCAGTAAGTCGCTTAATCATATCCTGCTGTGAGTAGAGCATCCAATCTTGAAGAAGGAGACACGATCGCCGGGAAAAGAGCTTTATTAGCCTGACGTTTCGGATTCCTACTCGAATCCATCATCAGAGACAAAAGAGCAGAAACGGGTGGTTGTTGCACAAGGGGCTGCGATATTTATAGGATGCAGCAGCCATGCTGCCATGCTACTTCAACAGTAACCACCCAATCAGCCACAAATGCAGTTGTGTAAGGACGCTCTATCGGCGTGTCGAAACGCACTGCAGTGAGCCGGAAGACAAAATTGCCGAACTACAATACCTCCGACGAGTCTTCAAAGCCAATGGCTACCCGCGCAACTTCGTCAACCGGTGCATACGCAAAAGGGACGAAAGGCCTAACCGCACGGACACCAAGCCTTGGCGGGCACTTCCGTATGTAAAGAACGTTTCGGAAGCTGTCGGCCGCCTTCTCGCACCACTTGGGGTTGGAGTGGCACACGGACCGGAGGCAACCATCAGGCGTCTGATCATGAAACCGAAAGACCCACTGCCACGGCTAGAAACGTCTGGAGTCGTTTATCGGATCTGGTGCAGTTGCGGACAAAGCAACTACGTCGGAGAAACCGGAAGACAGCTCCGAACGAGAATGGCCGAACACGCGGCAGCGGTGCGCAGAAATGACGCCAGCTCTCAAGTTGCGGCTCATTCGACGAGATCCGGCCACACATTTAAATTCAATGAGGCCGAAATTCTCGCAAGACGTGACAACCGAGTGAGCCGGGAGCTACTGAAATCATGGTTTACTGGCCCCCAGTCCATCAACAAGTGCAACGATCTTCCCATTCAATACAGCGTGCCGAGACTTCTAGGCGGAGTAATTGGCCACGCGGGGAGCGCACTGGTGAACACTTCCCAACACCCGGGTCAACGCGTCAGATGGTCGAGCAATCATCACGCCAACATCCAACGCACCTGATGAAATTGCAGCAATTATCGACTCGAATGTCGGCCATCAAGCAATGATCACACCAAGTGTGACAATCCCGGATGAAGGGGGAAGCCGTGAACGTTCATAGGTATGCGGTAGCATGGCTGCTGCATCCTATAAATACCGCAGCCCCTTGTGCAACAACCACCCGTTTCTGCTCTTTTGTCTCTGATGATGGATTCGAGTAGGAATCCGAAACGTCAGGCTAATAAAGCTCTTGTCCCGGCGATCGTGTCTCCTTCTTCAAGACTACTTCCTGGGACTCGGCTCTTCGTTTCTATTGACAAAGCATCCGATATTGTCGTCTCTTCATCTTCTTCTTCTCCTTGGGGGACGTACAGCTATCAGGTCGCCGCCTTCTATTCCGTGGCGTATTGGTAGTGGTGCGTGGGGATGTGTCATCTAATAAGTAAGCATAAACATTTAAATTACTTACGCAAATTAGATGATGACATACATCCCGGGATTGTTTCGCTTGAATCACTGAGAATTTCTAACATCTGAATGCCGTATTACCACCCTAATAGAAAGCGAGCTCGCCGCGAGCTAGCGTACTCTAGGGGGGTAGTGGGTCTTTAGCCTGCTCGCGATTTGATTGGTTCTCGGGTCGGCTGCGCCGGCGTCGCGAAGGCCGCAAGCGGCCGAACATACTTTCACTGGATTATCGATTAGCTTCAGCGCCCGATAGTCCTCCCGCTCTCGCCGGTGCCACTTTTTGCTTTCTCACGCTGCAGTGAGCACACCGTGTCTCGCTCAACGCTGTCATTGCCAACCCTACCTGTCTTTGTGTTCTATTTTGTCCCCTTTTACTAACAATTATGTTTACTTCTGTTAGT
This sequence comes from Spirometra erinaceieuropaei, assembly GCA_902702965.1. NCBI lineage: Eukaryota > Metazoa > Platyhelminthes > Cestoda > Diphyllobothriidea > Diphyllobothriidae > Spirometra > Spirometra erinaceieuropaei. The sequence continues at coordinate 200,703 of CACRXP010000170.1, forward strand.
AGGCGTAAAATACGGCGTCAAGCACGTAGAGAAACTGAAAAAATAATACGAATAATCAGCAAAGAGGTGAGGGAAATGCCGTCG
>CACRXP010000170.1:201761-239151 GCA_902702965.1 Spirometra erinaceieuropaei
CGACGGCATTTCCCTCACCTCTTTGCTGATTATTCGTATTATTTTTTCAGTTTCTCTACGTGCTTGACGCCGTATTTTACGCCTACTAACAGAAGTAAACATAATTGTTAGTAAAAGGGGACAAAATAGAACACAAAGACAAAGACAGGTAGGGTAGACAATGACAGCGTTGAGCGAGACACGGTGTGCGCACTGCAGCGTGAGAAAGCAATAAGTGGCACCGGCGAGAGCGGTAGGACTATCGGTCGCTGAAGCTAATCGATAATCAGGTGCAAGTATGTTCGGCCGCTTGCGGCCTTCGCGACGCCGGCGCAGCCGACCCGAGAACCAATCAAATCGCGAGCAGGCTAAAGACCCACTACCCCCTAGAGTTCGCTAGCACACGGCGAGCTCGCTTTCTAGTAGGGAAGTAGAATCAGTTGCGATGACTGAACGAGGCTGCTAATTTTAGTACCCATGCTCAAGTGCAGCATATACGTCCCTCAAGATCTTGTGACCGTTGTGCGCCCGCTATCTCCATCTGTTGTCCTTTCTGTCGATGTGTTTGAGAGTGATTCCGAACGCCAGGCTGAAATCTCGTTTACATTCTTCATCTTGACTGGGAAGGATCACATGCGAGGCATGCTAACGGAGCTGTGTATGATTGCCACTCCTCGGCCGTCTCTAGTGCGGCGATTAGTCCGAATATCAAGACTTTTGCGAAATTGGACTTGTGATTTTTTCTCCGAACAGTCAGTGGCTGTGAGCTGAAAATGCTTTTTACATCAAACTCGTTCACACTTTAAGGCAGTAGGAACTTGTTAGCGTCGGATCGATGGGCTTCGTGGACACACATTCTGATTCAGGGATGACATTCTCATCCCCTCCAGTTGACCTGGACGCCCGTCCATCTCTGGCGTACTACACCTCAGCTGTTTTCCTGTTGTCGCTTTCAGGCATTCCCGATATAGAGAATATAGTACTGGCAGAATGGTATTACCGTCAAAGACAAGGGAGTCTGGAATGGCCATTTCTGGCTTATTAGTCGTCGTCAGCCGGTCATACCCAACCCCGAAGTGTGGAACACCCGAGGCTCGAACTCGCGACCTGTTAGTTAGAAGTCCACGCCTCTAAGCAGTGGGCCACGAGCCCGGATGTTCCAAACCTCGGGGTTGGGTATGACAGGCTGACGACGGCTAATAAGCCAGAAATTGCCATTCCAGTCTCTCTTATCTTTGTTGGCAATACCATTCTACCTATACCATGCGTCGCGATGCGGCTGCTGGTTAGGTTCGAGAGAGAGGGCCCGTAAGGCTCAACGGAACGAATGAGTGCCGTAAGAACGATCGGTGAGCGCCCCCTACCACATGATATAGTACTTTCAAAAAGAAACTGTTTCTACCGACCAAATCCTCACATCGTCTATGGCCATCGCCTTCTCCCCCATCTACTCATTTAGACTGGTCGGTTACGCAGATTATACGATGCATTGAGGACAAATGTCTTGGCGGAAGATGAAGACAGGGCCCGCATTCCTGCTTTGCAATCCCAAAGCCAGTTCCATCTGCCCTTACTCAAGTGGGTTTTGTGATCCCTTATCCTCAATAGGCCTGTCAAAAGTGGTGTGGTCCACAAGACAAAGATTCTCAATCAAAGGCCAGGGAAGACGGAGTGAGTTGGACAACCTTTACTGTTTTGGAAGTGCGTACACAAAGGCTCTGTAGGTAGTCGCCGCGAGCGCGCTCTCCAGGCAAGTTGTGTTGCCTGTGTTCGCCGTCGAGGTGCTCAGACCCAGCGCGTGTGTGCGCCTTTCGTTGTCACAGCGTCCGCCAGCCAATCGGAGGGGGGACAACGTTGATTGGCTTCGTGCGCTAGTGACAAGCCCCGCGCGTCCCATCAGCGTATCGACAAGGAGTATGAGGCGGACAGAAAGGCAGCCTGACAAAGGCGGAGGGCAAGGAGACGCCAACTGCCACAGGCCTGCTGGATCAGTTTTCTAGAACTCGCAGTAATGAGAGGAGTTGGGTAAGCCCTAGATAATGTCGGCAAACCAACGTTTACACTGCTTGACCCAATTGCAAGCCCACATCGGCGTAGCCTGTGATTGTAGCGGTCATCAAAGGCGCACGTCTAGTGGCGGCTAAGCTCGCGCCGGCCGTCTACCTCGTTGTTGTTGCTTAAAATCCTGGTCAAGTGTCTTTTGTGAAGCAAGGGTATGGCGGTACGCCCAGGGCAGCTCCGGCTGCGACCGCCGCCTGAGTCCTTTTCCGCTTCAAATCTTATTGAAAATGTCTTGAGGGAGGAGGAGAAAGTGCGGTAGATGCAGCGAAAGTCCACTATCACTATAAAAGAAATCACGCGCGTCATGACACCGTGCTGCTCTCACCCTGCTGTGGAGCACGCGGTGAACATTGTCGGTCAGGACGGTCAAACTGTCAGACTTCGACAATCCGCCTATTACGATGAAAAAAAGACCAGTTTGAATGATTCAGGTTTGTCTTATCTCGCCAACTTGATTCGATCTCTCAATACTATATTCTAACATCCGATGAAGCGCCCGAATAGTTGGCTGGAGTATGTTGTTAATTCCCCTACCGTGAGTGTGTTCAAGAAACAACTGGATACTCACCTGCTGAAAGGTAACCCAAACTTCCGAAGCCTGATCTAACGTATTACTAAAATGACTATAAATATACTACTGACACGATTTCAATAGACTATTTTTGCGCGGAAAACTTGAAATATATGGAAATTTTCACAGTCTGAATGCGGTGAACTAAGTTTTTCGCGATTATTTCGCGAACACCATACATCTTTCGCATTTATGTTTCATTATTAGATTTATGAATTCTCCTTACTAAAACTGGAAGCAAAATGTTTGCAATTCAACTATTTCCCCTTACATCTGCATCGTCTAGATGGATTTTTAGGGCTTCTGTCGTTTACTCCAAATATACTGACTGATGGAATAGACCAACAATGTAATCCATAAACTCAAGACACTGAAGACAGAACAAGACCTGTTGGGAAATACACGTTCTTATTTCGAAAACACCCTAAACTGAACAATCATCCTCTTAAAAGGAGAAGGGGAAAAATGAACTTCGCCTTAAAAGTCAATTCCTTAGACGGAAATCATGAATAGAGCTAAACAAAGGGCGAATATGGAGAGGGAGGCTGCAACGGGACGTGAGGCCGCAGACCAGGATTTGTACAGCACTCGTGGTTGTGCTGCGCCTATTGGATTGAGCATTTGCACCGGGCGAAAATTGTCTTGCATCGGCTTTCTGTCATCAGAGCTCCCAAACTGAAGGGATCGCAGCAGGTCCAGCTATGATTTAAGGGAGTACAACAACACTGATTTAGGTATTGCTGGTTAGTATTATTGTCTCAGAGAGTTCACAGTAACGCAACCGTTTGTTCAATGAATAAAATCCTGTCAGAATGACAGATACACTCGGGATAAGTGATCCCTCATAGTCAGAAAATGAGCAGTATAATTCTAACCACTCTGCTGCGGGGATTACATTAAGGAAATTTCCACTGTGATATTCCATCTTGAGAACGTCAAGTCGAATAAGGTACGTTATGAATCCAACACCCGCAGGCAACGTCTGTGTGGGGAGCATGGTTTAATGTGGTCCATTATGTCTCCGTTGTGTGTTTACTTACTTAGACTCGATATTCCCTGGTTGCGCACAAAATAATCATCTGCTAGACCTTACACCATAAGAGTTGGAAATTTGCATCCGTAACGGACTATTTGCCTCCAAACGTCAGCTGGAGGTTGACGCCTGACTTCACGCCTGATCTCCAGCCGCCGAGTTGTCCCTCAGCTCACCCATGCCCTTCACTCCACTGACCTTGACCACACGGCCAACTTGGGCGGCCACCTCACCGCTCGTTTTTGCTCGGACATCCTTGTCAGCCAATGTTGACAGGTTTCTTTAAAGTAGCCGACTGAATTTCTCACTACGGTGAGCATGCGTTAGTGAACTGTACAGAATCTTGAATAAGAAGTTATATTGCCACACTATAAACCCCCCAACACTGCTACTTCAGAGTTTTCTTAACACATGCAGGCTCGTTATACTTCCGTCGAAAGCCAGGAAGTTCAGAACACACTTTCTCTCTCTGCACAAAGGTTGACGCTTTTGCTGACACCCCCACGACCCAACTTCAATTTGCAATTCAGCATCATTTAAACAAAATGTGAACATAAGCAAAAGGGAAAACTGGATGGAAGCTTACCTCTGCAGTGGTTACGTAAAGGGGATCCCTCATGACCGTCCACTGGACGTTTTCTGTGCATGGTGGTGTAGTGAGAGAACCGTAGTAGCGGAAAAACCGATCCCTGCTTTTGGGTAACACAACCCTCGGATCGAGCGGCTGCATCTCGGTTTCTGACCCTGACGTTCTGAGTCGGCTGATCAAGGATAAGAGATCGCCCATTTTTGATAGGCTGGAGTTGGATTGATCAGTGGTCAGTTGGAAAAAGACGCCAATTACGGCTAGACCACCCGGAGCGGAAGGCGCGGTGGAGGATCGCGTATACATGGAGGAGTAGGCGACAATGTGCATCTATGAATGGATAGGGTGCGGGTGGACCTTTTAAATCAGTGCATTTCACAAGATGTGAATCATGTCTTGTAGTCATTTTGCGGCGCTCTTTGCGTGTTCGGACAGGATCCATCATTAGAATAAAGTTACAATAATAGTTGTTCTGGGATTATGCCACAACCTTAATTTCAGTTCTACATGGATGGCGTACCGGTCTCTCCCGATATTCCAAATGATCTTCCCAATAAACAAATCGCTCGAGTAGGAACGCGTTCAAAGGCGCCCGCCTATATTTCCCTTAGTAAAAGTGAACTGAACTGAAATCTTGTCCAACCAGTGATTTTTTCACTCAAACAAATACGCCCACGTTGCGCGCTTAGGTAAAGCAAGGGTCAATGGACGAAGGTTTTGTCCTAGTAAGAGAGTGGTTGCGGCGTGGAACGCCCTACCTAGTGGTGTTTTACTCTCCTGTGTGAACACATTTAAGTGTAGACTCGACACGCATCAAGCTTTCAAATTACCATCCACACAGACGCTCACATGACCGGCCACACAAATTACATATGTATATACTACTTGCAATGAGCAAGTAGGTGTTCATGTTTGGCCTTTTCGCGTGCAATAATGTAAACAATCAACTTTTCACTTATCGGTGTTTTTTCTCACACAATTTGTAACCAATAGTTCGTTGAAAGGCGCCCGTCTATCTTTCCCTTAGTGAAAGTGAACTGAACTGAAATTTTGCCCAGCCCGCTTTACTGGTTATCGGTGCCGGTGTCGATAATTACTTGAAGGCAAACTCGGGTAGACAGCAGAGACTAGATGTATCACTTGGTTACTGTTGCGCAAGTCGCTCGTATCTTTTAATTTCTAGACCGTACATGGTGAGAATGTTCTATAAATGAATAAAGGCAGACAGAAATTCCTCAACTGAGCTTTAAACTCTGTTCCTCACTTTCTGAGACGTTTTTTTTGTCCTGTCTGAGCACTATTCATTCGATTTACTAGATAGAAATGCCTTATGGACACAAGAGTAAGGGACCGGGGTTATTCACACATTACCCACGTCTACTGGCAAACAGTCGGCTGTCGTTAGCCGTTTTATATGGAAGTTAAAAAATCATCTAAACAAGCTGTCCTCTCGCATGCAGTCGTCGTGCGTAATCGTCCATTTATAGAGGCTATCGCGAAACTATCCTATGATTTTAAACAAGGTTATTTAATCCCGTGTGTCTACTTGCCCGTCTGTGACTGTTCAAGTTGAAGGAGAGTTGTCTGGGAGGAAACGCCCAGCAGGTTAGAACCATAACGGAACATAGGAAGATACTGGGAGGCGGCCCATGACAGTCTGAAAGCCGTTTAAAACTGAATGAAAATCTGCCAGCTGCAACTTCGGCTCAGTCATTCATCTCTTCTGGTACTGGAGTATTCGCCAGTATCGAGGCTCTCGGCACCATCTGCCTCTCCAAACGGCAAACGTTGATAAAAGTAAATCGCGCTTAGGCGGCCTTCCTGCAGCGGGTGGCGCGAGACGTTGTAGGTTAAGGAAGCATTTGAAAAACAGCGAGAGCGTGGTTCCGTGGTGTAGTGGTTATCACGTCTGCCTAACACGCAGAAGGTCCCCAGTTCGAAACTGGGCGGAGCCACCTTGAGTTCTATTTTCGCCTCATCACATACCAACACCACAGCCTCGTGTAAATGCCGAGAACCCACGTGAGTGTCGGAATGTTCCTTTTGCCAGTCGGTAATTCAACCAATTTCGGTTCAGGGAGACTTTTCTACTCCCTGCGCCGTACTAGATTGGACATTTTAGAGGCATGCATAAACTCTGCCAATTTATCACCGTTTGTGCAGACAGACTGCTAATTCCACGTGGATGAGAGAGTTGGCTCCCGGATACGGATGTGTTTCCCCTGAAATATTACTATTTTAGGGTGACCTTGCTATCATAATATTATGGTGTCGAGGCCACCTGTAAAAAGGGAACAGTGGCAAGACGGGATTTTTAGGATAGGAACAGATGTTGTTCTTTGTCACACAAAAAAGTGAAAAAGTGCATTTGAGCTACATGCTTGTCTTTATGTAGCAATTCGGACCTGTTGTAGCCCTACTCCCAGTGCCTGTCTCAACACTAGGCACCTCGCACGTGAGCACCAGGGCTGTCTGGCATTCGTGCACTCGATTCCCCAACCGGCCAATCAGGTTCAAGGCCGAGCCAGAAGTGTCCTGGCCTAGGACTGACGCATTCCCAGACACACTGGGGACGTCACCCACCGGCTGCAAACTCCTTCTCCAGTTATTCTGTACAGAATACATCATCCTTCCCACTGGCGTACGCTTTCTCTTCCCATTAGGATCCGGGCCTGAAGGTCGTGGTAGCCAGGGTCTCACTCGCGGCCCAGCCTACAGTAGGTGATCTAACTCATGAAATGTCAACCGAAATTTCGAAATGCATTTTCGATTCGAGAAGATTAATTAAGTAGGGTTGTAAAACTAGTCGGCCTACAACCTAATTCTATAATGATCCAGTTACCTCAGGGTGTCGGCATTCGAATGGACTTTCTTCTGGTTACATGCAAGAACTATAGTCTGCAAAAAAGGTTACTTAATTAGAATGCAATTTCCTCATTGATTTTCGATGCCCTCAAAAATTCAATTATATTTCATGGAGAACATGCATTAAAATATTCATTATTTTGCTAATTCCGTAGTAAATCACGTCTTCCGATTTTATACTCGAAAGAAGAGTATACTTCGGTTTTAAAAACTTTTCTAATTCCCGAATAATTCTGAACCCGACCCGCTGTTAGACTTGCATTCAGGGTTTCAAAACTAAAAGTCGTATATTTTGGTGTACGGAAAACCATACATTTGTCTACGGCATTAAGAGGAGACCATATGGGGTTCATAAAATTAAGCAGTGGATTTGAGCAATATTGTTAACTTTACAAGCCACATTGGCAAATGCAGATACATGACGTTTTATAAACAGTCATTTCACGGTATTGAAAAGTCTCTTAATTAGGAAATTTTTTGAAATCGAATTATACTCTTGCTTCAAGTATAAAATTCAAAGAAGACGTAATTTCCTATCGAATAGATAAAAGAATGAATATGTTTATGCGTTTTTTTCATGAAATATAATTGAAGCTAACTTTTGAGGGCATCGAAAATCAATGAGAAAATTGCATGCTACCTAAGTAGCCATTTTTCGCAGAGTATAGTTCTTGCGTGCTGTCGGAAATAAGTTGATTCAAAAGAAGATACCCTGAGGTAACTAGATCATTATAAAATTATGCTGTACGGTGATTAATTTTGCACCCAAATTCAATTAACCTTTTCGAAACGAGAACGCATTTCGAAATTTCGACCGACATTTCATGAGTTAACCCACCTACTGTGTCTGCTATAATTTCCCATCGATGCGGTTCGTTTCCTATCAGGCAGCAAGAAACTTGCGTCAGTTGATCGCCCCGTTGAATGGAGTCTGCCGTATGGCGCCTAAATGTTTACTAACAGGCACATATTATTTGATGCCTTCATGCTTTCCGAGGGAAACCATCGTACTTTTGCACTGAACGTCGCCCATAGCGGGCCAGTTTGGCGGGAGATCGATGATTCCACAACTCTACCTGCCCCAGCTGAAGTAAACAAACCCCAGTCACCTCTAATACGGCGCTGGTGGTAATAGGTGTTTTTAGAGGTGGGGCCGGGGAACGCACAGGCGACGAGGTCAAGCAGTTACATCCAAAAGAAAAGTTATTGGGAAGGTGCGGTTGTACTTTGAATGGTTGAGAAATAGTTGCGCTAACCCCAACATAACCCCTAATCCTAACCCTTAACCCTAACAGTATTGTATCCATCAGGTGGGGCTTCCAAATCACATCTTACCAGGGACCACGCCCCTAGTAGTTACAACCATCAGTAGCCACGTAAATGGCGTATTTTCGCTTGTTTTTTGGCTAAGTCCATGAGAATACGTCTGATGTAAGGTGTGCCATAAGTGATATGCAACAGTGGACAAAGACAAACCTCTAGCGGGAAAGACCGGCCGTCCAGAGTGTGCTCCGAACCCCTGTCATTCGCACCTCCCCAGTGAAAATGATAGCCATCAACAACGTAGTAGTTTTTTGCTTTGGCATTTAATGTTACCTTCCATTTTCCCCGAGGAACGCGGACGAGCACTGTATGAGACAGAAAAATAAGGGATATTGAGTTATAGAGAAAGGTAGGTCGTTGGTTTTTAATTTCCCCAGAAATTAACTACGAACCTGGAGTAGATAAGCATATTCGAGGTCTATAGACGCAGGCCCAAATATTTATGTAGGAATATTTGGGATGATGTCCATCAGCCACAGCGGGTAACCGCGTAATATTCATTAACTACCGACAAGCAGTTAGTAGTATGGTGATAGAAGCGAACAGGCGAGTTCCAGGTGGCAGATCAGAAGACGACGATGCGATTGCTGGAATAAGAAATTTATTGGCCTGCCGTTTCGGAATCTCTGGCTTATTTACAGTCATCAGCCAGGCATACTGCAACTCCCGCCTCCGATAGCTCCTGCAGGTAGTGGACTCGTCTTTGTCGGTAATAACATTCTGCACGTCTTCTTGTCATTTGCACGGTCTTTCATCATCTGGCTACAATACGAAACAGGCTCGTCCGTTTGTACCATAGAACTTAATTTAGGGCCCTTGCAAGTAGTTACGTAGGTGCCGCTCGTCATCCAGTATAGAAGACGAAGATGCGATCGCTGGAACAAGGAATTTATTGGCCTGACGTTTCGGCTTCTCACTCGAACCCACTCTCAGAAACAGTAGCATATAAGGGCAATGGTGGTGCAAGAAGTGAAATATTTATAGCATGTGGCTGCCGTGGGACCATATGCGTACTCTAATTAACAGCTCTCGCAATCACCGCTGGGGTCGTAGTCGGTGCGACGCTGGCTTGTCAGTCCGCGTCCGAGTCATTAATGGTCATGATTTCGTCGTTCGTGTAAGATGGTGGTTTGACGATTGCTCGGCCAATTGGCTCACTGTCACTGTGATAATTGCTCGCCCGTGCCCTCCCCACGTGACTGATTCCGCTGCCCAGGGAAAATCTCAGCACGGAATATGGTAGCGGGAGGTCATTGTGCTTGTTGATGGATTGCGGGTCTGAGAATCATGACTCGAGCAACTCGCGGCTCACGCGGTTGTCACCCCTTACGAGGATTTCGGTCTCTTGAAACTTGAAAATATGGGCGGGTCCCGTCGAATGAGCCGCCACCTGAGAGCTAGCGTCTCCCCGCCTCACTGCTGCTGCGATCTCGGCAATTCGCGTTCGGAGTAATCTCCCGGTTTCTCCGACATAGTTGCTTTGTCCGCAGCTGCACCAGATCTGGTAAACGACTCCAGACGTTTCCTGCCGTGGCAGTAGGCCTTTCGGCCTCCTGACTTGGCTTCCGGCCTGTGTGCAACCCCAACTACAAGTGGGGTGAGAATACGACTGACGGCTTCCGAGACGCTCTTCACGTACGGAAGAGCCCGCCAAAATTTGGGGCCGGTTGGACTTGGTCTCTGGTGTCCCTTTCGTATGCACTGGTTTACAAAGTTGCGCGGGTAACCATTGGCTCTCATTACCCGTCGAAGCTATTGTAATTCAGCAAGTTTGTCTCCCATTTCACTACAGTGCGTCTCAACGTGCCGGTATAGGGCCCTTACGCAAATGCGATTGTGATTGATCGGGTGGTTGCTACTGAAGTTTAATACTTGCGTCGTATTTGCCGCTTTCCTGAACACTTCGGTTTTTAGGTCACCACAATCTTTGCGGCATACGAAGACATCCAGAAAGGCCAGCTGGTTGTTCTCTTTTTCCTCCATCGTAAATTGGATGTCCAGAAAGATGGCGTTGATATGTTCTTTGAATGTCAGCACCTGATCCCGTTCGATGACTACGAAGGTGTCACCCACCTACCGAGCCCAGAATTTCGGTTTGTTGTGTCGGAAAACCAGAGATTCCAACCGTTGTAACACCGCCTCAGCTATGAGTCCCGAAATCGGCAAACCCATTGGCTATCCCTTCACCTGCTCTTCGAAACGTCAGCCAGAAAAGTCCCCCGATCCGGTGAGCAATTCATTCTCCTCAGAACGTAAAGTACGTCTTGTGACAGAACTTCAGGAGCTGGATGATTTGGGCGTTACCGAGGCGATTCTCCGTTTCGTCGTATTTCTCTCGTAGGAGTAGATCGATAGTATCGACTTCCAGGTCCTGCGGAATAGAAGTAAAAAGGGACGTGACAGCAAAGAAAACCATGACATCGCTTGGCAGGAGACTTACTCCTTTAAGTTGACGAGCTGGCTTTGGTGTTACAGTTGCAGGTCAGAAACTTGAGACGTTGGAACAGCCAGTTTGCCAGTCTGTAGGTTGGAGTGCCCTTTAGTGATTCGATAGGCCGGATAGAAGCGCCTTCTTTGTGTACTTTTGGGAGACCGTAGAATCGAACTAGGGCCGTTTCTTGCGCACTCGCCATGCGGCGTTCGATTGGCGATATTGCACCTGAGTTCTCAATTGCCAAAATTGTCGTATTAACCTCGCGCGTCAGCGTTTTTATGGGGTTGAATTCGCATGGAACATAGGAATGACGATCCTCCAACATACGTTTGGCTTTCTGATTGTAGTCTGTCCTGTCCAACACGACCGTTGAACGCCCCTTGTCCGCAGGCACGATAATGAAGGCGCTGCCTGCCCTGAGTTCCTTAAGTTCATCGCGCTCGACCTTGGAAAGCACGTCGCGCGGCCTATGAGCCAGGAGGAGGGAGGACCCTTGGTGTCGAATGAGGGTCTTCGTTTCATCTGTCGCTCCCATCTGGCTGAGGATTGATTCCACTGTTGCGTCACGTGGGGAGGGCTCGGGCGAGCAACTATCCCAGTGACCGTGAGCCAATTTGCCGAGCAATCGTCACACCAGCATCCAACACGAATAACGAAATCATCGCCGTTATTGACTCGGACGCGGACTGACAGGCCACCATCGCATCCATTACGATCCCAGCGGTGATTGCGGGAGCTGTTAATTAGAGTACGCGTGTGGTCCCACGGCAGCCACGTGCTATAAATACTTCACTCCTTGTGCAACCATTACCCTTATTTGCGAATGTCTCTGATGATGGGTTCGAGTGAGAATCCGAAACGTCAGGCCTATAAATTTCTTGTTCCAGCAATCGCATCTTAGTCTTCCGAGTTAGGAATATACTTTGGGTAAGGGGATACCATACTAACATCAAGGTACTAGCCGAAAGTCCAGACACGCATATTTCGCAAATATTCTGCCGGTGCATAAGAGAGCTGCAAGGAGTTCGGCTCATCAGTGGATCTCCGAGCATTTCCCGCCTACCAGGAAGGAGACGGGGAATGCTGGGGAACCCATTGATGAGCCGAACCCCTCGCAGCTCTCTCATGGAACTGCAGCATTTTGTAGGGTAGTGACCCCTGTCCTGTTACAAGTTTGGCTGTTCGCCGTTGGAGTTGCTAAGGCTTTTGACGGTCCAGGATCTCCATGCTTGGATATTAAACTCCAGATACGGCCGCATGAATGCTCAAAAGACTTTAGCGAAGCAGTCTTCATCAAAGGAAGAGAATGCCCGTTTGACGAGGCATAGGATGGATATCTACGACTTGGCTACCTTTAAGCAGTGCAGCGAAGGCCTCAGCGAGGTTGTGATCCACTCATCCAGGTCCTCCTGGGCGTCGAGTTCTTGCAGTCAGTCAGACGGTAGACCTTGAGGTTAGGAGAACTGATTCCACCGATTCATAGGAAGTTACCCCTATTTACGTTAAACGGCAAAAGCCAGTCGTACGACCATCGTTCGAGGAAATCTGGGTTTGTCCGCAATCACGCTTCGTCAACTTCATTTTTTATGGTGCTCCAGATCTTAATATAATCATTGCGACATGACAATCAGTTCGTTTGCACAAATAGGATAAACGGTGTAGGGCCATGAAAGAAGCCTTGGGAGGCACCACTTTTAATGGCAACCTCTGCAAACTTCTGATCGCTGAAGTGGACAACTTGATAGCGGCCGAGCAAAAAGCTTCGAATCCACATCAGAAGCTTACTTCGCATTCGGCTGAGTTTCTACAGAAGTGATGGTGAGGCACACTATCGAAGGCCTTCTTGAAGTCGATAGAGACCGCATGTACCATATATCCCTCTATCCATAACCCGAGCCCAGTATTCCAGACGGTAGGACAAGTTTGTCACACAGAACGTGTCAGTGAGTTGTACAGGCTGGAAACCGGAAATTAGATAATTTCGCTCAAGGAGCTGCATCAATGGTGGCTTGATTATTTTCTCCCTTATCTCGCAGCAAATGGGGGTGAGGCTGACGGGTCTGTAATTTTTCGCTGGGACCCGACCTCAGTCCTTATACAGCGGCGTAGTCCACGTTAAATTCCACTCATCCGACGTACATCCAGTCTCAAGGGATGCATGGAAAAGCATAGAGAATTGTTTAGCCAACTCTCCAGCGAGTTCCATCGAAATCTTCGTCGTGATCTCATCGGAACCTGGTGATGTTGATTCCTTTTGCGAAATCAGCTCCATCAGAACCATACCCTCGGTGAACTGAACGATCTCAATGATTGTGGTCACTTCGAAGTCACTCGTGGGAGGGTTATATCCATCCTCCCTACTGAAAGCAGACCGAAAAAATTTGATAGATGATTGGCATTCGCTCTATATTCAGTGGAATTTTCACCTTCGGCAGTCCTTAGCAGTGGTATTGGGTCCTTGTTTCGCGTGCTCTGCCTTATGTAACTGTAGAATAATTTGGGGTTCTCCGCTACAAAGTTAAGCAGATCTTGTTCTGATTTTCTTCTCATCCTGAAGATTAGGCCCTTGACTCGATTCTTTTGAATTTTGTACGCATTTATGGACGTTGGCCTCTTGTCAGTATGTGATTTCTTCCACAGCTTTCGCTCTGTCTTGAAACCGGGCTCGGGCGAGGGAGGAGGAGAGAGTGTAGGTAGATGCTTCGCAAGTCTACCGGCACTATAAACCCCTGCGTAAGTCACCGTCCCTGCTCCCATTGCTGCTGCAACTGTGGGGCACACGGTGGACATCATCGAAACCGATGGTCGAACTGTCATGATGAGTCTGCGCATTACTTCTCGCAACCGCTGCCAGTCTTTAGCAAATGCGGAGTTCCACTCAATGCGTGCAATTTCACCCCTCATTTGTCCGAAATCCCCCGTGCCAAAGGTTTATTCATGGGTTTCTCGGACATGGAAGAGAGCGAGTAATCCCATAGTAGAACGACGTGGTCACTTTTTCCTAGGGGGGTGGGTGGTAGGCACGACACCTCACTACTGCTGTCCTGTTATTTCGTAAGGACAAGATCACGGCAGTTGGCCTGTTCGCCTTCGCGTACTCTATTTGAAAACGTGACGTGTTGAGTGAGAAGTAACTTCAGTGTTTTGTTCACAAAACTACCATCAAGGGTCTGTTCTGAGCTATTTGCGTGGGCCGTTATAGTCACCCATGGTAAGGATATCCGGCCGTGTAGCAAACTTTTGAGCTCCTCCAGTAGGAGAGCCTCGGCAATATGTTCCTTTCTTGGCGGTCGATAGACTGTCAGGAAATCAAAGCTCGGTGAGCCCGGAGTGCCAGATTGCCTCGGAAGTACACGAATATTTGTCGGTTTTCTCTGATAGATATACTGCATGTTTCACGTAGGTGAGTACCCCTCCCTGACGCCCTTCCCTGTTCCTTCTAAACAGCTGGTAGCCAGGCAAGGCCAACTCACGGTCGTCCACGTGTTGGATCAACCAGGTTTCTGTTAGAGAGATTACGTCAGGGTATAAATAATGGGGGTATATGTTTAGCTCGTTGAACTTTGATAGCAAACTCCGCACGTTGATGTTCATAAATTTTTATTTCCTGTTGAGGAAAGATATGGTTGCACTTAATATGTCTGCTGCACGGTTATTCGGACCGGACCTATCCAAAGGAAGAATGACGGACATCGCCAGACTTGGTTTTCGTATATAATTAGATGGTCCTCCCCTTCGCTGAGCCTCTTTCTTAGTTTCAGAACTAGTTGACGACGAGTAGTCCGGTTGAAAAAACCACTTAAGTTGGAGCCTTTAATCCTAAAACGTTTGAAAAGAATGAGATTGGCTTGGTCGCTGCGGGCCAGCACAACTTTAAGGGGCATGGAGCGTGTTGACGCCGATGGATTTTCTGTCCGATTTATGCATAAAGATTTCGAGCTGCGTCGATTGACCTAGAATATGCTCATCTACTCAAATTTTACAGATAATTTCTGGGGAAGTTAAAAAGCAACAAGTTCTAAATTGGAGTATCTACCAGAAAGTAGACAAGAAATGCTGGGGGACCCACTGGCGAGCCAGACCCCTCGCAGCTGTGTCATGCAGCGGCAGAATATCGGCGGAACACGGGTGTACGGGCTTTTGGTTATTACTTGTGCTGTTAGTATGGTATCCCATTAACCAGAAGTTAGGTTGTAAAAACGAACTTCACTAGTACAGCCAGTCTCAGTAGCTAAATAGAAGAAAAATGTATAGCCCCATGTGGGTACAGTGAGAAGGCTCTGAACTCTCATCTATTGAGTTCAGTCGAGTTTAATTTCTCTACTAATCTAAATTTAATAAATAGCTAGAAATCACTACACGTCAAGAATGAGAAAATGCCCTGAATGGTGACTGGAGTGCTTAAAAGGGCATCGGTATAGAGAAGGGCCCCACTTAACTGTCAGTAGACTGTGAATCGTGCCATACGTGATTTATGGTAAAGGGAGTTTTATGGGTGGGGTAGCACGCTAGACAGTAAGCTGACAGAATGAAAGAAAACACAGAAATCTCCTGGATTTATGCCGAAAGTCTTCGCCTACGCTATTTTACGACAACGTAAATGGGAGTAGTAATTAAACGATAAACAAAAAATAAATTTCACAAAATGATGGATTTTGAGTTAAGGTGGGAGGTCCTGGGAAGTGATCCACTTTGGAAGTGTAGTTTCTGCATCAGCCTGCAAATGCCAAGATAAAACTCCGCATGACACGATCCATAGTCTACTGACAGTTAAGCGGGGTCGTTCTCTATACCGTTGCCCTTAAAAGTGCCGGTATGTGTGAGGCCGGTTGGAGATGTTCAGTGGATACTTTGAGCGTTCCGGCAAAGAGCGCTTGGACTTTCGGATCGACAGTCCAGCAGTGCGACAAGGCCATGATTCAATGGATGGCTTAAAACGCACAGGTCATTCACGCGCTGGGATGACCAAATAATTTGGGCATCAAACTTCTATGTTTAACCAGGAATGACAGTGCTCACCAAAAGTTACTGGTGGGGGGGGGGGAGAAAGGGAGGGGGTGAGGCTTACAGGAATGCCCATTGTTTATAGCGGTGAATGAAGACGGGCCCTCTGTGCTCTGCACAACAATATCGACCTCGGCATCGCTACTTTCGCCCAAATAGGTGGCATTCTGGGAATCCAAGTTGATCGGCGACTGGGCCCATCCTGAACACATTGCTGGGCTAATACGGTTCCAGGTGTTGGGATTTGATTGACTGTTTGTGTAGGACCAGGCTGGACCTATATCGGGCAGAAAGCAGAATGGATGAGAGGCGTGGCTGAGAGGTGTGTGTGACTGAAGGCGTTGAGTCTACAGTAGGTCCACTCAGGGCATTCATCATTATAATAAATGTGACACGTTTAAAATCTGTTTTGGCATGTTCAAATTCGCGGCCTGAAAGATTGTGAACTAACAACATAAATGAAACCTTGAATACAGTTTTATCAGTCAGTTCACTCACTAAGTTTGTCTGTCAACCATGCGCGCCTCCTGCTGTAAAACACCGCCGGCCAAACTCTATCACCACTCAGCTTTCCGCCAACCCATACACCCCACACGAACCCGTTCCACATAGCCCAATCCTGCCACACAAATCTCTATTCTTAGCACTCATCACCCCAACCCCAATCATAAATCTGGTCCTGACCATCCTGGCCCTAAAGTCTAACCCTAATACAGTAGGTCGGCTAACTCCTGAAATGTCAACCGGAATTTTTGAAATGCGTTTTCATTTCGAAAAGATTAGTTAAGTAGGGTTGTAAAACTAATCATCATGCAGCATGATTCTGTAATGCTCCAGTTATCCCAGGGTTTCGGCTTTCGAAAGAACTTATTTTCGACTGCATGCAAGATCTATACACTGCAAAAAATGACTGTTTAAGTAGCATGCAATTTTCTCTTTGATTTTCGGTGTTCTTGAAAATTCAGTTATGATTAATGGAAAGCATGCATAAAAATACTCACTTTTTTGTATATTCCGTCGAAAATCACGTCTTCGTTTAAGTTTATACTCGAACGAAGTGTTTAATTTAGTTTTAAAAAACATTTCTGATTTCCGAATAATTTTGAACCCGACCTGCTGTTACACGTGCATTCAGGGTTTCAAAACTACAAGGCGTATATTTTCCGCGTGTGGAAACCCATACGTTTCGTCACGGTATTAAGGGGGACCATATGGGGTTCATAAAATTAAGCAGTGGATTTGAGGCATATTTCAAATTTTACAAGCCACATTCGTAAATGCAGATACATGACGTTTTCTGAACGGCCATTTCAGGGTACTGGAAAAACTCGCAATTAGAAACTTTCTTAAAACCGAGTTATACACTTCCTTCCAATATCACATTGGAAGAAGACATGATTTTATGCTGAGTAGTCAGAAGAATGAATATTGTTATGCATGTTTTCCAAGAAATATAATTGAATTTTCAAGGCCACCGAAAATCAATGAGAAAATTGCATGCTACGTAAGTAGTCATTTTTTTCAGAGTATCGTTCTCGCATGCAGTTGGAGATAAGTTCCTTCAAAAGAAGGCGCCCTGGCGTAACTGGATAATTATAGAATTATGCCGCGTGATGATTAGTTTTCCAACCCTACTTAATTAGTCTTTTCAAAGCATTTCGGAATTTCGGTTGACATTTTATGAGTTAGCCCGCCTACTGTATATGCAAAGCGCTGTTTTCCGTCCTGATCGTGTTGACCGGCCAGAAAGGTGTCGGCCGAGTTTTTTTAGTAATTCTGCGATGCGGGCACTAAAACGCCTAGGGGTGCCAAGGGCCATTACAGCACTAAACACCCACTGGCTGAATTAATGTCAACTCCATGGGTTTTGTTACTATTACTGCAACAAAGAGGGGATTTATGTACAATGGAAGGCAGTATTTACAAATGAGAATTAATGTAAAATAGCAATGTCATTGGTGAAAATAAACGACTCTGTTGAAAGGGGCAATCTCACCGTCCGCGGCCAGGCATCGCAAAACGAGGAAGTTTAGCACAATCAAGATTTCTCGCATAGTCTCCTGTTTGCTGAAAAAGAAGAGACGGTTTCGACTGAGATGCCTACTTGCGGAATTTGATACATAATCGCTGTATATTCAGTTTAGCTACTCCATTCATGGAAAGAGGCGAAGGAACTAAATGATAACGAGAATGCGGTTGTGATTTGCAATCCAAAAAATTCCGAACTGTATTTTTGCGAACGTAATGCAAATTCACGCTGATGGGGATAGAAAGTTGGATAGGGTGTCTTTATTAAAAAATTTATTCACTCTCAACTAAAGCTTACAAAAGAGTCGATATAGTTGAACTCACGGAATGCAATTTAGGAAGTTGGAAATGGAAGGAAACTTAAAAAAGACCTGCTGGTTCGTCCTCTTATATATAGGTGCTCCCAAAACAAGTATAACCTCCAATCAGGTTAGAGTGGGTGCCTTAGGTTGTGCAACCAGCTTAGCATCCATGCACGGTTTCCTCAAAATAACCCACCGCTAAATGATAACTGCAACCTTTTGCAGAAATTAGACTAGTATTTTTAGTCGTTTAAAAGTTAGTACGTACCGACAGTACCGATCGAAACTTGCCTGTGTCAAAAGGGTTCTACGCGTGGTGGTAGACCCCCGAGTCACGTGCAGGTCTCCCAAAATATTGTCAGTTAAAATTTGAAAATAACAAAACCTGTTTACTGCACTGTAGGACTCGTCAAATCGCAGACTTAGAGCTCATTCACAAAGAGCTGACTTATTTTAATCAAGCGAGAAAAACACTTGAATTTTCAATGAACTGCAGCGTGCA
This sequence comes from Spirometra erinaceieuropaei, assembly GCA_902702965.1. Taxonomy (NCBI): domain Eukaryota; kingdom Metazoa; phylum Platyhelminthes; class Cestoda; order Diphyllobothriidea; family Diphyllobothriidae; genus Spirometra; species Spirometra erinaceieuropaei. The sequence goes on from CACRXP010000170.1 coordinate 220,450, forward strand.
ATCATAAAATCATTAGGGTAGGTGTGAAATGAAGCGTAACATGGGAGTCTCCACGTTCAGCAAAGCAACCAACTGCCTCTTTCAGGGCAAACGTCTTCCAAACCAGCTACTATCACCATCTCTCATGGTCTGTCGTTAGAATAGTTCAACTGGTTCAAGGTATGCACAACGATAGCTTTTTCTCCAGTGTCTAGGAGACTCGTGTTGGAAGTTCAACAAAGAAGCAGAATTCTGACTGCCTTGGGAGGCAGAAGAAGTGTAAAATGTTTTGACAAACCGGCATAGCTTCATACTTACCTTAACGGCTCGGCTGGTCGACTGCTGTTTCCAGCTGTCTGCCATTAGCATTATTTTACTTGGTAAAATTTCTGACTAATTTAATTTCATATGCTGCTCCTTGATCGGTTCGCAGTTGCGCAGCACGAATATTGCCGTGGATGCTCTGTCTCAGCTCTTATACCTCAGCTGAAAGCGAACAGGCGAGTTCCAGGTAGCAGTTCGGAAGACGAAGATGCGGTCACTGGAACAAGAAATTTAATTATTTTCAAGTTTCAAGAGGCCGAACTCCTAGCAAGGGACGACAACCGCGTGAGCCGCGAGCTGCTCGAGTCATAATTCTCAGGCCCGCAGTTCATTAATAAGCACAATGACCTCCCGTTACCATATTCCGTGCTGAGATTTTCCCTGGGCAGGGGAATCAGTCACGTGGGGAGGGCGCGGGCGAGTAATTATCCCAGTGACAGTGAGCCGAATTGCCGAACAATCGTCACACCAGCATCCAACACGGATGACGAAATCATGGCAATTAATGACTCGGACGCGGATTAGCAAACCATCATCGCATCAATTACGATCCCAGTGGTGATTGCGAGAGCGGTTAATTAAGAGCACATATGGCCCCACGGCAGCCACGTGCTAAAAATACTGCACTTCATGTGCCACCATTACCCTTATCTGCGACTGTCTCTGATGATGGATTCGAGTGAGAATCCGAAACGTCAGGCCAACAAATTTCTTGTTCCTGTGATCGCATCTTCTTTCTCTTGATGTCACCTATCGTTTTCTTAGAACTCTGTCTAGAAGCCAACCCTTTCTGTACCAAAGAATGCTATCATAGTGCGTTGTGAGCACAATAAATTAATCAGTATTGCTGAGGTACCGACCATCTGTCATTAGGTCGTGAATATTAAGAGGTTAGTCAGCTGAGGTCGATAGATATCAGTCTAATTATTCATATCTGTTATAAACCGACGGGTAGACGGAAGAGAAGGAACCGTGTGCTGGGAAAGCAACCACTTTATTAGCAGCCTGCGAACACGAGGGGTTACAATTTATCAGAAAGGCGCCTTGTTTATGTTGGCCTCTGTGCGTTCTGGAACATTCCGGCCAATGGCGTGCCGGTCGCGGATTGGCCAGCGCACGCGCGAGAGTACTCCCGCGTGGAAAAGTCTTGAATATTGGACCAGCCATTATTGGGCCGCACGCGTGAGCAAAGCCACCACACGTCCTCGTCGCCGCAGGATACGCCCTTCGGCCGTCTAACCTCACGCATGTATCAAGTCCTGTGTTCAGCGCGTGGTCGAGTCTTCCCTTTGTCTTCGGCGCTCTCCATAACAATACCAAATTTCAGACCGAGTGTGATAAGGCTTTTTTGCCAGAGCGTCGGTGGACACATTGATGGCCCGAACGCCTTGCAGTTACGTCATGCTGCAGTAAAAAGTCGCCGAACCTCGTGTCTGACGTTTTAGCTACCACTCCCGCTGCCGGTGGAACCAGCGGTAACAATCGGGAGATGGCACCCAAAAAATCCGTCTTACCAAAGCAGCTTGTCTTACGGGGCAGGTGGCAATAAAGGTTTTATGGGTGGTGGCTGGTCGGGATGTATAATACTAGCCGACGGAAAGCCTTATTTGAACAGGTGAATGATCGAAGTTGGCCCCCTCTCCGTTCCGTTATTACAAAGTGGGTCGCCAAAGGCAGTTTAGTGCTAACGGACGAGTGGAAGGCGTATAATCGTCTTCCCTCAGAAGGTTATCTACATTTCTCTCTTAATCACTCAAAGAACTTCAAGGACCCTACCACCGGACGGCACACCAATGCCATTTAGGCATACTGGAGTAGGCTGAAAAGGAAACTCCACGAGGGAGACCCTGTATGTGGTTGAGCTTTGTGGGCTCACCTAGACGAAGTACAGCATCGTCTTTGGTTTGACCTCAATGCCCTGTCTTTGACAGGTGCCTGGGTACTGTTCCTGTCCTATGTTGTGCAGACTTACCCTAGTTAACAGTGATTTTGCTTTGTAATAAACTGCCATAATGCGAATGTTCGCCGTATATTCAGGTGCACGTGTGTAACGATGGGGAAGGTTGGGTAACAGCAACCATCGTCCATGTAACCTCCTTCGATGTTCGTTCGGCCAGCCCATGTTAGGCCGTCGGGAAAAGTCCAAGTAGTGCGTGAAAGTAGGCCTGCAACCACTGATATAGCATGAAGGCGTTTGAGTCCACTGTTAAAGGTATTACTTCTAGGTAACGGATTTTTTTGGGTGTCATCTGCCGATTGTTACCGAACCAGCTACATAAGGCTATGGGCGACATTTGAGATCAGTTGTACTGTAGGTGGGCTAAATCAGGAAATGTCAACCGAAATTCCGAAATGCGTTTTCGTTCCGAAAAAATAAATTAAGTAGGGTTGTAAAACCAGTTAGCCTGCAACATAATTATATAATATTTCAATTACCTCAGGATGCTGGCTTTCGAACAAACTTATTTTCGGCTGCATGCAAAAACTATACTCTAGAAAAATGACTACTTAAGTCACATGAAATTTCCTCATTGATTTTTAATGCCCCAAAAAGTCCAATTTTATTTCATGCAAAACGTGCATAAAAATATTCATTCTTTCGCTTACTTGGAAGACAATTACGTCTTTTTCCAATTTTATACTCGAAGAAGGGACATAATTCAGTTTTCAAAAACTTTTCCAATTGCTGAGTAATTTTGAACCCGCTCTACCGTCACATTTGGATTCAGGGTTTCCAAACTACGAGCCGTATATTTTCCGCGTACGGAAAATGGCACATTTCTCTACGGTAATAAAGGGGGACTATAAAGGGGTTCATAAAATTTAGTGGTGGATTTGATTTATATTGTTAACTTCACAAGCCACATCGGTAAATGCAGAGACATGACGATTTGGCAGAGTGGTATTATCGACAAAGACAAGGGAGACTGGAATGGCCATTTCTGGCTTACTAGCCGTCGTCAGCCCGTCATACCGAACCCCGACGTGTGGAACACCCGAGGCTGGAACTCGCAACCTGTTAGTTAAAAGTCCACGCCTCTAACCACTGGGTTACGAGCCCGTTGCCCTGTGGGTTTCGATCGGGAATATACAATGGTAGAGGGCACTCACCGACCGTTCTTACGGAACTCAACCGTTCCCTTGTGCCTTACGGGCCCACTCGACGATTTATGAACGACTATTTCAAGGTATTTTAAAGTCCCACAATTAGAAACTTTTTGATAACCTTCCTGCAAGCATGAGTTTGGAAGAAACCATAATTTTCTACTGAATGAGCGAAAGAATGAATATTTGTATACAGGTTTTCCATGAAATACAATTGGACTTTTAGAGTCATGGAAAATCAATGAGAAAAGTTCATGCTACATAAGTAGTCATTTTTTAGAGAGTGTAGTTTTTGCATGCAGCCGGAAGCTCCTTCAAACACTATCATTAGCTGTTCTGCACACAGGGACGTCTAAGAAGGGGAGAGAACCTGCAGTTTCCTCTTTCAAACGAAACTTGGCCGACGGATGTGTCTGCTTTCCAGCATTTTGGAGGGCAATTTTCTTGGTTTCTGCAGTAGAGACAGGGAAGATGTCATCAACATGGTGACCTTAATGATTCTGCCCACTGATCTGGTCGTTTGCTTGAAATTTCTCCGGATGGACTATAAAGTCGTCGTCTAGGAGAGGAACTAGAGGCGAGCCCGTATCACCGTCGCCTGCAGTAGATGTGCTAACTCATGAAATGTCAACCAAAATTTCGAAATGCGTTCTCGTTTCGAAAAGATAAATTAAGTAGTGTTATAAAACTAACCATGATGCAGCATAAACCTATAATGATCCAATTACTTCAGGGGGTCGGCTTTCGAAAGAAATTATTTTCGGCTGCAAGCAAAATCTATACTCTGCAAAAAATGACTACTTAAGTAGCATGCAATTTTCTCATTGATTTTCGATGCCCTTGAAAATTCAATTACATTTCATGGAAAACATGCATAAAAATATTCATTATTCTACTTATTCGGTAGAAAATCACGTCTTCTTCCAATTTCATAATCAAAAGAAGAGTATAATGCGATTTTAAAAAAGTTTCTCATTGCGAGATTTTTTATACCGTTAAACGGCCGTTCACGAAACGTCATGTATCTGCATTTGCGAATGTGGCTTGTAAATTTAAAAATATTGTTCAAAGCCACTGCTTAATTTCATGAACATCATATAGTCTCCTCTTAACACCGTAGAGAAATGCATGCACTATTGTTAAATTTTCAAGCCACATTCGTAACTGCAGATACATGACGTTTCATGAACGGCCATTTAACGGTATAAAAAATCTCACAATTGGAAACTTTTTAAAAACCGAATTATACTCTTCTTTTGAGTATGAAATTGGAAGAAGACCTGATTTTCTACCGAATAAGTAGAATAATGAATATTTTTATGCATGTTTTCCATGAAATGTAATTGTATTTTCAAGGACATCGAAAATCAATGAGAAAATTGCATGCTACTTAAGTAGTCATTTTTTGCAGAGTATAGATTTTGCTTGTAGCCGAAAATATATTCTTTCGAAAGCCGATCCCCTGAAGTAACTGGATCATTATAGATTTATGCTGCATCATGGTTAGTTTTATAACACTACTTAATTTATCTTTTCGAAACGAGAACGCATTTCGAAATTTTGGTTGACATTTCATGAGTTAGCACATCGAATGTATGTGTCTATATCGGTGGTTGCCGAAAAGCAACTTCACATTTAGTGTGCGTCTTAGTATTAGTTCCTTGAGTGCGTTCGTCGGTATTTTCCCTTTTGACTGATTGGCCGGCAGGAATTCGTAGATGTACTCGGCTGTCTCTGTGAACAAGACGTTTTGTGAACAGTGATGAGAAGTCTAACCAAAACACCACCACTCCTATTAGGTTCAGAAAACGGATGTTGTCAATCAATTTAAAGGTATCACGGTAGCCACGGGATTTTAGTTGACACTGTACGGGCTTGAGTTCCTCTGCTAATCACTTAGCTATCCCATTACAGGGAGAGTTGCACATTTCCCAAATCAGACGACATGACAAGCTGTCCTTGTGTGGTCATGTGGAGCAGGCTATTTTGATCGCAAGAACAGGCGCCTAGCCATGAGAATGCAGAAACACCTTACAGCATGCTTGAGCAAAGACGAAATTCACAGCCATTTCAGTCTCCCTTGTCTTTGTCGGTAATAACACTCCGCCTATATCATGCGCCGCTGTGCGGCTGCTGGTTGGGATCGAGCGGGGGCCCTTAAGGCACAACGGGACGATTGACTTCCGTATGAACGATCGGTGAGCGCCCCCTACCATTGTTTATTCCCGATCGAAAACGGACAGAGTAACGGGCTCGTGACCCGGTGGGTAGAGGCGTGGACTTCTAAATCAACAGGTCGCGAGTTCGAGGCTCGGGTGTTCCACACTTCGGGCTTGGGTATGGCTGGCTGACGACGGCTAATAAGCCAGAAATGGCCATTCCAGTCTCCCTTGTCTTTGCCGGTAATACCATTCTGAAATTTAGAGCATTATCAAGGCCATTGTTGATCACGCGGGTTAGGTGTGGTTTGTTCCTCTGAATGTTGTGGTAAGAGTAAAAGTCCAGGCTGAATCCTTCCCGATCTTCAGACGCTTTCCACTTATAATCAGGACGAACTTTATGCAGAAAATGTGCGCAAGGTTTACAATCTTCTTAGCCGTATCGTGCCATAAGCAAACTTTGTCGCAACAAATTTCGCGAGATCTGCAAATGCCTGTTTTTTTTTAATCCACACAGCGAATTCTTCCCACGCAGTTGGCGTACGATCTAGACCTCAGCAAACCCACGAAAACAAATTTAGAGCAGATCGGCTTACAGTTAGTATTTTGGCGGTTTATTTGAGGGAAACTGTGCGTCGGTGTTTATCTAAAGTCCCCGCTGTCTACTACTTGGACTGCAAGTTTGCAGGCAGTCGCCGGTGCGGCGGCAACTTTGCGTAAAAAGCTGAGTAATCAGGCAAATGTCAGAGGAGAATAGCTCACTCATTGTAGATAGTGCACCAGACTGTCTACAACAGACGATCCAACTTCGACTGTTTCTCATGATGGGTTGGAGTGAGAATCCGAAACGTCAGGCCAATAAGCTTCTTGTTTAAAGGTAAGAAGTTACCACACTAAGAGTTCATATACTGGCCAAAAGCCCATACAAGCGTGTTTCGCCGATATTCTGCTGTTACATGACACAGCTGAGAGGGGTTCGGTCCATGACTGGGTCCCCCAGCATTCCTTGTTTGTCTTCTAGATTTAATTACCTTCAAATAAATTATTCGGGGGAAGTTAATCCGCGAACCCAAAGACTAGGAGAATCAGAGAAGTCCAATGAGAAATTTCGTTATTTTAAACGGAAATATCTAAGGTGCTTGAAGCTCAGGGTGGATACGAAGAGGAGGAGGAGGATGCGAGGCTGAAGACCACGATTTGTACACCACTCGGGGTTGCGCTGTTCGAGCTGGATTTAGGGGTTGTACCGGGCGAATGTTATCCTGCATCGGCTTCCCGTCATCACTAACTCCAAACCGGAGGGATCGCAAGAGCTCCAACTACCCGTTCAGATCATGGAAAAAAGATTGGTTCAGTAGTTAATCCTCCGCATTACACAAATATCTTAGAGTACTGACCGTCTGTCACTAGAAAGGAACCTGTAATCTAGTGGACAAAAACGCAGGAGTGCTGGGCTTCCTATCGCCGAAAACGGTCTACTTCTTCTGATTCCTCAACAGCTGTTTTGGACTAAATGGGTGGACCTGTATTTTGCTCATGCTAACTAGGATTTTTCATGTAAAAGACATATAGACTCAGGGAGCACGTTGTGGAGCTAGTGTCTGTGAATAGTGTTCGCGTGCGCAGCGTGGGTCAGAATGCTTGATTATGCTCGTAGGCGGGCGAAGCCATTTGGGCCCGATTCCATCTGGTTGCGTCAAATTCAGTTATCTCACGCAAGCCGGTTACTTTGCCCTAACAGTAATGACTATGAACTCATCTCATTGATAGCCACAAATTTTGACTTTCGAATTTGTCTTCATATCACTACGTCTGCCGATGGCTCAAAATGACAAGGTGCCAGACCACAAACTGCAATTAATAAACCCTCTGTCTGTGGATGTACGAACTCATTTATAAAAAGCTGCACTTATTGAACCCCGCGCTGACGATTGGTCATTGGATCCACCCACGCTCTAAACCATACTGACTTCAAACCCGTGGTCGGTAGGAGCATTCCTTGTTCGCGTCCTTTGTACCCTGAAGCCCTCGTTCCCCGGTGTCAATGCAGTTCTCGAAACCGTCTTACAAATGGCAGACAATGGAAGTACGTAGACACTTAACTTCTTGAGGACACTGTAAGTCGAATTTTTGCGCTTTTACAGGGATGCGGGGAAGCCATGATAAATAAGCACTAGTACTTCAATAAACCTCTTCAGATGAACCACTTTGCTCTCTCATTTCATGTGCTACAACAGATTTCCTGATCCTTACTGTCGCGTAACCAGCATCAGTCAGCTAATCCTACAGTAGGTGTGCTAACTCATGAAATTTTAACCGAAATTCTGTAATGCGTTTTCTTTTCCAAACAACTACTTAAGTGGGATTGTAATCTCAATCAAAATGCACTACAATTCTATAATAATTCAGTTACCTCAAGATGCCGGCGTTCGAAAGAACTCCTTTCCAGCTGCATGCAAACATCACACTGTGTAAATAATGACTACTTGCGTAGCATGCATTTTTCTAACTGATTTTCGACGCCTTTAAAAATTTAATTATATTCCATAGAAAACATGCCGTTCGTAAAACGTTATGTCTCTGCATTTACCAATGCTGCTCGTAAAGTTTGCAGTATGCCTCAAATCCACTGCTAAAGTGTATGAGCCCCAAATGGTCTCCTCTTAATATCATAGAGAAATGTATGCTTTTCTGTACACGGAAACTGTATGACATCTGCTCCACAATCTATCTTGAGCTTGAGGCCCAGTCTTATTTAAACGAAACACGACCAGAAACAGAAGGAGGGAGACGGGGTGCAAACTTGCATCCTGATTAGTCACGAAGAGGGGATTTCTCATCACTGTTCACTGGACGTTCTCCGTGCAGGGTGGCGTGGTGAGAGAACCGTGGTAGCGGAAGAACTCATCCCTGTTCGCAGGTAGCAGAACTTTCGGATCGAACGAATTCACTCTGACTGTTGAACCCGCTTTATTGAGCTGGCTGATAACTGATAAGAGGTTGCCCATTTTTGATAGGTTGGATTTGGATTGATCAGTGGTCAGTTGAAAGAAGACGCCAATCACAGCCAGACCTCCTGGGGCCGATTGTGCAGCTGAGAAATTGGCGTATATCGAGGCGTAGGCGACAATGTGCATCTGTGAATGGAGAGAGTGCCGGATGGCTCTTTTAAATGAGTGCATTTAGCAAAATGTAAACCATGCCATGTTCTGGAACATTCTGAAATGAGGCCATCGGCAAAGATGCGACTGCTGACCTCCTCGCCTTTTCACTGGCATCTTGAGTGTGGCACAGTCATGCGCCTGAACCCACAGGACCTAATGTAGCCGATGTTACCTCGCTCCAAAAGACTTTTACAATACTGTATCGCATACAAGTTTCTCCTGAGGAAATATAGTTGGGATTAAAACCTCTCATAGTCTGCAGTTGTCAGTCATTTCCCATAGAAAAGTTAATTCCCCTTCTTAAAACTTCGTTTAAAGGAGCAGCAGATTTGTGCGTGACTGATTTCCAAGTTTTCATCTGATCAGTCTGAGCATGCATGCAAATTTCCATCGGACTGATACCTACATCGAATCAATTAGTAAGTATTCGAGTAAATATACATTCACAAAACATACACTTCTTCGTGAACATACCTCTAGCGGGAACGACCTGCCGTCCAAAGTGTGTTCCGAGCCCCTACGATTCCCACCTCCCCAGTGAAAATGCAATTGATCAATGTTGTGGAAGTCCTTGGCCTTATTATTCAATGTCACCGTCCATGTTCCCGGGGGGATTCCGACTTCCACTGTATTAAATGGAGATAGACGAATGCAGCGCGCTTTAAGGGATAACGAAGCAAGATCTACAGTGGGTGACCGAACTCAGGAAATGTTGGCTCAAATTCTTAAATGTGTTTTCGAAGGTTTACTTAGGTGGTGTTGAAACATTCATTATTATGGGACATAGTTCTACTATATTTCAGACTTGGCAGCATGTCTGCTTTTGAATGTTTTACATTTTAATCTTCTGTACAAACCGTATTCGGTAAAAAATGACTTTTTACGTAGCATGCATTTTCTCATTAATTGTCGATGGCCTAGCAAATTAAAATATATTTTATATAAACCACAAAATAAAATATGCTTTTTTGGTCGTTTGATAGAGAATTACGTCTTCTTTAGATTTTATACTCAAGGAAGGACTATAATTAGGTTTTAAAAAGTTTCTACTTATAAGATTTTTTAAGACCGCGCAATGTCCTTTCACATAGCATCGTACCTGTTCGCTTAGCACTGCACCTCATGAAATGTACAACATAGTCCGCATCCATTGTAAAATTTTATGGACTCATTTTGATATCTTTTTAAAGGCATAGAAGAATATATGATCTTCCTTACGCGGAAGGCATGCACCTTGTAGGCGGAAATCACTAAACGCTAATGCAACGAATGATTAGGCTCCAAATAATTCGACAGTAAGAAAACTTTTAAAACCTAATTATACTCCTTTCTTGAGTATAAAATATAAAGAAGTCGCTATTCCTATCAAATGACTCAACAATGCATATTTTCGTTCATGGTTTCTATAGGATATAGCTGAATCTGTAAGAACATCGAAAATCAATGGGAAAAATGCATGCCACTTAAGTAGTCATTTTTTACCAAGCACGCTTTCTACAGGAGATTGAAAAGAAGTGCATTTAAAAGCCGACATCCTGCCCAGTCCAAAATATCATAGGAGTATGTCTTAAGATAATCAGTATTACAACCGCGCCCAAGTAGTCCTTCCTAATCGAAAACGCATTTCAGAATTTTGGCCAACATTTCATGAGATCGTCACTCACTGTATTTAGTAGAAGTATACGTGACAATCATTTTTTGGATCTGCGTTAAAACTTAGGGTACATTCTGAAGCACAGAAAGCCGTGGAAAGTCAAAAATATTGCAGAGAGGGGGGCTTCTGAACAGGAGTATCCAGCTTACAGGAATGTCCATTGTTTGTAGCCGTGAAGGTCCCCGAGTTAACTGATTTGCTAAAGGAAATGTCGACAACCGCTCCGGTAGCCTTGCCCAAGTAGGTGGCAGCATTGGAGTCCAGAGCGATCGGTGATTGGAGCGATCCCGAACACATTCTAGGGCTAATAGCGGCCCAGTTGTTGAAGTTGGATTGGCTCTTTGTGTAGGACCAGTGTGGGTCTATAAAGACGAGGCAAGAGAATGGAGGAGAGGTGCGGGTTAAATCTTCGCTGATATTTGAAATATGTAGACGCAAATGGTGTTTGGAAGGTTTGCCGAAAGAGGTGTTAAGTTCACGAATGCGGGCAAAAGTTTCGGTCCCAGGTGTAGGTTTAAGTGAAGAAAAGTTGATGGAGCATCGAAAAAAATTGCTTATTGCTCTGAGTTTTCGGCCTCGCGCAGGAGTCCACAGTCAGCAACGTGAGATGCGACAGTTGAAGAGGGTTTTAGCCCATCAGCAATCAGTGACTTAGATCTGGAGGTGACTGGGGAGGGTCCTGTATGCTGACGCCGTATCAATGAGCACATACAGTACGTGACCCATCTCATGAAATGTTGGCTGAAATTCTGAAATGCGTTTTCGATTAGGAAGGATTACTTGGTTGCGGTTGTGATACTGATTATCTTAAGGCATACTCTCATAACATTTTGGACTCGGCAGGATGTCGGCTTTTAAATGCACTTCTTTTCAATCTCCTGTAGAAAGCGTGCTCGGTAAAAAATGACTACTTATGTAGCATGCATTTTTCCCATTGATTTTCGATGGTTTAGGAAATTCTAATATATTTTATAGAAATCACAAACAAAAATGTACTTTCTTTTAGTCAACCAATAGAGAATCACGTCTTCTTTATATTTTATACTTAAGGAAGAAATATAATTAGGTTTTGAAAAAGTTTTCTAATTGCCGAAAAATTTGGAGCCTGATCATTCGTTGCATTAGCGCTTAGTGATTACACTCTACAAGCTGCATGCGTCCCGCGTAAAGAAAATCCAATATTTTTCTATGTCATTAAAGAGATATCATACAGGGTCCATAAAATATTGCAATGAATGCGGACCATGTTGTAAATTTCATGAGGAGCAGTGGTAAACGGCCAGGTACGATGCTATGTGAATGGACATATCGCGGTCTTAAAAAGTCTCATAATAAGAAACTTTTTTAAAACCTAATTATACTCCTTCCTTAAGTATAAAATATAAAGAAGACGTGATTCTCTATTGGTTGACTAAAAGAAAGTACATTTTTGTTTGTGATTTCTATAAAATATATTAGAATTTCCTAAACCATCGAAAATCAATGGGAAAAATGCATGCTACATAAGTAGTCATTTTTTACAGAGCACGCTTTCTACAGGAGATTGAAAAGAAGTGCATTTAAAAGCCGACATCCTGCCGAGTCTAGAATGTTATAAGAGTATGCCTTAAGATAATCAGTTTCACAACCGCGACCAAGTAATCCTTCCTATTCGAAAACGCATTTCAGAATTTCAGCAAACATTTCATGAGATACTTTACGCACTGTACAGTACGTGACCCATCTCATGAAATCTGATAACAGAAACTGAGGCGAAAATATCTGGACATCTTTAACGTTGCGCGGTTTGTTCGCCCATCCACATCCTCCAATGAAACGTGGACAACAACTTGTGATAATGCGTCGCCTCATCGCACAGACAGCTTATGCTAGTGTATGAGCGATCCCAGCATACTACTATTTGAGTAAATTGGACTATAGTTGCTTGCTTTTTAGCCAAATAAAAAGGAGAAGATTTCGTGGACAACCTCGCAAAAACTAACATTTTCGAGTTGTTTGCAGAACACAGCATTACTACTTACGGCAAATATGAATTTTTATAAGTTCTCCACTCTTAGAAGGCAAAAAATCTAATGTGGAACTTTTAAAACAATATTTCCCGGTACGAATTTAAAACAGACATACCAGCAGAATTTATCGGAACCAACAAATTTCGCGACGACTTATCAACTGCCACTTGTCGCTGCATAACAGAGGTAACGAATGAAAAATACAGAGATATTAATTTCCACAGGAAAAATCAATACAAAACAGTTAGTTCATCTTAATGTATGCATGCTAATCGATAAAAATGGCGACTTGAAAATGCAATTTAGGAAAGAAAATGGGAAAGTTAACACACAGAGGGGGTGTGTAATTCAAAGAGCTGCGATTAACTAGCGCAAGCTGAGACTGACCACGTGGTCGCAGGTCGGGTTTCTCCTGCCATATGTAGGTTGCCTCCAAGTAGCGCAATATCCGAGTTGTTCGTGCACGTGCTAACACTCGGAAGGACGTTTTGGGGTCAAAGGAGTGAATGCTATCTAGGAGGCGTTTCGTGATAGATCTAAACTCTACCGTTATGCCTGTTTCACATTCCTACCGGGAAACATTGCAGCAAAAGTCCACATTGAATTTCTCGCCTTCTGGGGATGGAGAACGTGTTGAAATGAATATTTGTCGAGGTTACCCATCGACTAAAAAGGTTGCGTTCGACTAAAAAGTATATACAGTACGTGACCTATCTCATGAAACCTGGTGACAGAATCTGATAGGAGAATTAAGGACGTCTTAAACGTTGCGCATTTTGCTTGCCCGCTCAGATACCTTTAGGAAATGTCCTCATCTTGTATATTTATTGTGCCCACGTAATGTTTTCAAGCAAAATGTTCATAAATTTGGTCTAAAAGGAACGTCGTGGAATATTCAGGCCACTTCCTATGCTAATAACTGTTATGGACTTTGATTGCCTATCTGAGTGGGTTTTTACTCGGAAGGAGAGTAATTTACTCCAGACAGTTTTAATAAACAGAGGTTGCCGGACTTGAAAATTAATTTTTTGTCCGATGGTATCCGTAGTAATAAACTTCCCAAAACAGAGGTTATTTTAAGAGAGCCGGATGTTTTTTCGGTTTAAAGAATTCAGTTAAGTAGATCTGTACGATTTTGTGCCCTAACGTGCAGTAACAACGCACGCAGGCAAATGTATTTTTCCGTTTGGAAAATCCTACGTTTTTCACAGGAACGACCACCACCGAGCTGTCATTTGTAGCTTTGAACATATTAAATACAGCGTTTTGTGCAGTCTAGCTTCTGTACAAACCTAAGTCAGAATCGGAACTAGCAAAACGTTAACATCTTCAGCAAAATATCAGCGTATATATAGCCACTTTGCCGTGCATTCATAATCGTAGAACGGGTTCTCAATTTAAGCAAAAGCAATTCAAGTGGCCGCAATACAATTATAAAGGCATTTTCGCACGTTTGCGGTTAAAAAATATCGGTATCTCTTAGCAGAGCGAATGAAACGGCATAAAGCGTAAAATGTTTTCCTGGCCTCACACTGTAAAAATTAAAGTACTCAGACATCCGTCAACGGAATGCAGCATGAAGGCACTCCTCATAGAGGTAATTTCTTAGAGAAAGTTATCAAATTGATCTAAGGCGTATTCATTGTTGACTTTCGTTGTCGACGTCAGTTTTATTCAACGATAAGGGTTTCTGCTTGTGTGAGTCTTCAGATGTGACCCAGAAAACGTTCTAAATGAAAATTAAATCCCAAGCACTTGCCACTTCGGTAAATGCCTTAAAAAGGTACCTTGTCCTACAGTTTTTAACAGACACATAATACAGAATTTGTCTTTATGGGCGATCGGATGAAAACACTCAAAATCGCGAAATACTCATCGATAATTAAAGGTCGATCTGAAACTCAGCATAATCCTGAACAAACGAAAAGTGCTAATTACTTTAACGGAAGAAAAGTCCTCTTTAAAAACAAAATGGTGTGCTTACGATTACAAATGCCAATTCCATTTAAAATTATTTGGTACCAATCGGCCCGGCAGCATGTGAATTTATAAAAACTTTTGTTCTTATGATGTCCCTGTCAGCAAAATCTTGCTTTTTTATTGAACCGCACCCCATTTAATTCAAAAAACTAAAGGATATCACGAATCCTCGGGAAAATGTTTTGGAATCTATACTCAGAATATAGGCTGCTAGCAAGACCCCATACCTGGAATTGCACTAAGTTGTTAAGGATATTTAAATGTAGACTTCCCTTAAACATTATTTCTAACGGTTATTCTATTTGTGCTTTCATATTCACTCAGCTTTTTTCCATGGGTAGACGTTTCGAAAATTTAAAAATGAAATTTACTCAATTGCAACCACTCTTGACGTTTTCGGGATTTTCCGCTTTTCTAAAAAGATTGGCATTTCTCAAGAACGTAACACTGCCTTTATTATTTATTTTGTGCCTTTTATTATGTTAAAGTTGTGCTTTATTAACATAGATATTAGATCCACGGATTGGTGTCGGTTTGCGAGTGATTAGCAATCATTCGTAAATTTCGACATATTTAATGAGTTAGGTCACCCACTGTAACTAAGGCCCCATTTTCCCAAACAGTAGCATGCTCGGATCGTGCATACACGAACATAAGCTGGCGGTGCGACGAGGTGACGCATTATCACAAGTGGCAGCTCACACCTACGAAAAGGGTCATGAGTTTGATTTTGTAGCCACCAAAATATTTGCCCACGCCGGAAACAAAACAGGCCGAGAAATAATTGAAGCCTGGGCCGCGGATGAGTACTTGGTCAATCGATTTATCGATCTGACGCCGGCGTACAGAGTCCTGCGTAGTCACCCCAGTCTTGCGCCGTCGGTCGATGATTGACCTACATGCCTTATAACTGTCGCTTGTTCTGTTGCTGCTACTACCTATGACGATGGACTCCTGCACAAGTCTGAAAGCTCAGGACAATAAACGAAGTGTTCCGGTGCTCGACTCTTCTTCTTCACTTATATACCTTACTGATTGAAGTGTGGGAGTCTTTTCGAGAAGTATTTGATGGCTACGCAGTAAAACATATATTTTGAAATAAACGTTTCTAATAGAAGCGAAGAGCCGAGTCCCAGGAAGTAGTCTTGAAGAAGGAGACACGATCGCCGGGAAAAGAGCTTTATTAGCCTGACGTTTCGGATTCCTACTCGAATCCATCATCAGAGACAAAAGAGCAGAAACGGGTGGTTGTTGCACAAGGGGCTGCGGTATTTATAGGATGCAGTAGCCATGCTACCGCATACCTATGAACGTTCACGGCTCCCCCCTTCATCCGGGATTGTCGCACTTGGTGTGATAATTGCTTGATGGCCGACATTCGAGTCGATAATAGCTGCAATTTCATCACGTGCGTTGGATGTTGGCGTGATGATTGCTCGACCATCTGACGCATCGACCCCGGTGTTGGGAAGAGTGTTCACATCTGCGCTCCCAGCATGGCATTTTAGTCAGCCTAGGCGAAGTTTTAGCACGGAGTATGAAGTGGGAAGATCGTTGCACTTGTTGATGGACTGGGGGCCAGTAAACCATGATTCCAGTAGCTCCCGGCTCACTCGGTTGTCACCTCTTGCGAGAATTTCGGCCTCATCAAATTTAAATGTGTGAGATCCGGCCACACATTTAAATTCGATGAGGCCGAAATTCTCGCAAGAGGTGACAACTGAGTGAGCCGGGAGCTACTGGAATCATGGTTTACTGGCCCCCAGTCCATCAACAAGTGCAACGATCTTCCCACTTCATACTCCGTGCTAAAACTTCGCCTAGGCTGACTAAAATGCCATGCTGGGAGCGCAGATGTGAACACTCTTCCCAACACCGGGGTCGATGCGTCAGATGGTCGAGCAATCATCACGCCAACATCCAACGCACGTGATGAAATTGCAGCTATTATCGACTCGAATGTCGGCCATCAAGCAATTATCACACCAAGTGCGACAATCCCGGATGAAGGGGGGAGCCGTGAACGTTCATAGGTATGCGGTAGCATGGCTACTGCATCCTATAAATACCGCAGCCCCTTGTGCAACAACCACCCGTTTCTGCTCTTTTGTCTCTGATGATGGATTCGAGTAGGAATCCGAAACGTCAGGCTAATAAAGCTCTTTTCCCGGCGATCGTGTCACCTTCTTCAATAAAAGTTTCTGCTGACCGATCTGGTGAAAATAATATTTGATCATTCAACTATGCAGACATTGAAAAACCTGATCGGCAAATGGACTTCACAGCCTAAAATTATATCGAGTTAATTCAAATCGCTTGTCAGAATAGGAAATTTTGAGTTCGCATGCTTAACTCTTACACTTGCTTTGAAAGAGGGGCCGTACATGCATTATGAAAATTTGCAAAAGTTTAATTCTCACCATGAACCGCCAGGCAGCCGGCCACGAGGAGATTCAGGGCAATCACGATGTCTTGTATCATTGGTTGTCTGTTGAAGGAGATGAAGAGATAATTAGGGCGGAGTTAATGCACTTAGCAAAATAACTGGCTAAACGCTGCATACACAGACAAGTCACTTAAGTCATAGAAGGGTTTAAAAAAACCTCAGTTAGTTAGTTCAGTTAAACAGTCCCATCAGACAGAAGAACTTCGTAGAAATAATTTTAAATCATTCACCGATGTATGCGCTGAAACACCTGATCGGAAAAGGGCCTTTATAATTAATTGGCTTAACGCTGTTTATTCAGTCTGACAAGTTTACATTAGTGATGACGGGAGGCAGGAATCATTAGGAAATCTCTTATGTTCAGCTGAAGTCCACAAACATAGTCTTTTTGAACCCACAAAAACAGCTTGGAAAGCACGTAACAGGCAGTAGGACGGTAGTCGTTCGTTTTTTCAACCTCTTATATAGGGTGTTCTTACACCGACAACGTGCAGCTAACACACGTAGGTTCTTTCGACTTGGAGACGGGGCTTTTCAATTCATACGCCAAAATCGATCGCCACGCCCAGTGTCCTTAAAGGAGGCTTCTGGCATAAAACTGCTATCCAGACGATAAATTGGTTATGTCCGCATTTGAGTGACAGTGTAGGATCCGTCGCACTGAGCGAATTCTTTACATGATCGGATATTGACAGGCCATGTGCAAGTCTCATAAAATATGTCGATTACTAGGTGAAATCAACAACATTTGCCGTAGAGAGAGAGAGAGTTGTATACCCGCCACATTATGCACTGAATGAAACAACATCTACAAGCCCGTGATTTATGTAAAGCAACAGAGGGAAGTTTGCAGGTGACCGAATCATACTTTGTCAAACGGATTCTACCTGTTTCGTGGGCTGAAGTTAAAAGTGCTCTAAGTGCTTGAACTACAGAACACGATTCATAGGTCGCACATCACCCATCCTCTGCGTCGCAGAGATTTGTCTCGCTAGTTAAGCAACCGCAGATCTCAGGCCACTGTTGAAAATCATCTGAACATTCAAGGAGAGATTTCACCAAGCATTATGCGATCGTTACTCATAGAATGAAACAACACCCATATACTGGTGCAGTGTACAGTGGATTTGCTACCTCATGAAATGTTATCCAAAATTCTGAAACGTTTTTTCGATTTCGAAAGATAACCCAAGTAGGGTTACAGCATTAATGGCCATACATATCAGGCATATCAGGATACCGGCTTTTGAACAAGCTCTTTCGGCCAGTCTGCGGAAACTACACTATTCAAAAATGATTATGCGAGTAGTGTGAAGTTTTCTCATTTTTTATTCTCGTACTTATTCGGTAGCAAATTACGGTTTTTTAACTTTTTCGCTTACAGGAAGAGTATCTTCCGGCCTTCAAAGGTTTAAAATTGTGTCTATTCATACAGCATCGCATCGGCATCTTTATTAGTGGTGCCTGTGTATTGGACAACAAAAGCACGATCCTATACAAAAGGTTATGAGCCCTATATGACATCTGTTGATAGAGCTCTATTAGGCTGTCCGGGTTCGTTGACGTGTAATTATCTTCATACTGTTTTTGATTCCAGTAGGCGGTTAACGTTTGGCTTTTTTGTCTCGTTCTGATGTTTGTGAGCTGCGGTTAGTTTGAGGGTAACATTTATGGCTTGCCTCTAGGTTTTTTGGGAGCCGTTTCAGGTTTATGCTTAACTTAAGGGTTAAATTAATACTTATTCTCATGCCTAGGATAAAGGCTGCTTGGTGGAAGTTTTGGGGAGTAGGTCAGTTTCAGTGATCTAAAGGAACTTGACGTTAGGGTTTGTGGTAAGATTAAGGTTAGGATTTGTTCTACGTCTAGGGTTAAGTTCATGGGT
>CACRXP010000170.1:248726-279359 GCA_902702965.1 Spirometra erinaceieuropaei
ATTTAACCTCCGTAGTTCGAAATTTCTAGCGACAGAATGAAAAAACTGACGTTACTACGCATCAACTTTATCCATTTAAAACAGGCATGTATGGCAGAATTTATTAAGGTCAATAAATTTCGTGACGCCTAGTCAACTGCAGCCCGTCTCTGCATAACATAGGTAACGAATGAAAGCGCAGAGCAGTATGAATTTTTACAGAATGTCAGTGCGTAAGAGCAAGGCCAAGGTTCAGGGCATTGAACAATCATATGAAACACGTTCCAATAAGCATCATATAGGAAATAGTGGGGCCGGAATATTACCGGCAAATCGCAGTCAAAAATAACTCGAGGCGTGAAGGTCACCAGGGTAACTGCAGATTGATAACGTGGTCTAACTGCTTGTACAGGTCTGTTTTCTTTCTCCGTATGTAAGCTGCTTCCATATAACGCAAGGTTCGAATTGTATGCGCTCGGACGAGCACTCGAAAACCTGTTTTAGGGTCGACAACATGACCCCTGTCTAACAGGTGGTTTGTTAAAGACGAACAGGGGGCTTTGTTTTCCTGTTTGAAAAGCCAATTAGGCAAATGCTCAACGGCCTTGGTTGCTAATTGTCTTTGTGTTCGCCCAATGTACTTGCATCCGCAAGTGCATGTGAATTCATACTCGTAATGTGGGATGGCGTGCGTTGGCAAGGCCTCCTTTACCCGGTTAGTTGGAAGGCTCTTTGTGGAAATGATGAAGATAAGGTCTGCTGCGTTCTACGTTCTTTTTATGGTGCATCGCAAGCGTCGCTTAATTGTGTTTGAGACGCTATCACCCTTAAAATGTAAACATATGATAACGGCTTCTTCGGAACGGACTGTTCCGTCAACCTTGGCCGTAAATGGTTGCTGTACTACTGAATGAAGCGTGCAGGATAACCATGATTAAGTAAGGCTTCTTTGCTGCGGGCAGTTTCTGTATCTGTGGTCTCCCTGAAGCAAATATTTCGCGCTCTTTGAAGAAGAGTATGTACTAGATTTCGTTCCCATTGTATTGACGCAGAGCTTTTAAAATGTAAGCATTGCCCTGCCGACGTAATCTTATAAAGGATGGAGCGTCTTATTGAACTATCATCCTCTCCCTCTCCCATTAACTTACGAACAGCTCCCATGCCTACACTAGTCTACAGCACAGAGGAATGTAGCAGGCCATCCCACTCTGGAAAATAGCCAGACCTCACTTAAGTCTCCAAAACATAAGTTTATCCAGCAAAAAAACACGTCTGTCCGTTCTTATCCAAGGGTGAGCTCTGATTTGACTCTCTGTGTGCCGATTCATGAGAGACGTGAAGACTAAGAAAAAGTATGCTTCCAACGTCATTTCCGCCTAGTCACAAAAACCAATCACTTGTCAAACTTCCTCCTCCTCACTGAATGAATCGAGTGATGGTGAAATACAGCAAATACGGATGAAGTGGAAACACATGGGCGTGCCTCTCGCGCACGAGGGGTTTGGCTGCGGAAGTAGAAAGGAAGTCTGCAGGACAATTTTCCGTAGGCAAGTCGTTAAGACCAACTGGATTTTGCGAATATCCTCATGTTACAATTGAAAAGTCAATTTGACAAACACGTATGACGAAAAACAATAAACTGCCTTCGTGACGTTATCCGCCATACGAACTATCCGTTAGGCATGTCAGTGGGAACATTGAAGGAATTTGTGACAAGTGGCACACAGAATGTTCAGTTTTTCTGCAACATATTATTAATAAACCTGACTTCTGCGGTCGGTAATTGGACGATCCTTCTGACTGGTGGAGTTTATCACCAAAAGTTGAAAGGTGCACACCACTCGCTAAAGTTCTCTGCAGAGTTTGAGCCAGACAGCAAAATCGCGTTCTTCGATGCTCTTGCCCCTGTGTAGTGAGATACATTGACTAATCAATAATCTAGTTCAGAATAATCAAATTTATTCACTGGGTTCATAAGTGACTCAGGGGCTGATAAGAAGAAGAAGCGATCGCTGGAACAAGGGCTCTATTTGCCTGACGTTTCAGATTCTCACTCGAAGCCATCATCAGAGACAGTTGCAGAACCGAATGATTCGTGCACAGTAAGTTGCAGTATTTATAGGATGCAGTCGTTATGCTACCGCATACCTATATGCTTATACCTATACCTAATGCGAAGTTCAATGTCTTCGATGGGCTTTCAGAGGAATGGTTACCCGCGTAACTTCGTCAATCGGTGCATGCGCAAACGAGACGAACTCAAATTCTAAAGAGCAATCCCGTACATCAAGAACGTCTCAAAGGCCGTTAGTCGCCTTCTCGCACCACTTGAGTTTGGAGTTGCACGCAGATCGGAGGCCATCATAAGACGTAGGGTGACGAGATTAAAAGACTCACTGCCAAGGCAAGAAACATCTGGAGTCGTTTACCGGATCTGGTGCAGTTGCGGACAAAGCAAATACGTCGGAGGAACTGGAAGACTGCTCTGGACGCGAATTGCGGTGCGGAGAAGTGACGCCAACTCTCAGGTCGCGGTCCATTCGACGAGACCCGGTTACACATTTTAGTTCGCTGAGGCCGAAATTCTCGCGAGGGAAGGATAATCGCGTGAGCCGCAAATTTCTTGAGTCATGGTTCATGAGACCTCAGTATATCAACAAGTGCAACTACATCCCCACTCCATACTCCTTGCTGAGGCATAGGCTGGCCAAAGTAATGGACCACTCGGGGAGCGCGCAAGCCGGTGAGCCAGATGGCCGAGCAACATCCACAACGGGTGATGGAGTTCAGCAATTAACAACTTGCATGCCTTCCATCAAGCAAGTTATGCACCAGCGGCAATAGTTCTTGACGAAGGGGAGCGCGGTTAATTACTATGTCTAAGCGGCAGATAGTGACTGTATCCTATGGATATTGCAACTTCCTATGCACGAGTCTGCAATTGTCTCTGATGATGGTTCCAAGTGAGAATCCGAAACGTTCGGTGAATAAAGCCCTTGTTCCAGCGATTGCTTCTTCTTCTTATCAGCCCCTGAGTCCCTTATGAGTCTTATGAATAAACTGGATTATTCTGAACCAGATTATTGATTAGTCAAGGGACACTTGTGTATACACCGTCGTCTGATTTAGCCCTGAGGTCATGAGAAGTGGTTGGGATTTAATTACTGTACAGAACAAAGCTTCGCCGCGCCACGGATGAGACCCTGAGTGCCAGAAGAGGTTGATTTAGAAGTAACCGCTGAGGCTATCTGTGCGTTAAGGGGGAACGCACGCTACGTTATCACGGAACGGTTGAATAAATGACACAATGACCCCGGTGTGGAAGTACCACCTCAACGTGAGTTCGCACCCATGACGCCCCGCTCATTCCACCCGTCCATGGCAGTGGCAAGTAAGCTAATTAACCAACAGTGAAAATCTCGGCCATCTCCGTGGGAATCGAAACTACGAAATCAGAGCACTGGTCTGAGGACAGCCAACGCCCTGACCAACCTTGCGTTTTGCGCATTTGAGTAAACGCAGTCGGTCGCGACGCCCCATTTCAGTTTATTATACTGTTGGTCATATTCAAATCATGCCCCTGGCTGTTTTCGTGTGGTCATGCCTCACTAATGTCGCCGCGGTTACCACGATCGTGTGTGTAGGCTATGTCATTAAATGTCAACCGAAATTCCGAAATATGTTTTTGTTTGGAAAAGATTAGTCGGGTAGGCTTGTAAAACGAATCATCAGCAGTATATTTATATAATATTTCAGTTACCTCAGGATGCCCGCTTTCGAATGAATTTCCTTCCGGCCTCATGAAAAAACTACACTCTGTATAAAATGTATATTTACGTAACATGTATTTTTCTCATTGATTTACGATGCCCCTAAAAGTTCAATTATATTTAATGTAAACATGCATAAATATATTCATCCTTTTGCTCATTCGGTAGAAAATTACGTCTTCTTCTAATCATATATTCAAAGGAAGGAAACAATTCCGTTTTCAAAAAGTTTTCCAATACCCGAATAAATTGGAAACCGCTCTGTTGTTAGATTTGGATTCAGGGTTTTCAAACTACAAGCCGTATATAATTCGCGTACGGAAAACCACACATTTTTCTACGGAAATAAAGGGGGACCATATAGGTTTCATAAAATTAAGCGGCAGATTTGATCCGTATTGTTAACTTTACAAGCCACATTGGTGAGTGCAGAGATATTGCGATTTATGAACAGCCATTTCACAGAATTAAAAAGTCCCACAACTAGAAACTTTTTTGAAACCTTATTATGTTCCTCCTTCGAGTATAAAATTAAATGAAGACTTAATTATCTACCGAATGAGCAAAAGAATGAATATTTTTATGCATGTTTACATGAAATATAATTAAACTTTCAGGGGCATCGAAAATCGAGGAGAAAAATACATGTTACGTAAATAAACATTTTATACAGAGTGTAGTTTTTGTATGAAACCGGAAGGAAGTTCATTCAAAAGCCGACATCCTGGGGTAACTGCAATATTATCGAATCATGTTGTAGGCTTACTAGATTTGCAACCCTATTTAAATAATCTTTTCGAAACGATGACATATTTCAGAATTTCAGTTGATATTTCATGAGCTAGCCCACCTATTTTACTCACCTTTTCTGATGTAGGCCCGCATAAATAGGCAATTAAAAAGTACTTTTAGCGCAAGCCTGAACATTTTTCAACTAATGGGTTGGTTGTCGACGGTTAGAGCGACATAGGGAGTCGTTGTACGACAGGTACTGGTAAAAGGAAAGCACTGGAAATATCTTATCCACGGATGTCCACGCAATATTTTATGTGAAAACTTCGGAAATTCCAGCAAACAATGGAGTTCTCCATCCCTGACTGACAATGTTTGGTTGATAAGGCACTGGGGACTGACTCATGAACTCAGAAGCAAAAGACCGTCCTTAATGAACGAAAGTCTTTTAGTGCGTCGTCAGACAACGGGTTAGTGTCACCAATTCGGAAATCGAGGAGAACAACTCGATTTTTTCTGAAGAACCTCTTTTTTCATATATATGTATATATATTGTAGCATCTTGTCTTTGTTCGAATTAATCTATCGGAGAGTAAAAGGACATTTTCTTCAGGGAAAAAGTAACGTTAAGTAGAAATTTAAGCAAGGATTGAAAGCACGCGTCAAGTGTCGAATTATGCCTGAGGCGCTCAATATGTTATAGCATTCAAGCACCAGTTGCAGTTTCCTGAAGATTGTGTAAACAATGTGCAAATCTAGGCCTGCATTCTGATAACCACGGTTATCCAGAAGTTGGTCTATTAGAGGGGTTTAAGTGGTCCTCACCAACAGCGAAACCACTTTTTTCAGAGAAGTTACTCCAGAGGACGATGAGCCCACCGTGTAATTAAAAGCGCTATCTTACGCATTCCGCGAGGACGGTATGCGCTTTCACATCGAGGTAGAGGAGGTTTTGTGATCAATACGCAATATTCAGTCAGCGAGAAATAAGATTTTGCAACCTTCTTCGTCGGCCGTAAGAGGCAAAATGACGTGGAAAAAGTAAATTTTATTCCTTAAAGTGTGCAAACTCTGAAACACATATTCGGTCTTTCACCGGAATAATCTTAAAGCGTAAGAGAACGCGTTGACTCCGTATGTTCCATTTAACATGGGCCATTTGTGTATCGGGAAAAATATTTGAGAGCGAACTTCAACGGAAAACGACAAGAGCGTCAATGGGAAAGTATTTTGCCCGAAAGGAAAATCTCACCTTCCATCGTCAGGTATTCCGAAACGAGAAAGTCGAACGCAAACAAAAGATCTCGCAATCTAGACTATTCGCTGAAGAAGGTTAGGGAATTATGACTTCGTAATGAATTCCCAGAATTAGTCTCGTAAACGCAATGCATTCAAACTAGTCATGTACAGTAGGTAGGCTAACTTATGAAATACCAACCGAGATTTTGAGATCGGTTCCCGTTTCAAAAATATTAATTAAGTAGGGTTATAAAATTAGTCAGCCTGCAACATAAGTCAATAATATTTCAGTTACCTCAGGATGCCGGCTTTCGAATGGGATTCCTTTCGGCTGCACGCAAAAACGACACTCTGTACAAAATGACTACATACTTAGCATGCATTTTTCTAATTGATTTTCGATGCCCCTAAATGTCCAATCATATTTCACGGAAAACATGCATAAGAATATTCATCCTTTTGCTCATTCGGTAGAAAATGACGTCGTTTTCTAATTTGATACTCAAAGGAAAGGTATTATTTGGTTTTCAAAAACTGTTTCGATTGCTGGACAATTTTGAACCCGACCTGCCATTACACTTGCATTCAGGGTTTCAAAACTGCAAGCCGTATATTTTCTGCGTATGGAAAACCATACGTTCCTCTACGGTACCTAGAGAAGACCATGTGGGGTTTATAAAATTTAACAGTGGAGTTGAGCCATATTGTTAACTTTATAAGTCACAATAGTATATGCGGATACACAACGTTTTGTGAAGGGCCATTTCACGGTATTAAAAATGACACAATTGGAAACTTTTTAAACCCGAATTATACCCTTCCTTTTGAGTATCAAATCGGGAAAAGACGCCATTTTCTATCGAATGAGCAAAAGAATGAATATTTTTATGCATGTTTTCCATGAAATATAATTGAATTGTAAAAGGGCATCGAACATAAATGGGAAAATTGCATGCTACTTAAGTAGTACTTTTGCAGAGTACAGTCGGAAAGAAGTTCATTCGAAAGCTGGCACTTTGAGGTAAATGGATTATTATAGAATTATGCTAAATGATAATTAGTTTCACAACGCTACTTAATTGATCTTATGAAAACGGGAAAGGCTTTCGACTTTTCGGCCGACATTTCACAAGTTAACCTACCTACTGTAATTCACGGAGGACGATTATAGTGGCTACAATCTACGATAAGATGTTGTAGTTTTCAACGGTAAATTGCCGGCCAGCGGATTAAGCGCAAATTCAAGCTCTCAGTAAAAGAACGTTTTTGACTGGCGTCGTCACAGAATGATATCTTTGAACTTGCAGAAAACAACCTTGGCCTGAGAGATGTCAGCATCGTTTCCGTTAGCTTAATCCATCATTCTGCTTCCTCAACAGCGTTTGAGTCAATGTGAGCTGGCAAAAGGGGGTTCAGGCTTGCGCAAACTGCTTAATATCTACACGCCGCTTACATTCAAGAAACCAAGAAAGTGGTAACTACGATTGATTCGAAAAAAGGTAAACTAACTACATCTCACTTGACCCAAACGTGCTTCCCGACTCAATCCTTCTTCTGTCTGGCTGAAAGCACGTATCGGTGTCATCTGTATCGTCCAACTAGAACTTGATCACGTGACTGCCCATCCACGTGCTCGTTCGGGCCCGGCTGTCAAACCATATCCATGGTCGAGTTACCTACCATCGGGACACTTGTGTTCATCCGGAGTGGATCCAACGCTGTCAAAGTACACTACGTAACCGAATTCCGGAGAAACGCGGACAGCCAATCAATCGTGAAGAAGGCTGAAAAAAACACTTATTGTTGATTATAGGTGTGCGTTTTCCTTGTGTGGGTACATGATGGCGCATATTTACGGTCAAGCTGCCGCTCATGCAGTCGCAGATCTGCAAAAAATACCAGCACTTCACCCTAGCTGCATCCTCAATTGGAATGTCACGTAAGTCTGACCCCATAAGGGAGATATGGCTATCGCCGTCGACAAGAAGTGATTAACTGCGTCCGGTGCCCAGTACAGGCTCCGAGTTCTATTACAGAGTACAGCGTTTGACGAACTGGTCTTGTCAGCAAGTGTGGCATCTCCCGAGCGAATTACTCGACGAACTTCTACTTTCTCTTACCCCGTTGAACAATCTACGAAAAGAAGCAAAGAGACGAGTCCCAGGAAGTAGTCGGGAAGAAGGAGACACGATCGCTGGGACAAGAGCTTTATTAGCCGGACGTTTCTGATTCCTGCTCGAACCCATCATCAGAGACACCACACCAAGTGCGACGATCCCTGATGAGACGGGGAAGCCGTGAATGTTCATAGGTATGCGGTAGCATGGCGACTGCATCCTATAAATACCGCAGCCCCTTGTGCCTGAACCACCCGTATCTGCTTTTGTCTCTGATGATGGGTTCGAGCAGGAATCCGAACCGGCGGGCTAATAAAGCTCTTGTCCCAGCGATCGTGTCTCCTTCTTCAAAATCTACCAAGAAGTCTGTCGACGACGCTAGTGGTCACGCTGTTCTCCGGTGATTTGTCTATCATCGGACCTTGTCCGAATACCCACAGAGGTTCACTCCGTCCCTCCATGATCCGACTAATGCCAGTAACTTCCTCTGTGTGCGTACCAGAATGGAAAGGAGGGATGTAAAGCAAAGGGTTATTGTGTAAGTAGCCCGTAGAGCCAATGGGAGAGAGCGAGGCGGCGGTGGTGGTGTGGGGTTGTGGAGTTTCGTGTAGGCGGACGGGCATAGTTTCATCAGCGCATGTTCATCCCTGTGCCGGATGTCGGCTTCAGGATAACCGGACGTCAAACGATGACCAGACACCAAAGGCGCCCAAAGCCTTCCAGTGGTACAAGGAAACCAATTCGTGATCCACCTAGCACGTAATGGGCTTTTTACTGGGTGCCTAAGGAAGACATCGTGCCCAGCACGATCTGCCCTGTGAAAATGGCTTGTCGAATATGCAGTTTCACATACTGCTCGTAGTCCGGACAACCCTGACGCATTAACGCGCGACCTCCCGAGGAAATCCAGCTCAGACAATCAATTTATTCGAAGAAGAAGTCCACTTATTGTACCAGATTTGCTGTATCCCAGACTTTGTAGTAGGTTAGGCGGGTAACTTGACCCATGTGTGATTAAACTCACGTCTTCCGGTAGGGTCTCGTACCTCAGGTGGCTAGAGTGGTAACTATAATAAAGCCTTCCCCTTGCTGTCATGGTTTTGAATCCCACCAAGGCGCCCAGTTTTTCACAATTGAATCGATGTGCATTATTTAAAAGCTGTCAAAACATCTTTGAATAATCTGTAGTTGCCGGGTTCAGCAACGTTCGGATACAATTTGCGCAGTTTTTTTTATCTGCGGTAATTATCCTTAACCAAGTTCAGTAGCTTGTCATTTTCGCGCACATACCACGCGAAGGTCATTCTTTCCTGAAAGCCACAAATGTTTGGAAAATTGAAGAGCTTTCGCTTAAAGTTAAACTGTCGCCTCAGCAGGCATGGAATTAGATTTAACAGACAAAATGGGGTTTTTCATCCGTGTGAATGTTTCGGCTGCGGGCTATCCACCGTCTAAGAAATTTGACTTGCATGTCCGACAGAAACAGGGCAGTGATTGGGTCCATTTGGTCGTCGGAGTCAGGGAAAGACGGAGTATGGAATGTCTGGAAAGATTAAAATATGGTCCCGTTCGTAATATGTTTTGCGGAATCAGGTGAAGTATTGTTCAGCAGCTTCACTGCAGTTTCTCAGAGTCCACCATTCGACATGATTACTATATACTATTATATACTATATACTACTACTAGTAGTACTTTATACTACGCATAGTATTTCCTGGTCGGTTTTCAGGCTTTTAGCCCCTAGGCGGAGACTAGGTACTTGAAAAAAAATATAATTAGCATCGAATCAGGTAATTGTATCAACTGGAATGATCTCTCGTTGTCATTCCATTCTGTCGTATTTATCGACATACTGAGCCAAAGAATTGTATCAGACCTTGTCTTAAAATCATCGGTAGCGGAATTGCGCCTTTTAGAGTTTCCATTTGTCTCCAATTTTTTATGGCAGAAAGTATAAGTCCGAACTTAAAAGCCGCAGCTTTTGCATTTATTTGCATCAAGGTCTGTCATAATCAAGGTGGACCACCCGAAAATGATATGCATCTGACTTAAGTACACCTCACTAAAAACCCTCTCTAGTCTCGTATGATTTCCGTATGATAATCGTTTCGCCTATAAAGCTAAGGACTCATGGATGTCTGCAGACGTCAGCGTATCGCAGAAGGACATACAAAGAGGCCATACAAAGAGCAACCATCCCATCCGCCATAAACTGAGTTCTGTCAGTCACTTATTACCTTAAGCTTATGAAGGACAAATGCATTAAACAATAGTGGATGGTCACTTATCTAAGATCTGTGAGCGCAATTGCGCAGGTCTGACCGTCAGTTTGACTCAGTTTACACTGAGAGCTCTTCTGATCGAGAAGAGGCAGGTTTAGAGAGTTTCACGTGGACGGTGAAGAGAAATATCCTCTGCGTCATCAATGGAGATGTAGGCTTCCGTCTGGTCTCCATTCAGGTCACATAAAGCTCAGTTAGAAGGGGGCGTTTGGTTATGATGGCAAGCCCATCACACCGTAGACAGGCAATCTCGGGAAATGTCAACCGAAATTTTAAAAAACGTTTGACGTTCGAGGTTTCTTAATCAGGGTTGTCAGATCGCATAATCTTAAAAAAATTCCGCTTTCGTCAGGATGCCGGCCTTCAAACGAGCTTTTTATCGACCGCTGGCATGAGCTATATTTTAATATATTCTGTAGAGGGCATACACGAAAATATTCTTAATTTTATTCAATTGTTGGGAAATTACGTCCTCTTTACATGTTATGCTTGAGGAAAGGGTATACTTCGATTTCAAAAACTTTCCAACTGGCCAACTGATTTTGGACCCGACCTTTCATTACAGCTTCGTTTGGGGTTTCCAAACTGCAAACTGTATGCTTTTCGTGCAAGGTAAATCGTAAATTTCTATATGCCATTATAAAGAGGACATGCATGACTCATAAAATGTTGTAATGAATTTTCACCAGGTTTTCTGCATTATAAGCAGCATTAACGGATGTGTCGGTGCGATGCCGCACGGTTGGATATTTCACAGTCTTGAAAAATCTCATGATTGGAAACGTTTTAAAACTGAAAAATACTCTTTCTTCATGTGTAAAATTTTAAAAAAATCAAAATTTATTACCAAATGATTAGGAGAAAGAATATTTTTGCCCATGTTTTTTAAAAATATATTTCAAGTTAGAAAGGTATCAAAAATGAATTGACAAAATCCATTTTGCGGAATATAACTAATGCCAGCGGTCGAGAATTAGCTTTTTCGAAAGCTGACATCGTGAAGCGACTGGGATGTTTTGGTATCATACTACATAGCGATTATCATCGCAACCTTCCTCCCCCTTAATTAATATTTGCATATTAAAAACAAGCTTCAGGATTTCAGCTAACTTTTAATGAGATCTCTTTCTCTCTCGACAGCGTTTTTGACTCCCTCGCCCTTGGTAGCGCATCGGCTGATGATAAAGGATTAAGTATATTAATTTCAGGCGGTCTTCATGCAACTATTTGCCGTGAAGGCAGGGCACAGGAGTGTTTAGCGCAGAGACTGACCTGTTTACTGTCAGACCCTTTGTAATCTATGTCAAGAACTGCCGGTTTTAAATGCTACTCCAAATTGCAAAGTATGCAGGATTCCACACCACCTGATTTCTATCGTTTGCTTACCTCAAGACGGTCGTTATAAGGGCATGAGTGAGCAAGGACGCCTCGTGAGTGCTGCGAAGGACTTGATTGGTTTCAGTGACCACTCGGCAGTCAGTCAGTAGGTGTATTTTTCTTGCGTAGGGTTAAATCGCAACCTCCGGCCAAGGTCCATAGGCCAGGGAGGGTAACTTCGAAAGTACGGACACATGGCTGTTAAGGACACATGTGGTTGTTTAGGCGCCAGCGTCCGACTATTTACAGCTAATTTAACTACGCACACTGGGTGGAATTTAACCAAAAGTGGCTCACACCAAATAAAGACCGTAAGTAATGCTCAACTTAGAGACACTGCTCACTAGTCATTGCTACAAAAACTCACGTCCGGATGCTCCCACATGAAGCATTATGTTCGGCATAACCAAAAAATATTCTTACGGTAAACCATGGGCGGATGTGAAAATATGAATTTAATCAATTTGTTTTTCTTATTGATGTTCACTGCCTTGGGTGTTTCCTGACTGAAATACCGCCGGAAACAAATGGATGCGGTACCAGAAACGTCTGAAGCATTCCTTTATACTTCCTTATATATATCCTTTAGATATTCACATACACTGAGTGGTCGAGCTCATAACACATTGACTAAAATGATGAAATACGTTTTCGCTTAAGAAAGATTACTTAAGTGAGGTTGTAATGCTGATTATCCTGCGGCATAATTCTATAATAACTCAGACTCGCCAGGATGCTGGCTTTTGAGTGCTCTTCCTTTCGACCTTCTGCAAAAACTGCACTCGGTAAAACTGGCTACTTAAGTAGCATGCACTGCTAGTAGTGATTTTCAATGATCTCAACATTTCAAAAGTATTTTATAAACAACGTGCACATAAATATGCTTTCCTTTAATTTTTTGGTGGAAAATCACGTTTAGTTTTCACAGTTAATACCTAAAGAAAGGATATATTTAGGTTCTGAAAGGGCTCCCATTTCCCGGGCAATTTCGAGCCTGACAAGCCGTTGCACCAGCTTTTAACAATTTTAGTATACAAGGCCCATGCTTTCCGCTTAAAAAATAATATGTTCCTCTATGCCTTTAAGAAGATACCATATAGGGTTCCTAAAATTTCACAATGTATACTAATTATGTTGCACGTTACATGAAGAACATTTGTAAACACTAAGATACGATGATGTGGGAATGAAAATTGCACGCTTATAAAAAAAACCACGTTTAGAAACCTTTCTTAAGCCCAAAGATACAATTTCTTCGAGTATAAAATGTAAAGACGATGTGGATTTCCACGAAAAGGGCAAAATAAACATCCTTTTTGCACATTTTCGCTAGACAATATTCGAATTTATACGGCCATTGAAAATCAATGCTAAAGATGATTCTATTTAAGTAGTTATATTTTACTGGGTGCGGTGCCTACAGGAGGGAGGAAAAAAGTGCATTCAAGGGTCGGCATCCTGGAAAGTTCTGAATATTAAAGGATTATGCCGAGGATAACCAATATTACAACTCCACTCAAGCATTTTTTTTCTAATCAAAAACGCACTTCGCAATTTCAGCCAACATTTCATGAGGTCCGTCACTCACTGGATATTATATATATTTATGATCGCAGGGCGCGCTCACCGATCTTTCATACGTAACTCACTCGTTCCGTTCATGGCTCGAGTGTTCCACACTTCGGGCTTGGTTATGACTGGCTGACGACGGCTAATAAGTCAGAAATGGCCATTCCAGTCTCCCTTGTCTTTGTCGGTAATGCCATTCTGCCTATATATTTATATATTGAGTGGTTGAGGTAGTGTGCACTCCGAGACAATATGATGAAGATATAAGGCTCGTCGGAAATCAGTCTAACACAAGGAGCCGCAACAGTTCCCCCTTCCCTCACCCAACACAGACCCTAACGTAAGTATGTCCCCATCCCCCCTTTCATACATTAGTTGCTTTTTTATTAGTGGCTGCTCTGTCACGCCAACCAATTTGGTCTGTTTATTTCATTTTCTCCTCTGTTTATTTCGTCTGACGACGGGTTGGTGTCACCAGCTAGAACATTCACGATTACAAGTTGATTTTTTCCGACGAGTCTTCTATCTTCATCATATTTATATATTTCCATTTAGTTTCAGATGCAGCAATTCTTCCAATCTAAAGAAAATTACGCCTAGCTCATGGGCAGCTTAGGCTTACTTTCTACCGGATTTCTGGCTAATAAGGGGAACTTTGCAATGACGTTGTCTGATTCGTTTTCTTGTTATATCTGTAAGTTAAGGTGTTTCTTAAAGCTTCCCACTAGTGTTCCTTAAATAGCTTCTTTCCTCTTCAGTGTCATGCAGTTGTGACTGAAATCGCTAGTCAGATCAGATCAGATCAGATCAGATTTATTAAGGGAAAAGTAGGCGAACGCCTTTGAACTCCCTTTTGGTTACAATAACGTCATAAAAAACAATGTGTAAGGCAAGTGTGAAAAAAATCAGGTAAGTAATTACATACAACAAGCATTGGTCACTGGTATGAATTTGTCTGTGAATGCCTTCTGTGTCAAGATTGTACAATATCCAGTACGGCAATGAATGAACCAAGTAATATCAAAGCAAGCGCATATGTGGCGGTCAGGAGATAGCGAAAATTGTAAACCGTGATGCTACTAAAATATAGGGAGTAGCATGCTTTGTTACATAAAACGTTGGATGGGACGGGTGGCACAGGGGGGGGTTCGTTAGTTTCTGATGCTGTGGAGGTACATATCCCTGTACTGGTCAAGCTTTCTCTTAAATGAGTCCACGGATGAGGACATGACGACATCCACAGGTAGGGCGTTCCATGCCTTTACCACTCTGTGGCTGAAGAAGGACCTTCTTGCATCCAGTCTCGCTCCTGTCACACGTAGTTTCAGAGGGTGTCTGCCACTTAGTTGTTAAAATCCAAACGTCTGAAGGTGGTTTGTTAAAAACAGGTGAAGGGGTCGGCATTGCTCTGCCCTGATTTGAGATGAGAAAGTCGCACTAGTTGAATCCTCGGAGGAAAACAAGTTTGGATCACGCAGATCGACATCTTTTACGTCGTCATTGGTGGGATGCTAGATGAATGGCTTACCAGAGTCAGCTTGAATCTCAAGTCTCCCCAACCTGAGGCTAATGCACGTGCATGCGCCGAAGACTACGACGTCATAGACGGCAGTTATAGTCTACGGACGTTTTTTTGAACCTCGACCATTAATTAATCATGATGCCCACACCGCGCCCATTCCCGCCCTTCTTGAAGATCCAGTCGTAGGATTCGATGAAGAGGGCGAACACATACACCTTGTTTCCCTCGGAAAGCTCTGCTGGCAGGTGGCTGTGAATTGCTCCACTACAGGTAAAGAGAGAGGTTACTACCATCTAAACCCTGTGAAATCAGCTTCTTGGTCCAGTTTTGCGTTCAAGGATGCTTTGGTTTGACACTGACACTACAACTCGGGGTCCGTTGTAGTGTCTATGGAGTCTGAAATGGCCACATATGGCTGAGATAACCAACTTGGGAATTTGTACTGACAGTTAGACTGTCGATTTCGACGGTGTCAGCCGTGTGCTCTACAGCAAGGTGACAGACGGGACGCTGACTTGAACGCGAATCAGTTTATAATGACAACGGATTTACACAGGATTAACTGCAATTTCTCTTCCTCAATTTCAACCTGGCACTGCGTCAAGACATATTCAAGATGACCGGAGGCGGCAGGGACCGCAGGTTGCTGGCATGACGTAAACCCGCACCTTGGCGTACCACCACGCCTCCTGATCCACAAAAACACGTGACCAAAATTTTCAGCAGCAGCGACACGGATTCCACTTGGCGCGACGTCAGCTGGCAACTTTATCTACACCACCACACCTCAGTTTTGGCATTTGTTATGAGTGCGCATTCCCGACGACGCCTGCTAGATTCCGATCTAGCCCCGGTGTTGGTCCAACGCATCTACCGCATGGTCCGTTTTAAGAGCACGAAGTTATGCTTGAGGATTGCATGTCAGATATTTTACTTCGCTAGTCCAGTTTACGTTTAAAGCCTTTTACTCATTTGTAAAAACTGTTTAAAAAACGTGAAAAGGGATTCAGTGTCGTCCAATATGATACAAACTGCCCTACCGAACTCCGTGGGTATAAGATTTTGAAGTGCGTTCGACCTAAAAGTCCATTGAAAGCAGCGGATTTCTAGACAATGAACATTGAGTAGTAGCATGACGTCTACGAAAATTGGTCGGTACCGCTCTATCCGGATTAAAAATTAATTGCCCATTCAGACCAGAGACAATCAACGTTGCCGAAGGGAGGGGTGATTTCCTTTTGCAAACCCCAAAACCTCTTGAAGTACTCGCAAATTTCAAAATGGTCAGAAACGATACCAGAGCACTGCCTAAATGCAGGATCGAAAACGCGCCTAAATAATCCTTTTCAAAAAACCAGACGTTAAGTAAAAAGACATGCTTCGGCTGCCTTAAAGTGGTTTGGTGGCGGAAGTTTTTGGTCACGGGAAAGGAATCCTTAACGTATCAGCCTCATAGCGCAGGGTCGTATTGGTCAGGTTGAGGAGTCCTGTTGCCGGGTTGAAGAGGATGCCACCTATCGGATTTCCTTGACAGAATGAGCACAGTTTCGTGAGGTATTCGAGCTAAAGGGTGATAGTAATTCATCTAGTTGAGTGCTCAGCTTAGTCCTCGGATGTCAGCGTATAGCAGGAAGGTCACATTAGTTGATTCGAGGCGTTCCGAGGGAAGTTAAATGTGTGAGCCACGTCGTCGGTCAGGTAGCTTCTCGAGGCAGTTACTGACGCAGGGTGATCACGCACCCAGCGGGCCTTTTGAATGTATTATGATGAGACTGTGTGAGATTTTTAAAATTTTGCAAATGATTTCGGCCATATTGTAAACTTTATAAGCAATATTAGTAAATATGGCGACACGGCGTTTCATAGACGGGAATTTTATGGTCATGAAAAATCTCATAATTTGAAACTTTTTAAAACCGAATTACGCCCTTCCCACAAGTGTAAGTTCCGAAGACGTAATTTTCTACCAAATGTGTAAAAGAATGGATATTTTTATGCACGTTTTCTGTGAAATATACTTGAATTTATGGGGGCATCGAAAATTAGTCAGAAAAATCATGCTACTCAAGCAGTCATTTTTGCGGTGTAGTTTTCATAGGCGTCCGGAAAGGAGTTTATCCGGAAGTCGGCATCCCGAAGTAGCTGAAATGTCTCATGTCGCATGGTAATTAGTATTACAACCCTAGTTAGGTAACCTTTTCGCGCCGAAAACGCATTTCAGAATTTCGGCTAACATTTCATGAGTTAGCACATCGTCTGTATATTATTTGACTATTCCACAGGCACCTTCATGTAAAGTCGGGGGGCCGGAGAAGGGTAACATAAATCCATCCGGTTGAGGGCTCAGCTGAGCCTCCGGATGTCAGCATATAGCAGGAAGGTCACATTAGTTGGTTCGAGGCGTCCCGAGGGAAGTTAAATGTGTAGGTCGCGTTGTCGGTCAGGTAGCCTCTCGAGGCAGTTACTGACGCAGGGTGATCACGCACTAAGCAGTTCCCTTGGATGTTCCTGTAATTCCTATTTTTAACACTTCAAATTTGATTAAATGTCAAGTAGTATCTCCGATGAGTGCAGCATCCAGTCAGGTTGTCTTGTCGGTTTTCAAAAACCAAGGGGACAGGAATAAACACGTGTTCAGTTCTTTCGAATTCTTGTTTGCATAGACCAAAAGTGTCCACTGTCTCTCGGTTACTTTGGAAATATATTTGCAGAATAGATAGATGTAATGCCTTGGTGTGTTTATTCCAAATCTTCTTCTTATTCAGCAGAAGTGAGCACATTTTAGTAGTCCAGCTTGCAGAAACTGAGAACTAAATGGATGTCTGGCGTCCCTGCAAATGCTATGGCTCAGAGCATCCGGGTCGTTTACGACATTACTGCTAAGAAAGAGTTAATTCTGACACTCAGGTTTCTGGATCTGTTGTAAGAAAGCCATTAATCCAACTCACGGTCACCGTGGAAGCAGGGCCAACTCGTTCAGCAAGTTTTATTTATGCGGAAGAGCATGAAATTGGATAAAAGTATTTTGGACCAAATCTGGTGGGTTTTTCAGGGCTTGAACTGATTCTCACTGTACGTCAGGCGTCAGGAATCCTGAACTCCATGAAAGACATTTTAATAAGGTGTATTAGAACAGGGGCTACCTGATAACTAAAAGATTTACAAAGAATTGGTACTACAGTCTCCGGCCCGGCAGCTGTTGATCCACGGACCTTTTTTAGGATTTCCTCTACTGTTGCCACAGACACGGGCGGTAAGACACATGGTGGTGGGGAAATGTCGTTTAAAGGAAGATGGCAGTCATCGTGATTAAAAATATAATTTTGCCCATATGTGTGCTACGATGGCCAGTGTGACGCTTAATATTCTTCCAAATTTCAGCACAGGAATGAGAAAAAGGAGGAGAGGAAGAAGAGGGAAAAAGCTGACTTACGGCCATGTGATTTAGTCTGGTAATCTAATTTTTTTATTACGATGGAATCGTCCTTGAGGTGGTCACGTGGGCCTAGCTTGTAGAGGAGTTTCTTTTTGTGTCTTAATAATTTTACACAGGAAGACGAAATTCTATCCGGTCTTACCATAACAGCATCATGAATAAGCACGTCTATTGTAGTCGTTCCTGACGCTTTCAGAGAGATGATTAGAAACTCAGAGGCGTGAAAGGCTCTCGCATGCGCTTGCATTCTTGTCATAACTGAGCACTCACTAACACAGAAGTTGGGGTACGCGGCCTCTGCAATTCTCATTCGATTTTCGCCACACAGGTCCAACTTCTGCCGGACCGACCTGTGCCTGTTGAACGACTGCGATGTAACAGGGGCGTAAAGGCAGTCGCAGCAGAAAACCTCCACCTAACCCCCTCGCCCCGCCCCCTGCCGCAGGCATGTTCAGCAAAAATCGAAATTCATTCGCAGAATCGGTTCCCGACTCGACCGACGCATGTTGCGAGAGCCAGTTTTTACTTGCAGTTTCGCTTAACGCGAGCGAACACCACAAGTTGCTCGTAGGATGAGCACCTTAAGCACCCACAGTGTGATTCGAGCGGCTAAAAATTGTAACAATAAAAGTACACATCGCCTTCACCGCTGTTTGGTGTGAAAAATTAGATTTCACTACAGACTTCTGGTCTAATAAAATCACCTGAGGCCACACGCAGTAATCCAGGCCGGTGTCTGGGGGAATTCGGTCTAAAAAAGGGAGCTTACACGACGTAAGTGCGCGTGCCAACGACGTAAAGCTAAGAGCCTGGCAGCGTCGAGATGGCATACAATAAGTGTTAACATTCAGTCTGGTGACTTCATTAGGGGACTGACTGGGCTCGGTTGTTTAATAGCTTTTTCGTAGGCCTCTCTGTGAAGACTGGCGTCTGTATTCACCATGCAGTCTCTCGTTTCAAATGAGAAACGGTCATTCATGTGAGCTTTTCAAAAATAGATGTTTCTCTTTGCGCAGTGAGTGTTAGTTTAGCCTTTAGCGTTCCCAGTAGTCCCATTTTTACAATGACAACTTTGGGAGATGTATTTTCCAAATTGTACGTATGACATCTGTCACCAGAAAATCTGAGATAGGGGTGAGCCCATGAAATTGCAGTCTCTCGCAGCGGAAAACTTAACTCCTTTACAGACACCTGAGCAGTGAGACCACGCCAAGTAATATCATTATCTCATCAATTTCAATTTATAATTCTCTCTAGTCTGCCCAGAAGTCGTGCTTTTAATCATTAGTGGATTATTTGGCCTTCCTCAAGGATGAAAGGATGTGGTAAAATAGCCCCTTAGGTAAGTGTTGAACGTACCAATTGCAGTGAGACGTCAGTTTTGTGAAATTTGTAAATAGCAGTTCTGGAACTAATCTCCCATCTCTATGGCGCTTCAGTAAATTACTGGCTGGTGAGTGTGACAATTTGTTAACTCTATGGATCAGGCGATGTACATCATTAGAATTTTCTTAGAAGGGGCAACATCCCTCATGTTTCGTCTGTCTTGTTTGGCATGGCAGTGGAGCCGGTAGTGTCGGCGAAGCGAACGATAACATCGTCGTCTGCTCAAATTAAACCTGGCGCCCTCCTCTTGTTGTGCAGTTTTCGCGCAAAAAGTTTCTTAACATTGTCGAAATCTTGGAATAATAATTAAGCCCTATAGCCCATTCTAGCAATCCGGCCAGGTAGTCAGGTAGTTCGCTGTGAATATCTCAAATTACATGGGAGAAATTGCACTGGAGTATTCTCATTGGACAAATAAGCGTAGGATTTCTGTATGGTCAGTCTGCAGGAGCAAAGTCACTGTGCACAGGTTGTGGCTTCCCTAAGTTCGCACGCAACTACGGACCTTAGTAAGTTGATCTAATGTTAATTATGTCCTTGTCTCAAAGCTCCTGCCTAACTCATTCGTGGATCGGAATTAAAGGAAACCGAAGTATTTCGACGTCAGTAGGAGTCATTTTGCCCAAGTTCGGATAATCGCCTGCGTACTCGTAAATTTTGATTTGTTCAGACCTGTGACTTGTGTTCGTTAAAACAATAACTTGTAAATGAATTCTGCACGACAGAATACCTTTTAAGTAGCACTTTAGACAGCCTAATTAAACTAGAAATGCGTCAATTGTCCTTCAAAAACATATCTAAATATGCTTTGTCGCATTTCATCGGCTTTGTAAATCACTAAGTATACTAAGTTTACTACATTCCACATCAAAAATGACTTTTATATTCACTTATATTTATATTCAATGAAAATGCTCAGATTATGCTTGAGGGAACCGTAGGTAGATGATTTTGAATTAAAGGATTAATTATTACTCTGTGGGCCGTACTGTAGTCTACAGCTAGTCTACCGCACAACTGATGATCAGCTGATGAAACTAAATCTTGATTTCTCGGCTTCAACATTTGGTACTTACTTCCAAACCAAATAACGTTTCAGCTTAATGTCTTCAGCGGCAAAACTCTGTATTCAATAGGATTAACGTGCAAACTTTCAAGGACTGTATGGCTGGAGTGAACGTCTTTGACTTGTGCGCCCGAGCTGGGCTAGGTGTCCTTTTGAAATTATGGCCCAGATTTAAACGGAGACACTGACTTTAAGTATGTCCATCAAACAGTCAGCTATTGCCAGCGCTAAATGGCTAAAGGCGTAGAGATCTCGGACTTAAATCCAAGGTTGGACGCAGCTGGCTGATGATGGCTAAAAATCTAATTTCTTCGTCGTTTATATTGACCCAACTGTAAAAAACTCGGCGCCTCGATGGGATTCGAACCCATGCAGTAAGGAGAAGGTTTTAGTACAGCCAACCCTCTAACCACTTGAACTACGAATTATTCAAAATCTGCCAAAACATCCATGGATTACGTGAGCCTGGTAGTCAGCTGGTGGATTCTTGGGGAATCACTTAGGAAATCCTGCTTGGGCAGTCAACTTACTGTATCAGATTTGGTGGATCGCAGACGTTGCAGTAGGTTGGGCGGGTAACTTGACCCAAATGTGATTAAAGTCGCGTCGTCCGGCGGGGCCTCGTAGCTCCGGTGGTTAGAGCCTTGGCTGTACTAAAGCCTTCCCCCTTACTGTGTGGGTTCGAATCCCACCGAGCCGTTGAGGTTTTCACAGTTGGGTCAATACGAATTATTCAAAATCTGCCGAAACATATGAATTCTTCGTCGTGGTTACCCTCAGCATATGCGTTTGGCTGTTATGTGCCTATCATCGTGAGCTCTAGGTCGGGCCTTGAGCCACAAGTGGGCAGGCATGTCCGATAATCCGATCAGAGCATGCGATCTCAACCTGTCGCAAAACGCCCACGCTTTTCTTCATGTTGGCAATCTCGTAAGGCGCCAAAGATGCCCTGACATTTCGAATCAAATTGAAATGATGTCTAACACATTATTCTAAACGAAGCATCGAAGAAGATGGAAAAATGAAGTAGCATGAGTACGGCCAAGCTCGTGCACTTATGTACTTAAGAGGGATATTTTTTGAGGAAATCAAATCTCTGTAAGAGAAACGGAAAGGTCTGGCCAGATCCCGGAATATATTAATGACTTTAAACAAAATCCTCTGGACTTACTATTGGCAGTGTGTATAGGCGGTGTCATCCACACATCGATCGATAAGTGTTTTTATGTTTAAAATGAACATATTTCTTCCTCTTTACCTCGTCCTTATCAGCACTGCGGAGGAACTGCCTGCGTCAAACAAGATAATGATAATACTTTTATCATAACACTTTATATTGTCTTAAGTTAACTTGGTGTCGGTTCTACAGTGTTCACAAAGTGCGACCTCCGATTGGCAAGGCTGTTTACATAGCCAGATTAACATGCTGTTTCGTGCACATTTAACCGGTCATTTAACACAGTTTAATTAAATGATGCCTTTCTCTAAGGTTAACAATCTGCCCTCACACATAAGAAGCGGTTTTGAGTTCCCTAATAGGCTAGTATTGTGTTTGGTAATTTCAAGCAATCCGTTTGCAACCGTTTAGAATACGGTAGGTATGCTGACTCGTGAAGTGTTTACTGAAATTATGAAATGCGTTTTC
This sequence comes from Spirometra erinaceieuropaei, assembly GCA_902702965.1. Lineage (NCBI taxonomy): Eukaryota > Metazoa > Platyhelminthes > Cestoda > Diphyllobothriidea > Diphyllobothriidae > Spirometra > Spirometra erinaceieuropaei. The sequence continues at coordinate 270,848 of CACRXP010000170.1, forward strand.
GTTCCAAAATATTACTTAAGCAGGGTCTTAAAATTCCATTATCCTGTAAAATAATTCTATAATAAGTCAGTTAACTCGAGATGTCACCTTTCGAACGAACTTCCTTCCGGTCGCATGCAAAAATCACACTCTTTAAAAATGACTGTTAATCTAGCATGAACTTTTCTCACTGATTTGTAGTGCCCTTATAGGTTGAATTGTGTTTCATGGAAAACGTCATCAAATTATTCATTCTTTTACTCATTTTGTAGAAAATTACGTCGTTTTCCAATTTTATACTCGAGGGAAGGTTATAATTTGGTTTTCAAGAAGTTTCTGATTATGCAACTTTTAATATCGTTAAATGCCCGTTTATAAGATATCGTGTCTCTGCATTTGCTAATGTGACTCATGAAGTTTACACAAAAGCTCAAGTCCACTGTTAAATGTTATGAACCACAATATGACCTCCTCTTAAATAAGTAGAGAACTGCATGGCTTTCCGTATGCGGAAAATATACGACTTATGGTTTGGAAACCCTGCAAACAAGTGTAACGGCAGGTCGGTTTCGAAATTAGTCGAGAATTGAAAAGGTTTGTGAAACCGAATGATGCACTTTCATCGAGTATACAACTGGAAGAAGACGTAATTTTCTACTTATTGAGTAAAAGAATTAATATTTTTGTCAATGTTTTCCATGAAATGTAATTAGATTTTTAAGATAATTGAAATTCAATGAGACAAATTTATGCTATATAAATAGTCATTTTTAAAGTGTGTTCTTTGCATAAGGCTGGAAAGAAGTTCTTTCGAATGCCGCCATCTCAGGATAACTGAAATATTATAAAATTATGCTACGTGATTAATTTTAATACCCTGTCTAAGTACCCCTTCGGAAACGAAGACGCATTTCAGAGTTCCGATTAACCTACCATGAGTTAGCGCATCTACTGTGCCACTGGCCTGGTATGATATTCGGCTCCCCAACCATTGTTATTTTAACAAAAAAACCACAAAACAACCTCGACGCCTGTTCTTCTTCATGCATGAACTCACACAAATTAACCTCATTCTCTTTTTGATTATACATTAGGGAATAATCGAACAAACACTATATGATGAACGTAAGTTCCACACGAAAACGCTAGACACTGGCATGACCTTAAACTGCTAAACTTTATACAATTCGTTTGCAATCCACCAAATCCCAAGTGAGGGTGCCAATTTTTGACTGCAACCAGAAAACTCTGGTAGTCGAGTCAATCAACAGGCACCGAATTAAAATGAAATTGTGGGCAATTTTACAAACGTTGACAAACCTAATGCCAGAAATGCGGAGATGCCAACTCGTGCGGACTCTGAGGTCGAACCGACGCTCCCTCCAACCGCTTTCGCGTCGCATTGCCGTTCATCTAGGAATGACGGTATTTTGAGCCGTGTGATTAAGTAGTACTTATGTCACATGTAATGCCTAAGACCAGGCTACTGCATTTTTTTGGACCTGGGGGTACGGTCTTCCGGGTTCGGAATACGCCGAAACTATGGCAGAGAAATCTACCATCCCTCTTTGCTCAGGCAATTAGACCGACAAATGTTGATGGCAACATGGCCATTTAAAATATGTGGGTAGGAAGAGGAGTCGGGTAATACTCCTCATCTCGCGCAACTTGGATGCGATGAATGCGATAGAGGGCGGGGCATTTAGAGATAGTCAGCATAAATCTATTTAGATAATGAATATTCGTATCGATGCAGAAAAGGTTGGGGAGTGCCAGGCCAGGAGAGAAAAATGCAGGAAATTGTCTGCAGTTGGCCAGCGTAGTTGTAAGCTTTTCTTCTTTCGCACCCTGATTGGGATCGCCACCTATAAATCACAGGCGAAACCCCCACAATGCCAAGAATCACCAATATATACAAGAGTGGTGTTGATGTGGCATTTAATTTTGCCTTTTCTGAACTATGCCGAGAGATGTTCTTGTATTCTTTTGGATAGACGCCTATTCATGCAACCAATATAACCTGAACTACGAGAGAAGGTGAAGATATAAGACTCCATACAGCTTGTATGATTTGGTAATCCATCCGTACCTTACCCAAGTAAAATAGGGCTCGTGGAGAATAAGGCTCACACTTTTGCTGCTGGGAAGGTTCGTTAAACAGCTTAGCTAAGGCGTCTTCTCAGGAGATCACTCGCTGAGTACCCTAGAAATGGAAAATTCCTAGTGGTAGACTAAGAGAAACGGGGGAAGGAGGTTGACTTGGCACATGAGGTCTGCAAGGAAACGGGGTAGTCGGCGTGAATCTCTTTTGGTTGCTAATTATGATTTATTCAATTCTATGTCTAGTCTGTCGATCAAACTTATCTATTTTCGGATATTTTAAACCTGCGGTAACAGAGGAGGTCTGGGTGGAGTATGTGCGTCTGGCTAACAGTCTAATAGGAAGCAGTATGTAGGCTTTCACCTGCTGCATTTACGCGATCCATCGCGGGGGGGAGGTTTTCTCCTCGGCTGTCAATCCTCTGGCAGGCGATGGCGCAGTTAACGTCTGACGGGTCGCGCGAAACACACACACACACACACACGCAGGGAAAGCCGACTCGACCCTAATTTGAAAGTCTGTAGTTCCTAACGTCAAGGATTTTTTGCAAGCCCTGCCAGCGCTGACCAGTTCGCATCGTCGCAGAGCCCCGTTGGCTACTGCGCGCTGACTGAAACCTGGTCGAGGCTGGTTGTCATGGAAGAAGGTAGCTCTATATAAAGGACTGAATAAACAATGGTTTGCCGCACCTTCCTCCGTCGCGCGCTTTCTAAACCGCTTTCTGTAAGTTCGAAAGTAGTGCACAAAGTGAGCTTCGAGTGAAAATATTCCTTAAAGGAAGACACATGTTCTTACATTTAATCCATTAGCTTGTGAGTTAAGCTCTCACGTTATGGTTTTTCCAAACCTTTCTGAGACTTTAATGACTAGTCTGGGTACGCAGAATTTAGTCAATTAGCTTCCCACGTGCACCAACCCCGAATGATTATCTTTTCATCTTCCTCAACAGACAACCAATGATACGAGATATCGTGATTGTTCTGAATCTCCTCGTCGCCGGCTGTCTGGCGGATCATGGTGAGAATCAAACTTTTGCAAATTTTCATAATGCCCGTACGGCTCCACTTTTGAAGCAAGCGTAGGACTCAAGCACGTGAAATCAAAATTTCCTATCTAAAAATCGATTTAAATTAACTCGATATAATTTTATTCTGTAAGGACCCTTTGCCGATCAGTTATTTCAGCGCCAACATCGTTGAATGATTACAAATTATTTGCGTCAGGAATTTCTGTCCGATAAGACCGATGAATGAAAACTTTTTCATTGAAGGGCTATGTTTCATTGAGTAGCCATCAGATACTGCGCCGTAGGACAACCGAACCCCAATCTGGAGGGGCATATCGCCTCTCAGGGAAGCAAAAGTTAGAAGTCCGGATTATGAATATTTTTCTACTGACTCCAGAGGTAACTCTTAGAAGATAAAATTCAAACTGCGATTGACAGTTTAAATGGACTCTCGCGTCAGTCGATCTCTACAAGACCTCAACAAACATGTTGTAAATACAGCTTATAATTTTTTAAGGAGTTGACGTCTAAACCTAAATTCAGCAAGATGTCCATTTCCAGTGCAATGAACACGATATGATTTCCAGACGTCCAGTCTTCAGAAGTACAGGAAATTAAATACTAGAGCATACTTTGAGATATGGCCTATGGTACTATTTACCCCATATGTGTTTAACGGGAATCATACGTTATTTTGATAAAAAAATCATATATTACTTCTGATTCGAAAGTAGTTTGGGACAGATAAAAGTTATAGGACAAATATCGCAAACGAATAATTATTAGACGATGGTATTCTTAAAGCTTTGCACGAGAGGACAGAGGAATTTTACTGCAGATACAAGAATTTAAATAAGATCGTATTTTCCGAAAAATTGGTTGGTTGAAAGAAATTTCCAAAATGAGATTTAATGCTTATTGACCTGAAGCTAGTTCTGAAGGGATTCATTCGATTAAAGATGTTCGATTGTGAATAAGAATAGACACATGCACTTGAATAGTTAGATGTCGCGATATTTTCATTTATTTCTAACGTCATTATTAATCTGAACATATACTGCCGAACATATGCTAGAACGACCATTGCTCACGCCTTTTGGGGTAAATCACATCTTTAAATTCCTAACTTCCGAAAAAATGTATCATTCGATCTGAGAACGTTTATCCACGAATAATTACAAACACAAACTGGGGTTTCGCTGGAACTTTGGGTTTCCGAATAACACGCTTCAAACTGTCCCTTAAAGAGAAATCGTACATTCCTTCGTGCCATTCAGGAGATATCATCTGGAGCTCATGGAACTTATAATCAAATCCACTCGACATTCATAATACAATAGCTGCATTAATAACTGCACAGATCTAAAAACTACCCTAATTAAAAATCGTTTGTGGTAGAAAAATTAGCCCTTCTCACACACGGCACTTTAATATGACGTAATGTTTACAAACGCAGTTTAATTAGGGATCCTTTTCAAGTAATTCTGCAAAATATGTTTTAATATCGGAGGGGAATAGAACATTAGTAGAATGTCTCTGATGATGGATTCGAGTGAGAATCCGAAACGTCAGGCAAATAAACTTCTTGTCCCAGTGATCGCATCTTCATCTTCTTCAGAACATTAGTATTGATTTCATTATCGTTTTTCGCAGCATGGCATGTTTTAGCAACAGATTTATGACTTTGATCGGGGACAATATAAATTTCATAAATAGGGGAACTTAACTTTTGCACGCCAATTTTAGAGGAAACTTCGTCCTTCAACGCAGAAATTGATTTTGCAATGTTGCTCACGAAAAACTTCTCAGTAGCCCCACTTGGACTTGCTGAAATATTTTCCCTAATACCTAATGATGACTTATACGGATGACTATGCGCATGCGGTGAACAACTACGATCCCGACTATCCTGCAAAGTGTCTGAGCCTTTTGGGCTGGAGGCATTAGACCTTACTGCCTTACACAATGTGACCCCTGCGTCCGCTGTTGGTTGTTCCAAAGTCACGGGGCTAATTCCGGCCACGAAATCTGAGGCGTATTTTATCGCAAGAGCACTTCACGTGCCGGCCTAAGCTAGCTGATTTACAGACACAACAACCATTTCCTGTATAACCACAGCCCACCGCAGACGCAACGATTACACCAGCATTTGTAAATGCCACAGGGATCGGAGCTTATTTCCTAGCCTTAAAAGCAGTAGACTAGCCCAGGTCTAACCCCTAAACTCTAACCCCAACCCCTAACCCCAACCCCTAACCCCAATCCAGAACCCCTAACCCCAACCAAAAACACCTAACCCCAACCCCTGACCCTAACCCCTACACCCAACCCATAACCACTAACCCCAACCCCTAACACCTAACCCTAATCCCTAACCCGAGTCCCTAATACCCAACCCCCCTATCCCTTAACCCCAAACTCCAACCCACAACCCCTAACAGTTAACCCTAACCCCTAACTCTAGCCTACAACTTCTGACCCTAACCCCTGACCCCAACCCCTAACAGGTACGGCCACAAAATAGGATCCTGCCGCAAGCAGTCTTTTTACCCGTTCTGTTTTTTGTCTTCTTTATAGGTTTGCAATGGTCCTACACAAACAGCCACACCAACCCAAGCAAATGGGCCCATCTTAAACCCGTGATGTGTTCGGGGTGGGCTCAATCTCCGATCGCCCTGGACTCTGATGCGGCCACATACTTGGGCGCAGAAAGTGAGGCCGCAGTTAACATCTCTGTGCACGGCTCGATGGATTCAATGACATTCAGCGCCACTAACAACGGACATTCCTGTGAGTCGTCTCATTATGTCCACACTGTTTTAGAGTTGTGAAAATTCCAATAGCAATGTTCAGAGGAAAAAGTGGCGAGCAAACGTTGTTTACGATAGCTTCTCTTCAGGCCGGTACACTTATATGACAGCGGGAAACAGAGACTGAAAAAAATCGATAAAAGTTAGTTTTAAAAGCACAGCCTAGGCAAGAGCGGAAGGGCGCAGAAAGTTGTACGTTGGTTAGTCAATCTTTGACCACGGTAAGCGCGGAGCCTGAACGAGGTTCAACTGGGCACAGAGGGTCGGTCTTCGTAACCTGATGGCGGCCGCTTCTGCTGTTGCTAACAGGCGCTGGCCCAGTAGCTTAGAGTAGCTGGAGTGACCTTATATATCACACCAAATGCTTTAGCGGGATCCATACGATGTCCCGAATCAATACCTTACGCGAGAATGACGCTGCTTATGCTCCTAATTTCGCTTTTTCCCAGCCAAGCTGGGAAGTGTTCGCGTATTCTCTTGGATAGGTGCCGACTAGTGCCACCAATATGACCTGCTCCACAGGAGCAAGAGAATGAATAGATACACATTGAGGCGGTCTGAGGTGGGAGCCGATTCTTGCCTTCTACGCTTAAAATAGGGTTAGTAGAGAATGATATGTAAACCCTTACTGCTGGGAAGGTTTTCGAGACAGCTTGATCAAGGCGTCTTTTTAGGAGTTCACTCGCAGCGTCTTTTTGGAAAGGAACTTTGAGGAACAAAGTTTTCCTTTCGGCGGTCAATATGGTGGTTGGCAAAAGGTGAAACTAGGAGAATAGACAGCGCCATCCTTGCGCGTGCAGTGGATTCAGGGCATCGTGTGTGTCCGCTGAGGGATTTCGTGTGATTAAAAGGGTCCCCTCGAACTACCATAAGCTACTGGATCAGCGCTTGCTGGCAACAGCAGAAGCGGTCGTCATCAGGTTACGAAGACCGACCCTCTGTGCCCAGAAGAACCTCGTTCAGGCTCCGCGCTTACCGCGATCAAGGGCTGACTAACCAACATACAATTTTCGGCGCCCTTCCACTCTCACCCCGACCGTGTTTTTAAAACTAACTTTTATCGATTTTTTTTCAATCGTTATATCCCGTCTCCATATAACTGTATTGGCCTGAAGAGAAGTTATCGAAAGCAAAGTTTTCTCGCCACTTTTTCTTCTGTCCAGACTCTTACATACTCCCAATGATGTGTATTCCGTATGGGTTACCTAATTTCTATACGCATCCCAGTTCTTGTCTCTGACCGCGTAAATGAAGCTCATGTGGGTGTTGACGAAATGTGTCATGTGTTATTATCACTCAGTGTGTGATGCTTTCTTCTATTTCCGTTTGTTGCAGTGGCAATAGCCATTCCAGAGGACGTATGGCAGATCACACTAAATAACAAGGCAAAGAACTATTACAAAGTTAGTCAATTTCACTTCCACTGGGGAAGTGAGAATGAGAGGGGTTCAGAACACACGCTGGACGGCCGGACCTTCCCGCTAGAGGTTTGTCTAACGTTACATGTCGATTTTAAAACGTCCTCTAACGTATGTATTTACTTGGCATTGTTGATCCCTCGGAAAAAGTGCACATTTATACACCGTGCTCCTAGTCGTTGAGCGCAATCTACATGACCTTGGACCGTTTCACAGTCAGGGGTGAACTTTCAAACAACTTTCTCAAAAGAAAATACATGAATGGACACACGACGGTTCAATCGTCGCTGCGACGATGTTAGCCGCGTGCTCCGCTGAAAGATGAAGCAGACACGATGACTTGCTTGTGAATGTGGACTTCCAGAGCATCTACCACACCCTCTTCTCCTTCCCACCCAACTGAGCTCGGTGTCAAGAGAGAGTCAAGAAGAGCGGAGGCCGGGGGAGGGGGCAGATGGATGGTACGGCCGAGCCCGCACCTTGGCGTTCCACATACACCCCCTGGTCCACACAGCAAATAACCAGAATTTTAACGAACAACAACAACACCTAGCAGGGGTCTGAAGGACGAGGATGATGACTGGGCAGTCATATCCACCACCTGTATACCCAGCAGTAGCGCAAGTGCATCTACCGGCAAGGAGCCAGTTTTCAGAGAACTGCTAGCGCATACCAGGCCGCGTGGGCCGTGGTTTGCAGATCCTGACATAGCGGACGCTTACATACCTATAGACACACACACACACACACGCGTATATATATGCTGGAAAGTAAGCACCCGAAGAAATGTCAGCTGACGTCAAAAGGGTCCGTTGGGAAAATTAAGCAAATTTATCGTTTAAGCCTTTCGGTGGCTGCGATGCAGTTTATTGTGATCAAACAAAGAAATCCGCTAAAAGCGAGGATGCGAGTTCCAGGAACTAGTTGATCAGACGACGAAGCGATCGTTGGAACAAGGTCTTTATTCGCCTGACGTTTCGGATTCTCACTTGCATCCATCATAAAGTGAGAATCCGAAACGTCAGGCGAATAAAGACTTTGTTCCAGCGATCGCTTCTTCTTCTTCTTTTGATCAAAGAAATCTGCCTCTGCACGCATTCAGCAATATAAACTGTCAGAAAAAGCGCGACCCACGTGACTACGCATACTCATGGCACTGGGCACACCTTCGCGTTGGGAAAACTTCGCACTGTCGGCT
>CACRXP010000170.1:280754-346579 GCA_902702965.1 Spirometra erinaceieuropaei
CAGATGAAGGATTTCCCAATGAAACCCCTGTCGACCTTTTCATTTCGGAGTGTTCCACAACAGGGCGTAATTTGCAGTTTCACAAACACGTTCACTTAAAAGACCCACCCATTCTCCTTTTCATTCCTAGATGCACATCGTCGTCTACTCTTCCATGTACGCCAGCCTCACAGATGCGCAAGCCTCTCCAGGAGGTCTGGCTGTGATTGGCGTCTTTTTCCAACTAACCGCTGATCAAGCCAAATCCAGTCTTGCACAAATGGGCAACCTTTTACCGAATATCGGCGAGCTCACTACAGCAAATTCGAAAATTGAGGTGAATTCGTTTGACCCCAGTGTCCTCCTGCCCGAGAACAAGAACGAATTCTTCCGCTACTCGGGTTCACTCACTACGCCGCCCTGTACAGAGAACGTCCAGTGGACGGTGATGAGAAATCCCCTCCTCGTGACCAGTGATGATGTAAGTCCCCATTCCATCTCCCGGCAACGGTATAGAGAAGGATCCCGACAGAGCAACGGGCTCGTGGCCCAGTGGTTAGAGGCATGGACTTCTAACCGACAGGTCGCGAGTTCGAGCCTCGGGTGTTCCAAAGTTCGAGGTTGGGGACGACTGGCTGACGACGGCTAATAAGCCAGAAACGGCCATACCAGTCTCCCTTGTCTTTGTCAGTAATACCATTCTGCCCAATTAACTGTCAGTAGACTGTGGATCGTGTCATATGGGGTTTTATCTTGACATACGTTTGTAGGCTGTCTCAGAAACTACATTGCCAACAGCGATTACTTCCCACGGCCTCACACCTTAACGCAAAATCCGTTATTTTGTGAAATTTACTTGCTGTTTATCATTTAATTACTACTCTCATTTCCGTTGTCGTACAATAGCGTAGGGTAAGACTTTTGGAGGAGATCCAGTTGATTTTGCGCTTTCTTTCATTTTGTCAGCTTACTATCTAGTGTACCGCTCCACCCATAAAACTCCCTTTACCATAACTCACCTATGACACGATAAATATTTCACTGAAAGTTTCTTGGGGTCCTTCTCTATACCGTTGCCCGTCTCTATTCTGTCTGTGCTTACGCTTTAATGAAGGAAGACGAAACAGCAGGTAGGGTTGTGGCAATACGGATAGTGGCAGGGATGGTGATTTCACACGCTTCGCGTACAGGGTGAGGCCGCTTTCTGGATCCCTTCATTTTGATGGCAAACCTGTGTGCTCTACAAATGCGCACGGATTAAGCATAGGCGACCGGTTTATGGTGTCACAGGTTACCAGAAGATCAGAGCAGAGAACACTCCGAACTCGTATTGGGATGCATGAAATAATGAAGTAGAGTATGTTTGTAACCTCATGAAATACTAACTGAAATTCCGAAATAGGCATTCGATTCGAAAAGATCACTTAAGTAGCGTTGTGATGCAACGTTGTAACCATCAGGTATTTCAGTCATGTCACGACGTCGGTTTTTGAATTAACTCCTTTTCGGCCACTTGGAAAAATTGCACTTTGTAATAAATGACTGCGTAAGTAGTGCCGAGTTTCCTCAATTATTTTTGATGCCCCTAAAAATTCAAATTTACTATACAAAAAAGACCGACATATTTTCTCCTGCACTCATTTGATGCAAAATTTGCGCCTTAAATGTTTTTGATTTATCTGCCATTGAACTTGCATTCAGAGTTTCCAACCTATATGCTGCATACATTCCGTGGCAGGAATATTGCATATTCCCCTATTTTATTAGCAAGATATGATAAAAGATTTATAAAACTTTGCAATAGATGTTGACGGGTTTGTAAACCTTATTAATGACATAAACAGAAATGCTGCTGCGACACTGTGAGTGGACATTTCATGGTCTTAGGAAATCTCACATTTAAAAACTTTTTTAAAAACAAAAGGTATGCTCTCTTCAATTAGAAAATATGGCGAAGATGTAATTTGCTGCGAAATAAATATAAGCAAGAATTTTTATGCCTTTTTATAAAATGTAATTAAATTTACAGATGCATCTAAAATCAATTTAAAAAATGCCCTCCACATTTGTAGTTATTTTAGGAGAGAATATTTATTGTACGCGCCTGAAACTACGCTTATTTAAAAGCTATCTTTTTGATATGACTGAAATTTCTTCCGACTGTGCTCTAGGATGGTTAACATTACAGCCATACCTAAGTAACCTTTTTGAATCAAGGCATATTTTAGATTTTTGATTAACGTTTTATGAGATGATTCGTCTGCCGTATTGATGCTCATCTCTGCGTGTCTGTTATCCTGTCTACAGTTGCTCCTGTGATCAAATAATTGACTGGCAAACTTGCCTGTCAATAATTTAAAATATTTGCCTAATTCAACCCAATTAAGCCTGACCTACTCTTATCCTACTCCCTGAAATCATAGCTGGAGCTTCTGCGAAACCTCCGATTCGGAGACAGTGATGGCGGAAAGCCGATGCAGGATAACTTTCGCCCGCTTCAACCGCTAAATCCCGTTCACGCTGCGCAACCGCGAGTGTTGTTTAAATCCTGGTCGGCGGCTTCACGTCCACTTGCGACTGTCCTCTTTTTAGTCAGCCTGGTTTTCATGCTTTCCAGTTGAAAAGACTTTCCAAATCGGGCTCTCCAAATCCCCTTTCTCATGAGCCGATAGTTGTACAGTTGCTTTCATATTGTAAACATACTCGCAAGCACTTTCCAAAGAGTTCTTTTTTCTTCTTTCTTTCTTTTTCTCTCTCTCAAAAGATCTTATAATGGTTTGCAAACTCGTGGATTTATTTGATAATCCGGCCGAGTATGTGGACGTTAAAAAGTCAGTCTAGTGTTTACAGCACAAGTCCTCTTTAGGGGGTTTGCACTGGTCAGGCCTGCCCTCCCTCCCAACTGACTGCTCACTTTCAGATAAGAGGCATAGTCAAATGTTTTAAATAATCGATGGACCTGAGAGGAAGATGACAGTCTTTCATCACCCTCGCTTGTCTGTTTTGCGCTGGGTGTGTGGGGCATTATTCGGTGCGCGCTAGCGAGGATCGAGATGCGGATTCTTTGCGATTTGGGTTGCGATATGACCGCTTGGCAAAGACAGACACGTCACTGAGGGTCATTTATATCTGCAGCCCTTATTCCAGTTCACTCCTCCAATTATTGACTGGTTTTCGTTGTTCAGAAGACGAAGATGTAATCACTGGAACAAGAAACCTATTGGCTTGACGTTTCGGATTCCCACCCAAACACATCATCAGAGGCAGTCGCAGATAAGGGTATTGGTGGCACAAGGACTGCGGTATTTATAGCACGTCGCTGCCGTGGGACCACATGCGTACATGCCCTCTTAATCACCGTTGGGGTCGTAATTGATGCGGTGGTGGCTTGTCAGTCCGCGTCCGAGTCGTTAATGGCCTCCATTTCGTCATCCGTGTTGGATGCTGGTGTGACGATTGCTCGGCAAATTGGCTCACCGTCACTGGGATAATTGCTCGCCCGCGTCCTCCCCACGTGACTGAGTCTCCTGCACGGAGTATGGCCCCGGGAGGTCATTGCGCTTGTTGATGGATTGCGGGCCTGAGAGTCATGACTCGAGCAGCTCGTGGCTCACGCGGTCGTCACCCCTTGCGAGGATTTCGGCCTCTTGAATCTTGAAAATACGGCCGGGTCCCGTCAAATGAGCCGCCACCTGAGAGCTAGCGTCTCCCCGCCTCACAGCTGCTGCGTGCTCGGCAATTCGCGTACGGGGTAATCTCCCAGTTTCTCCGACATAGTTGCTTTGTCCGCAACTGCACCAGATTCGATAAACGACTCCTGACGTTTGCTGCTGTGACAGTGGTTCTTTGGGCCTTATAACTTGGCGCCAAATTGTTGTTTCCGGCCTTTGTCACACCCCAGCCTCAAGTCTAGTGAGAAGATTACTGAAGGCTTCCAAAACGTTCTTTACGTACGGAAGAGCCCGCAGAAATTTGGGACCGATTTGATTTGGTCTCTGGTGTCGTTTTCGTATGTACTGATTGACAAAGTTGCGCGGGCAACCATTGGCTCTCACTACCCGTCGAAGATATTGTAATTCAGCAACCTTGTCTTCTGTTTCTTTGCAGTGCGTCTCAACGCGCCGGTATAGCGCCCTTATGTAACTGTCTTTGGGACTGATCGGGTGGTTGCTGTTGAAGTCCGGTATTTGCGTCACATTTGTCGCTTTCCTGAACACTGGTTTTTAGGCCACCACAATCTTTGCGGCAGACGAGGACATCCAGGATGGCCAGCTGATTGTTTTCCTCCTCCCTCATCGTAAACTGAATGTCCGGGAAGATGGCGTTGAGATTTTCGTTGAATGTCAGCACCTGATCCCGTTCGATGAGGACGAAGTTGTCATCCACATACCGAGCCCAGAATTTCAGTCTGTGGTTTCGGAAAACCAGCGACGCCAGCCGTTGTAGGACCGCCTCTCCTATGAGCCGAAATTGGCGAACCCATTGGCGTTTTCTTCACCTGCTCGTAGATTGTTCCGTAAAACGTAAAATGCCTGTTGAGACAGAACATTAGGAGCTGGATGATTGGGGCGTGTCCGAGGCGATTCTCCGTTTCGTCGTATTTCTTTGGTAGAAGTAGTTCGATGGTCGCGACTGCCAGGTTCTTGTGCCACCATTACCCTTATCTGCGACCGTCTCTCATGATCGGTGGAGTAAGAATCCGAAACGTCAGGCCAATAAATTTCTTGTTCCATTGATCACATTCTCGTCTTCTGAAGTGCTACCTGGAAATCGCCTGTTTGCTTCTATCAGCATTGGTTTTTGTTGTAGTGCCGTACCGCAAAGGTTCAATCGCAAGTTTTCAAGGCGAACGTAAACGTCTGTTGTTTTGTTTAAATCTAAAAATCTCACCCACATGCAACTGGAAATATTTCCTTTAGAAGTTGACAAATGACTCGGGCTACTTAAATCTGGACCAATTTAATTCACACTCATATCTAAGGTTTATCTTATTGGATCATAGAAAGTTAAGGTCACTTAATATATTTGGCGATGTCAAGTAAGTGTTTGACCTTCACTTCATTCTATCCGCCCGCCGGCTTGTCACTGACGACAACGAACGTCGTATAATGGGTCCCAGGCCACACGATCGGTAACGAGAGCGAAGCTGCTGTTTGCATCTGGCCTGCAGCACTTTCACTGAGTTGTTTATGTATTATACAGTGCGTGACCCGATCTCATAAAATGATCGCAAAAATTCTGGGCTAGATCGTAGTTGGTAGCCAGGTCCCGCATTACAGGTGGCTGGGGGTTGTTTACTGGGGCTATTTTGTGAAGCTCCATAATCACATGTGACCCATTTGGCTTCCGTCTTACAGTTGAGGTTGGGATTAGGGTAACGGTTAATAGTTTCCGATTTTCGGGTTAGGTTTATGCCTTTAGGCTTAGGTTTTCGGGTTGCGGTTAGAGTTTGAGCGTACGATTAGGCTTCAGTATTACGGTTAGGTTTTTCAGTTACGCCTATGCCTAAGGGCTACAGGTATGTTTACGATTTCGGTTAGGGTTACGATTAGGGTTGTCGTTAGGGTTAACGAATAGCGTTTACTAGTGAGGTTAGGGTTAGGGTTAATGTTAGGATTAGGGTTAGGTCACAGTCCGCTTCCCATTCCTGGCTACCAACTGCGATCTAACCTAATTCTGAAATGAATTTCCGATCAGAAAGAATTACCCATTTGGGTTTGAAGTATTGATTATCTTACAGCATAATTCTATAGTATTTCAGACTTGTCAGGATGTCGACTTTTAAAGGCACGTTTTTTCGACCTCCTTTGGAAAACCGCACTCAATAAAAACTTCAGAATAATTTGGGGCCTGATCAGCCGGTGCATTAGCCAGTAGTGATTTCAGTCTACAAGGTGCATGCGTTTCGTCTATGAAAAGTCATCGATTCTTCCACGTCTTTGAAAAGATACCATATAGGCTCGATAAGATTTTGCGATGGATGCGAACCATGTTGTACGTTTCATGAGGAGCAGTGGTAACCAGACAAGTATGATGCTGTGTTAATGGACATTACATGGTCTTAGAAAATCTTATAATGAGAAACTTTTAAAAACCTCATTATACTCCTTCTTCAAGTATAAAATATAAAGACGACGTGGTTCTCTGTCAAATGAATAAAAGAAAACATTATTATCCATGCTTTTTATGAAAAAAATATTTGAATTTATAAAACCATCGAAAATCGGTGTGAAAATGCATGTCACTTAAGTAGCCACTCTTTATCGAGTGCGCTTTCTACAGGAGGTCAAAAGAAAGCGCATTCTAATGTTAACATCCTGGCAAGTCTGAAGTACTGTAGGATTATTCCACATGATAATGAATATAACAGCCCCACCTAAGTAATCCTTCCTAGTCGAAAACGCATTTCAGAATTTTAGCCAGCACTTTATGAGATCGGTCACTCACTGTTTGTCGTATGTGTCCTGTGACACAGCGTTCGTTGTCGCCAGTAGCAAGCTGTCGGGCGAACAGAATGGGGCCGAGTGAGATCCTTACCACAACAGTGAGGGTCAAACGTCCACTTGACAGGCTTATATACCTCACTTCATAAGGCCTATGACGTACTGATGTTCGATAACGACCGTGAAACAGCTGTCTGCGTCTAGCCTGTTGTGCCCTTAACACGCTACTTATGTGTTTGGCAATACCTCGTCGTCAGATGACAATCTGCAAGGTCTCTCGGACGAATATAAAGGCTTGCATTCAGTCTTTAATTGTTTTTGATCTGTGGGTGCGCATTCATCCTTAATTAATCAGGCTTCTGAGAGAACTGATATTTCATTTAACAAGGCAGCATATCCAACTTTGGCGATATTTTTGTTCGGTTAAACTTAAGGACGAACGATCACCTGCGTTTAAAAATTCATGCTACTTAAGTAGTTATTGTTTATAGAGTGCGCTTTCTACAGGAGGTCGAAAGGAACTGCATTCAAAAGTCGACATCATGGTAAGTCTGAAATACTATATAACTATGCTGTATGACAATCAGTATTACTAAGCCACCGAAGTAATCCTTCCTAATCGAAAACTCACTTCAGAATTTCGGCCAGTATTTCTTGAGATCGGCTACTCGCCGTCTGTTTTATGTGTCCTATGACGCAGCGTTCATTGTTGCCAATAGCAAACTGGCGGGCGGACAGAATGGGGTCGGGTGAGATCCTAACCACAACAGTGAGGGTCAAACGACTGCTTGACATGTTAGTATACCTCACTTCGCACGACCTATTACGTGCTGGTGATTGGTAACAACCGTCTGCATCCAGGGGGTTGCTTTCTTAACACGCTACGTATGTGTTTGGCAATACCTCATCGTCAGATGACAATCTGCAAGAACTCTCGGACGAATATGCTTGCTTGTATTCCCTTCTTAACTGTTTTTACACTGTGGATGCGCATTCATCCCTGATTAAGCAGGCATCTGAGAGAACTGATATTTCATTTAATAAGGCAGCATATTTACATTTGGCGACATTTTTGTTCGTTGACACTTAAGGACGAGCGATCACTTGCGTTTGTACGGTACCGAAGACCGGCGTCTGTGTCCTAAGATTACGTCAAAAGCTGGCCGCTTCTGGTCACTGGCGACGTCACCTGGCAGTACAAATAAACAAAGAAGGACATGCGGTTGATGTTGAAAGCACAAAATAAACGAACGAGAATAGAGTAAGTGGAACACCGTTTAGATTTTGAAAATGCATATGCGACCTAGGCTGTGTTTTTCATTTGGCTGAAATTCACTCTAATCACTAACGTTGTTGCTGTATTAGCAAATAACGTTGATCAGTCGGAAGCCGGTCCCAGTATATAGAACAAGATTCAAAATGAATAGTGAGCAACCCCACTGTTCGACCATCGATTTCGACTATGTGCACCGTGTACTACACGGCAGGGTGAAGCAGACAAGGTGACTTGCGCAGCATCTATTGCACTAACTCCTCACCACTTCCCACCTAAACCCCGTGTCGAGAGAGAGTAAGGACCGGAGGCGGGGGGAGGACGCAGGTGGATGACACGGTCGAGCCCACACCTTGGCTCTCCACTACACACCTCCTGGTCCACACACCACGTGACCAGGTTTTTAACCAAAAACAACAACGGGGACGGCAGGGGTCTCAGTGTGCGTGACGACTGTCGGCAGCCGGGTCTGTTACCGCACCCCGAAAGGTTGGCATTTGTTATGGTGCACAAATCGATAACGTCTGCCAGAATCAGTTGTGACCCCCGTGTTGGTTCATCGCATCTTCCACGGGCCTCGTTTTTGAACGACCCTCAATTACGCGAAAAACACAAAAGAAATATTGGAAGTATTCCCGCGGTGCTTAGAAATAGCAATTTTCTTAAGGAAAGCAAAAGTGCTTAAAGCCGAAAACGTCGTGTCAGACGAGCAACCCCAATTCTGGGATTCATATAAACCCGTCCATTAAAACAACTGAGTAAATAAAACAACCTTAGTTCAGTAATGTTACAAAAGTTCTGTATGCAGCTTACGTAAATGTCTTTCAGGCGCTGTGGAAGAAGAAAACTCCCGTTCCTCTTTATGTAGCAGCTACTGACCCTAGGTGTTTACTTTAAGCCTTCGTACCGCGATAACAAATTATCTACAGTGTCTGAGGCAGGATTTATTGATACCAAAAATTTCGCGTATGGGAAGAATAGTGGAAAAAAGGGGGCGTTAACGAGTAGAAAAGAGAGGGGAAGGAAAAATCATGGAGCCAGAGATACCATGGCAATGTTGAGCTAACCAATTGGTCCATCTGTTTACAAAGATCTGTTTTCACCCGCCGTATATATGCCGCCTCCAGGTAACGCAATGTCGGAGTTATTCGTGCCCGAACATGTACTCGGAAGGAAGGTTCAGGGTCGACGGAGTGACCACTATCAAGCAGGTGCTTTGTGATGGTGGAACGCGGGATTTTATTTTCCTGCTTTAAGAGCCATCTGGGTAGGTGCTCAATAGACCTAGCTGCCAACTGCCTTTGCGTTCGCCCTCTGGCTAGTCACGGGCTTAGGTTGTTGTCTCTGAGTGTTTCATGACCCATGCGATTTTAGTAATTGCAGATACTTTCGTCCACGGCGCTTGTTTATACTGATGCAGGTCTCAGTATGGTGTGTAGATTCAGGTGAATTTCACCGGCTGAAAGTTTATGCAGGGTTTTTTAAGTAAACACATCCTACGTCAGCAGAGATGGTGCGCGCGTGTATGCCTGCTAAATAGGGCTCTCGAAGGACAACGTGCATGACTGAGAATGTAACCGTTTGTAGCGCTGTCGCGTTAGACCAAAACAGGGGTGAATCTGGTCCATAGCATGAGTTGGTCGGCTTGTACTAAGTACTCCCGGCGTCTTGTTGCAGATGTGTGTAGCGCGCATTGGTCGGGGACTTTTAACGACAATGAGCACTATGTTCAACCTCATCACCAACCTGTCGACCGATTTACGGAGGTCTCTGAGGGACGCGACAGAAGACAGCGCACGAAATGCCGTGACATGTATCGTTGCCCGACAACTGGGTAACTCAGTTCTCGTTGACCTTCTGGACGCCTATCCCTTCTGTGAAACTCAAAACCGTCGCGACTCTTTAAAGGCTACTTCATGTAGAGTCTGGGCACCGCGTCAGATTTAACAGACGTAGATAATGATTAATCTCCTCAGCTGAGAATTGGAAAAAATTACGGATGGTGAGAAACTAATTAATATAAACTTTTGTTCTAAGGAATGCTCTTGGGGTGTCGGACACCTTCTTGTCGACTTAATCTGTGAGGTCTTTGTGGACTTCAAACACAATTTCATGCAAAACAGGCATGTCAGGGCATGAGAGATCCGGATTGATAATTTGAGGAATGCGTAGGGCTCATGGGATCGGAGGAATTGCTCGGCTGACGTTTCCGAAGCTTTGACTGGCTCTCTTTTACCGAAGCGTTTTGTGCAAAAGTCGGTCGGAGTCTTAAATAAACGGCTAAATTATTTGCATCGGACTGGTCCTATAAAGCGTGTCCAGCTAGTGCGATGAGACATCCGCTTACCTAAATAAACAAAAGTCTGGCAAAAGTCTGAACAAATGAGGCAATCACAGCCGAAGATTGATTTCTTATGAAACCCCCTGACTTCGCCGCTGCCCGCTTCTACAGTCTGCCGAAAGTACAAAAAGCAAACATACCGCTTAGACCCGTCATCTAACGGTAGACGTTGTAAGACAATTTTTGGGTTGACCACAAAGACGAAAGACACATTTCCCTGAAGTCCGAACATCTGATCGACCTCCTACATCATTCCCTAAAAGCATACTTCACCTTTAATGGACAAGTGTGTGAACGAATTAAAGTCACCTCCATGGGCTCCCTCATATCAGGGCTGATTGCTGAAGTGTTCCGTCAATGGATAGATTGCTTGGTGTTTACCAAGTGCCAACCAAAATTTTGGGCTCGTTAAGTCTATGACACTTTCGCTATTCCTTTAGCACAGAGGGATCTTTGGATTGTCTATGTTCTGCGAATATTCCCATGTTACAATTGAGAAGTCAATTTGACAAACATGTGTTTTCGGTTACTCGTCATCAGACCAAAAAAGCTACATATAAATTGAAAATATGCGCAGCTACAGGGTTTATAAGTGATTCAGGGGCTACTTACACTCATCTTTCCCACGTCACTCGCATGGAGAGGCGTGTTATGGCGTGGTCAACTTGTTAATGTACTTGGGTCAGGGGAGCGAGGGGAGGGGGGACATAGACTGTGAGTGATTTTTATGAGTCGGGTGCATTGAGCACACCTCACTGTCATCAGGAGATTGGGGCGACGTTCAATCATCATCTGGGGTCGACGTTGGCCAGGGAAGACAGAGCGCCTGTTTCAACGTCATCTGACAACATTGCACTGGATTGGCTGGCTGGCCGTATGGCCACTACCTCGGCTGTAGCTACACCCGTTGGCGTAGGCCTCTGGAGAAGTTTTCTAGTGTTCGTTAGACAATCTGAAAGGCTTTCGCTATTGTCAAATTATCTGACTTGGAGCAACTTGATGACTTATTGAAGTCGGTTGACCGGAATATCCAATGCACAGTTGAAGCCTGGGCTTGTTGTCAACTCCTATTCTCGGATGTCTTTATGAGTCGTTGGACAACTGGGCAACTCCAAACTACCGTTTACAGGATAGACACCAATACAGGACAAATAGTATACTTCCACTGCCATCATCTCCTCTTTTAAAAACGCTGCCGTGACCTACTCTATTCCAATGAGTTGAAACAAACTGCGGCACACCAGCTGACAAGAGATTTGAAAGACACTACTTTTATGAGCTCTTTTGAGACAGCGGAAACTAAAGCTATTTTATCAAGCAATGCAAGCACCGAGTGAACAAACGACGGTCGCAAAAACAGCAACCCGAAGTCTGAGGGATTGTTCCTTGTATTAAAGGAGTCTCCGAGACGTCTTCACGAATCCTGCACTCCGCCAGATTATGTACGGCCCAGCGACCCCAGACAACAATTCGTCGCCGTTTGATGCAACCTAAACACATACTGCCACCCAGTGAAACCCCAACAACTGTCTACCAAAGACGTTATGACGATGGAGACTGCAACTGCGTTGGGGAAACGGGGAGGAAGTTGCAGACCCGCCTACGTGAGCCCAAACTAACCATTCGGCTTGAAATAAAAGTTCGCAACTCACATCGAAGAAACTGGTCACATTTTTTACTCCCGAGGAGCAGCCGTCTTAAGTCAGAGCACGTCAGAAACACAATGTCTTGCATTTGGAGCTCCATAGTCATATGTTAACTCAACCGCAGGCTTCTAGACCTTCCCGCAGCCTATAAGGCCCTACGTCACTTGATACGCCATGTCCAGGACAAGATGGTCAGACAGAGATCAAGAATACCTAGTAAACACGGCTGATCGAATAGTTCGCCCATAGGGGGAGCACAGGTGCGACTGAGCCCCTGTGTAAACGCAGGAGACCGCTAAGATTGACAAACAACTACCAGAAGGCCAAGGCAGCGAAAGAACAAAAAACATTGGCTCCGTCAAAGGCCAACTAGTTCGTCCGTTTATTCTGGTCGATATTTGCACAAAACGCCTCGATAATGGAGAGTTGGTTTAACCCACCAAAAATTCGGCCGTGCAATTCCTCCGATCCGGTGAGCCCTGCATTTTCTCGGAAACCAACAGTGATAACGAATAAAGTGAATGAATAAATACAATGTCTAAATTTTTAAATGGTTTTACAACTCATCTTCATACCTACTAGTTTCGGGAAACGCCGTCTAACACTCAGGTGTTTTTCTTTTTTAACTAGATTTGCACTGTAATCTAAGTATCTCGGAAATGACATATTTCTGGAATATATTTAGGCAATCCTAACGAAACCGTGTTTATGTGTAGCTAGTAGGTGCAGCAATGTGCGTACACGAATAAAAATGAGAAAACAAGGCGATCTCGGAAGCCACGCTTTCATTTTTTCAACAAGTTTCCATCGCTGGAGTTGAGTATCGTAGCCAAATTCGTAGAACTGATAAAAGCTGCGGAACCACACCTATTCAAAAGGTTTTTCATCGGAATGTTAATGGGACTGTCCCATACGCGTCGATCTACATTCTCATTTGCTAAGTAAAGAATCCCTAGGCGCAAACAGCAGCAGACTAGAGCCATTGTCTGCATTCCGTGCGCTAACTGCCTCTGTCTATACGTTGGTTAGGAACTTTGGATCCTTGCTGACAAATTTAAAGTAATCATTTGTTTATGTGACCCGTTGTTCCCCATGTTCGTGCGCCCCCTTCAACGTTCCTGCCGCCTCAACTGCGACAGTACTGAGGTAGCCGTCGCGGTTAACGCACTACAGATGCGACGATGCTCCGGAAGTTGGTTTTCAAATGCAGGCATAATCAGCCGCCACCTTGATCTCGGCATCCACTGTGAGGGTATGAGACCACGCCTCATTGCCAAACGCCACCCGTAAAAGTAACAGCTGGTAAGCGCGCCTGAGCACGTAAATTCTCACCGATAGCACCTCTCTCCGACTCTGGCACTCATCACAACGCGCCACCACCACCCGCATTCTCACTGATCCGTACTTCCTCCGCTCCTCATTCGCCTACAAAATAGGGAGCCCTAACGATCTTCCCTTCCTTCCAACCGCCAAAAGCTTGCCATAACTCGGCGCCCACACCTCTTACGCACCAGCTGTCTGTCTATCTATCGTTGTCTGTCCTGGCGCGCAAACCGACCTAGTCTACCGTTCTCACCTTCTCATCTGTCGATTTCGTCTGACGATGGGTTTGTGTCATCAACTTAAGAATTCACGAGTACAACTCCATTTTCCGAAGAGCCTCCACTTACAAGGTCCCGTCAAGCTATCCAAAACTACTTGCATAGCGCCTGTTGGCTACGACAGAGGCGGCTGCAATCAGACTACGCTGACCGGTCCTATGCGCGCAGGAGAACTTCATGCAGGTCCCACAGTTGCCATGGCTCAAAGCCATCAAGCCAGCCATCCGCATGTAGTTACCTTCGTCGGGACCCACCTTTTCCCTGACGCTGACTGGAATTGTGGTGTTTCGCTCTCACCCCCCCTCACCAAACCCCAACTACAACATAATTATCTACTTGCCCATATACTTAATTCATTACTTCAATAGCCAAATAAACGTACGGGCCTGAAGATAATTTATCGGAAGCAGACGTATGCTCGCCAAATGGCCTTTAGAATTACTCATTACATCACCTTAGAATACACACCATGCCAGTTGTTCAATATTTACATTAGACTGTATTCGATCCTGAATCAAGTGTGGGGAACTAGGTCAAGAATTTCAGCAGATGTTACATCTCAACGAGGATGGAATCGTCCTGTGTCAGTTATTACGCCATTAGTCGGTTCGACCAACAACATTTCAGCTTCCTCGGGACCGACGGTACTTCACTTTTCGTGTCCGGCCAGCCGACTTGACCCTAGGGCACCTTGAATTTGGGTACAATCAAGGACAACACATCCTAGATTCCCCCAGTTTCCAGTCTCCGCAAGAGCTGGGGACTGTAATCTTAGCCAATACGAACCTGCCTTGCGGAACTGGCATGCTGACGATAGTTCCGCAATGATCGATCGAAAAGTCCAGTAGGTAACATAACTCATGAAATTTACGAATGATTGTCAATCACTCGAAAACCGACACCAATGCATGGATCCAATATTTTTGTTAATAAAGCACAACTCTTAAAGCTTGACTGCGCAAAAAGTAATGTTTTATACGTTCAAAACCAAAAATGACTATTTTGCGGTGGTCATTTCTGTGACAACAAGTAGAATTTTCCAAACGGCAAAAGAAATTCAGACTATTTAAACGAAGGATTGTCTGTGTGCGTTATTACTGCACTTCAGGGCACCATATCGCACAAATCTGCTAACTTGACTTTTAAAATTCAATAAAAAATCTGGGTTTTCTAAAATAGCCTTTGCGTTAGCAAACCGATTCCCACGATTAGCATCGGACAGAAAATAAATTTAAGCTCGGCAACCTCTGCTTATTGAAACGCTCGAGGGTAAATTACTTTCTTTTCAAGGAAAAAACCGCCCAGATGCGCACGCGAAGCCTAGGACAATTATTAGCATAGGAAATTGTCAAGTATATCGCGACGTCCATTTTTGCTCAAATTTATGAACATTTTGGTTAATACAATTGCGTGAGGGCTATTTCTGTGCAAGAAAAGTACATTTCGTTGAAGAGACTGGATTAGTAAGCAAAATGCGCGACGTTTCAGACGTCCAAAATTCTCACATCACCTTCCGTCATCAGGTTTTATGAGACAGGTCACGTACTGTATATGCCTAAAAACCACTCCCAATCACATGAAATGCGCAATTGTACAAAGTGTTCGGATTTCGTAAATAAATAACCTGTACTTGTTGTGAATTTTGACAGCGTATTTCGAATTTTTCGCATGATTCATAATTTGCCCCTTTATTCTGTCTGGTTGCGGTTTCCCTGCACGTTCATTGTGCTGACCAACGCAACCTACAAGGACGGTTTCCGGATGTCGTTCAAACAAGAATTTTTATCGCTTGAAGTTTAAAATACACACTGAAGTTCATCATCAAATACGGCTTCATATAAATACTAGCATGCTGGTCTTGATAATACAAACTGACAATGTCTCAAAACCGAACGTTCAAGATATGCCTACTAAGGTGCACTAAAATAGACACACCACAATACAATGCGTCCCCCGATATCAGACTAGACCCGAAGGCCAACAACCCAGAAATGGCCATTCCAGTCTCCCTTGTCTCTGTCAGTGTGCTGTCTCTTGAACTGTTCGTCGAAATTCCGAAATGTGTTGCCGATTACAAAAGATTGCTTAGATAGGGCTGTAATGCTAAGTATTGCGCAACATTATCTGAAGATATTTCAGCTACGTCAGGATGTCGGCTTTTAAATGATTCCCATTTCAGCCGCCTGCAAGTACCAAAATCTTTACAAAATAGCTTCTTAGGTAATAGGGCTTTTTTCAAAGTGACTTTTGATGCCCTCATAAATTCAGATTTACTTTCATCAAAAGAAACGCAAAAAAACAATTATTTCTTTACTCATTTCGTGCCAGATTACGTCTTCTTCAAGTTTAATGGTTAACGAAAGTAAGTTCCGACTTTAAAAAACTTTTTCAGTTCCCGCATACAGTCAGTCCTGACCTCATTGCTTACACACTGAATGCTGTACATTTTCCGCGTAAAGGGAGTCCAACACTCCTCTGAACTATTTAAAAAACATCAAACTTTACAATCAGCATTAATAACTTGACAAATACGATGCCTTGCGAATGGGCATCTCACAGTTAAGAGCCCTTTTAAAACCGACTAGAACGCGTTCTTCAAGTATGCAATTTAGGAAAAGCATAATTCTGCCACTAATAAAGGCAAGGAAGAATATTTTCATATAGGTCTTCCATAAAATATATTCCAGTTCATAAGGATATCAAAAATCGTTCTGGAAAAATGCATACTGGTTAAGTAGTCGTTTTATGCAGAGTGTATTTCTTGCAAGCCGGAATAAAAGAAAACTTGAAAAATGGGATAACACTCTCCAAATACAGCGTCTACGCGTGAATTAATGTTTCAGGACACATTTCCGCGTCGTGCTACGAACCCCGAGTTAGTAAAATGGCTTCAAACTGGGGTTTTCTTTTATCGCTTCCTCTGCCAATGAACGAAATGTTCATTCGATGAAAGTCTAGCATAGAACCTTATTCACTGATTCGGTCAGATTGCACCGATGCCCGTCGCCAGACCTACAGGTGTCGCCTTGCTAAATGGAAGATGGCGCGTATGCAGTTGGAGAATGAATGGGGTAGGCAAACCCTAAGTTCGTTTTAAAACAAAAAACTATGATGAGACGCAAAGCATATACGCGTATCCAGCGATTTCGTGCGCATAAAAGTACGACTTACAGAGGGTAAGTATTACCATTATTCATCATGGAAGCGCGCACGAACCTAAGTGAGACAAGCCACTTAAAGTGCAGTTTGAGGTATGTGAGGTTTCCCTCTGCACTTCACCTACCTACATCAGGAAAACTGCAATTTCGTGAAAAACGTTCTTGTTCACAGGCGGTAGTAACCCACCTCCCCCTCCGTCCCCCAACAAATGCGACTTCAGGACGATGCATCTCCCTGCGTCCGCCCTCGCGACAAAAACACCTTCGTTCCGTGACGAAAGCCGGCACATCTGAATAATAGATAGGCAGCAGTCCTTAAAACTTCGTAACTCACTCCCTTTATGCGCTACTTATACGTTCCTTGCAAACTCAGTCCAGTCAGAAGAGCACGGGTAAGTCTGTTCTTGACAATTCATCGGTCAAATTCTTTTGAATGTATCCATACACAGGGGTGGGGTAAGTAAAGAAACTTGATGGCTGGAATAAAGCAGATCCCTTTGAGGCGCATAATACTTTTGCACTTGACGTATTCGTCTAACCCCGTCTTGAGAATATCCTTTGCTTTTGCAATGCATGGGTTTAAATAATTTTTGAGAAAATAAAATCTGCGCATTTGGGTAACAATCAAAGCTGTCTTTTATTTAGGCGAGTGCATATGCTAGAAGTTGTCTTAAACCATGTTTGGACATCCGTGTGTATTTTTCTACGAAATCTGCGCATTTGGGCAGCAATCATTGCTGTCTTTTATTCAGGCGAGTGCATATGCTAAAACTTATCCTAAACCATGTATGGGCATTCGGGTGTTTTTCAACGAAGGCAAACTAATTCAAGCTGAAACGCCTTTTCAAATTAACTTCCGTCCACTAAAGATTTAATTTTTTTGTCATTTGTTTTTTTCAGAAACTCGGAGGTTTTGACGTTTTTACTAGGACATGTATGTGAACTATTGCGACTGTCTAAGTTCACCAAATATTTCCATGTTACAATTGAAAAGTCAAATTGGCGAACATGTGTTTTCGTAATCTGTGCCAGAGAACAGCGGCCCTGGACCGTCTTGAAAATTTCGAGAGACTGGCATTTGAAAACTACGTGCAAACTGTCAGGAGTAAAAGAATCGAGGCGAGGTGGGCTAAGCTCCTTCGAAGTGTCCAACCAGTGAAGGCTCAGACGGCCCTTCCAAATAATCCGGAACGATACGTTCATAACTATTACTCAGTACAGCTTGACAAAACTCTCATAGAGGTACTATCTCTTGGTTTTAAGTTTTGCAATGCACGACGATGCCGAGGCAGCTAGAGT
Source organism: Spirometra erinaceieuropaei (assembly GCA_902702965.1). Lineage (NCBI taxonomy): Eukaryota > Metazoa > Platyhelminthes > Cestoda > Diphyllobothriidea > Diphyllobothriidae > Spirometra > Spirometra erinaceieuropaei. The sequence goes on from CACRXP010000170.1 coordinate 298,495, forward strand.
TAGAAGTCCAATTCGAAAGTCTATTCAGTCACACTGCCGATCTAAAACCTAGCGGGCCTAGAGACGTTGACTATCTGAAGTCGACTTTGATTAATGGCTGTCAACAGTACTTAAGGAAGGCTCTAAAAAACAAAGGTCTCTTAACAAGGGTCCATCTCGATAGCCTCAGCGAACTTCGTAAAAACGAAAACATTGTGCTAACCAAGCCGGATAAGGGTTCAGGAAACGTACTGATGGATAGAAAAAAGTGCGTCGCAAAACTAGAAGCAATCTTGTCGGATCGTACCAAATTCTCGAAATCCCAGCGAAGCAAGGACTGCACCGAGGCCGTTGAAGGTCAGCTGACGGCTGTTCTCAAAGTTCTTCACAAAGAAGGTCATTTATCTGACAAAGAATATGAGCGAGTAAGAACAGTGGGCACGACCATACCCAGAATGTACGGCCTCCCGAAAATGCACCATCACGGGCTACCCCTACGTCCAATCCTGGATATGAGGAATTCGCCCTATCACACCATAGCAAAGTGGTTATTCGAAAAGCTTAAACCGTTGCAAAGTCCTCTGTACCCCCTAAGTCTGAAGGACTCCTTCGAGTTTGTCGAGGCGATTAAGGATATTAACGTTGACGGACGGAGGATGCTATCATTAGATGTAACATCACTGTTTACTAGTGTACCCGTAGCCGAAACAATAACCTACCTTTGTGACGTTATCCGTGACACCAACTACCCGTTAGATATGCCGTCGGAGACGCTAAAAGAATTACTGACGCGGTGCACGCAAAAAGTCCATTTTCTCTGCAATGGTCAACTGTACAAGCAAACAGACGACGTAGCGATGGGCTCACCGCTCGGCCCATTCCTTGCAAATATCTTCATGGGCAAAGTCGAGATGACGAGTTTACAAGACACCATTAATGACCTCAGCTTCTACGGTCAGTGCGTGGACGATATGTTTTGCCTGACGGATGCTACCACCGACACAGACGACCTGATTCAAAAATTCAACAACTCACATCCCTCGCTAACGTTCTCTGCAGGGTTTGAGGCAGACAATGAAATCGCGTTTCTCGACGTTCTTCTGCACAGACAAGAGGATGGGTCTATCCAACGTAGGGTATTCCGAAAGAAAACCTGGACGGGACAATACATTAATTTTCGCAGTTTTGTTCCCCTAAATATAAAACGCAATTTGGTCCAGGGATGGGCAACTAGAGTCCGACGTATCTGTTCTCCTGGGACTGTTGAGGCAGAACTCCAGCAGCTGCGGGATATACTCCACGAAAGCGGATACCCAGGAAGATTTATCCTCCGAAATATAGGGAAGCGAACTGCAAAGCCCACCATAACAACTTCAGAAAAGAAGGACTTATTTATAAGAATGCCTTTTCAAAGGGACGCAGCAAGTGAACTAATAAGAAGACGGCTGAAGACAGCGATCACTAGCGCTTTCCCCGCGCCGAACTTACGTATATGTTTCACTAACTCTCCCTTCCTACGCTTTGGAGGTAAAGACCGACTCCCGTTGCAGGCCACATCGATGTGTATTTGCTCATTCACTTGCTCCTGTGGAGCGGAATACATTGACCGTACAACGAGGCGCTTGGAAAAGAGAGTACGTGAACACATACCGGCCTGGCTAGGCAAAGGGGAAAAAATCGATCTCGAGTTCTATTCTCGCACACCTTGTCAATACGAATCACCGAGTCGATGCCAAAGAAGTCTTTCAGGTTGTCTACCGGACACCCCAAGCTTCTCCGTGGCCAACGCCGACCACAACGTCGCCCCAACTTCCTGATGGCAGGGTGGGTGCACAACGTACTCGACGTACTCACAGCCTATGGCCCCCCTCTCCCTCGCCTCCTTGACCCAATGACCACGACACGCCGACCACGGCATAGCACGCATCGTCATGCAAGTGGCATGGGAACGATGATTGGCGTGGGAACAATGGATGTTAATTGTCCCTTAATCACTTATAAGCCATGTAATTCGCATGACTTAAACTTCTAGGTAACCGTTTTTGGCCTAACGAAGAAGTGCCAAAAACACGTGTTCACCAATATGACTTTTCTATTGCGACTGTATATCCTTAAATGCGGCACTGAGAACTGAAGGCAGTTGTGGAAAATATCCATTGCCGAACGTTAATTTTAGCTGCAAAGTACGTCCTAAGACACTGAAAGGATGCTCTGGTTTCTGCTAGTGCATAATTTTAAAAGATACAGACTGTTTTTAAGGCGCTGTAAGACAAATACATCAAAGCGTGTGGAATTTCACGACGCCATAAAATTCCTTATACAAACGAGTAAGAAGTCACGAAATCTTATGACGTCATTAACTCCTGCATGTTACGTCGCCTTGGTCTTGTTCAAAGCCCATTTTTGGCAGTTTGGGCAGTTATTTCCTATTCATTTCAACACTTTGTCATGTATGTATAATAGCAAAGCAATGATCTGGCGTCATAAACGTTACCAAAAATGGGCCAAGCACAAAAAAGAGAGATTTTTTACCTCCGGCAAAATAAAATCCGTGTTTTTAGTCGATTGGAAAAAGTGACCTAATATAGCATGTTTTGTCACGATTGACCTTGCAAAAAAGTTTAAAAAACATAGGCGGTCTTCAACGAAATATCCAAATAAACGTTTTTAATAAAATAGATCTCTAGAGATTATCATTGTATAGATCGAAAGCCCATTTTCTCCAGACCCTTATTGAGGACGTTCCATTTTTGGTGACGGGTGAGTCTGCACATATGATCCGAGCGGTCTTCTGCATAAAAACCCAAATCTTACTACTTCACAAGCACGTTCATGAAGCATTCATCTTTGTAGGTTCTGATAGAGAATGACCAGTAAAAATATACATAATGAAAACAGCAAAGGAATGATTGGTATTTCAAGGACACTCTCCAACTTCACAGACTGCAACGTCGCCAAAAGGCACACAGTAGTTTCAATGGGGAAAATTTTAATTTCTGCGCAATAAAGTGGTATGCTTAAATTGTACCTGCTATTTTTGCGCTAATTTTTGTTCGCTGGCCGGGCTCGATAAATGAAAATTCTATTCTGGTGTCATCTCATCAACTAACTTAAGCGAAATCATCTTATCGTGAAACAGTGTCGGAATTCATACTCAAAGTTCGGGTAGTTTGCCAAACGTCTCACGTCATATTCAACCAACTATTGGAGAGTATTTAAACTTGAACTGCACAAAGTGAACATTTTTAAACACCTGCCTACCTACTTTGTCTTATTTTCTTGGCTGCATTAACAGGCCTTCACTTCAAACACTTAACTTTATCCATTTACTATGATTTTCCGCGTTTTCCACATATCCGCTTTTTTGGTTGTTATTTCAAACAGATGCGAAGCTGCTTCTAATATTTCTTTGGTGCTATCAAATCACATAAGGCTGTTCATAAATAGTTGGGATTGAAAAGTCAGTTGGTAAACATATGTTTTAAGTAGCTCATCGTCAGACCAATACATTTAATGATCTATTTAATTGTAGACAGGATATAAATGCGTCTCAAGAGCAGGGTTAGTCAGACTTTATGTTTCCTGGCCGCCCACACGACGGAGTTAGCCTTCAGAAGACGACGATGTGATCACTGGAACAAGATATTTATTTGCCTGACGTTTCGGATACTCGCTCGAGCCCATCATCAGAGACAGTGTTGAGGACCGTTGAGTGGAAGTGGGAAGGAGGGTGAAGTAGAGGGGTTCCGGTAAGACTGTGAGCACTGTAAGTGCGTGTGACTGCACTCAGGGCGTCGGGAGGACGTGCGATCACCGTTTGGAGTCAGCCAGGGCAGACAGACTGCTTGTGTCAGCGTCTTCTGACAACAGAGAGCTGGGTTCGCTAGTCGAATGGCCACTGCTTCGGCTGTGGCTAGCATCCGTTTGCGCAGGCCTTTAGAGTAGTGTGCCAGTGTTTCTTTAACGTTGACCTGGTTGCTCGTAGCGATTAGATGTGCGAGAATTGAACTTGAAGTCAATCGATTCTCCCTTCTACCTAACCAGGCAGGCATGTGTTCGCATACTCTCTTTTCCGGACGCCTCGTTGTAGGAGCAATATATCCAGTCTACAATCAAATAGATCATTTACAATGTAAATGTATTGGCCTGATGATAAGTTGCTGAAAAAATATTTGCCAACTGGCTTTTCAATCGAAATAATTGGGACTTTCGGTTGATGCATTTCGGCATGTTTTATGGCGCCAAGATTTTTTTCGATAGGCTGCTGTACAAAGTTTCTACTACTTTCTCTACCCTAATAACTGAACACTTCTCGCTGGCCTAAAAGTCGCATCTTTACAAAAGGCTTAGTTGTTGTTGTTGTAGATGTTTTTCACGAGGACAGCCATATTGTGCGAATAGTCGCGGCCATCATCGCAAATTCATCTAAACAAATTCGACACAAGCCAGGCTGTTTCTAACGTTCATAACGCCTTTTTCACTTCGTATAGGCAAGATACGGTTGTGTGGAAACTCGCGTCGCCAAACAGACACGAGAAGTCCAAGGCCCTCAGAAATTCAGTCAAACGCAGAAATCAGTCGCCAGCAGTATATAGCTGGTTTAAAATGTGAAATTATTAAACATGCGTCTTCATTTATTCCTCATTAGGCCGATAGTGACATAGAAATTAAAAATATGAGGTTTCACAGAGTTCCTAAGTGACTCCAATGTTTAACCGACGTTTCCGACGATGTCCACCGTGTGTTCCACAGCAAGGTTAAGCCGGTACGGCGAATTTCGCGTGAAATTGTTTATAGTTAGAATGTACTTTCACAGCATCTACCGCACTCTCGCCCCTTCCCCACCTGGGCCCGGTGTCAAAACAGAGTCAAGAAGCGAAGAGACGAGTCCCAGGAAGTAGTCTTGAAGAAGGAGACACGATCGCCTTGACAAGAGCTTTATTAGCCTGACGTCGCCAGTTCTCAAGTCGAGGCACATTCAACGAGATCCGGCCACACATTCAAATTCGACGAGGCCGAAATTCTTGCAAGAGGTGACAACCGTGTTAGCCGGGGGCTACTTGAATCAAGGTTTACTGGTCTCCAGTCCATTAACAAGTGCAATGAACTTCCCCCTCTATACTCGGTGCCGAGACTTCGCCTAGGCGGAGTAATTAGCCACACGGGGAGCGCACAGGTGAACATTTTTACCAACACCAGGGTCAGCCTGTCAGATGGTTGAGCAATCATCACACCAACATCCAACACACGTGATGAAATTGCAGCAATTAACGACGCGAACGTCGACCATCAAACAATTAGCACACCAAGTGCGACGATCCCGGATGAAGAGGGGAGCCATGAATTTTCATAGGTATGCGGTAGCATGGCGACCGTTTCCTGTAAATACTGCAGCCCCTTGTGCATGAACCACCCGTATCTGCTTTTTGTCTCTGATGATGGGTTTGAGCAAGGATCCGAAAATCCAGGCTAATAAAGCTTTTGTCCCAGCGATCGTGTCTCCTTCTTTAAGAGTCAAGAACACCGGAGGCTGAGGAGGGCGCAGGTGGATGGCACGGTCGGACCCGCACCTGGACGCTCCACCTCACACCCCCTGGTTCACACAACAAATGACCAGAATTTTAAACAAAAAAATCAACACACCGACGGGTCAGAAGTACGAGGATGACCGGGCAGCCATGCTCACGAGCTGCATACACGACGGGAGTGCAAGCGCATCTACCGCCAGGAAACCCAACCTGTCAGTTCGTTCCAGACTGCGAGATCATGGTTGGCTAATCCTGGCATAGCAGACGCTTACAGACCTTTGATATGTGACCTAGGGCTTATTACCGTCCATTGTTCTCACACCCGCGTGATGATGTCGGCATCTTGTGGTCATCGGGGCACTGGAAATGCATAGGCTGCGAGTAATGCTTATGAACCGAGTACGTGGGGCATACATCATCGTCATCAGGAGGTTGAGGCGGCGTGCGACAACCTGGCATCCGTCGACGTAGGCCTCTGGAAATGTACGCTGGTGTCCGGCAGATAACATGAAAGGCTTCTTTGGTCGATCTGTTTTCACCACTGCTTAGCCCTGTCGTGTGTATTCACATACACTCTTTCCCAAGCATCTCGTTATACGGCCAATTTATTTCTCTCCACAGAGCGCAAGTGAATGAGTAAATACAAATTGACATAGGCTGTGAGTGATGGTTTTGATTTGGGTTCATGGAGGACACACTACTGTTATCAGGGGGTTGGGGTGGCGTGTAATAATCATATGGAGTCGATGTTGGCCACGGAAGGCAGAACGTCCGAGTCAATGTCTTCTAACAACATAACGCTGGATTCACTGGCTGTATAACCACTGACTCGACCATAGCTTAAAGTTTTTAGCGCGGGCCTCGGGAGAAGTTTGCCGGTAGAGGACTTGAAAGGATATTTTGGCATCAACTCGGTGATTGGCATCAACATAATGTGCGGCAACAAAACTTTAAATCGATCTACCTAGCCAGTTCGGTATGTGTTCACGTACAGTGAGTGACCAGTCTCATGAAATGTTGGCTGAAATTGTGAAATGTCTTTTCGATTAGGAAGGTTGCACGGGTGACTTGAGTCCGAGACTATCCCGACACGTCAAGCGTCGTGGATAGGAAGGTTGCTGATTGACGCCCGCTCTCGGTTCACGCAGTTCGTCGCGTTGTGTGTGTGTGTGTGTGTGTTGTGTGAAGTGGCGGACTGGTGGGCTGGGGACGAGCTGAAACAGCACCTTTCACGGCCCTCTCACGCAAGTGAGAGACACGCCGTTCAACCCCCGTTGTGTGAAATCCTGGTGTTTGTGTGTATGGGGGGGCAGGTCGTGCTGTGGTGCGCGCAGACATGGTCAGTCGACCATGTCAGCCACCGCGCCCATTCCCCACTCCAGTCTTCTGACCGGCTCGGACAGCGGCTGGGGTGTGGGGATGGGAAGGGAGAGTGAGGTCGACGACTCAGCGCACTTTCCCCTCACTATAAACAATCTGACGCGCTTGAAGCTATCACGGTGCGCTAAAAGCCGTGGCTTGGAAGGTTGCCAACTGACGGGGTACCTTGGACCTCCTCCTTCACTGGAGGCGGTCTGAGAGTCAGGCTGCAATGGCTCCTTTTTAATGTGGCCTTTATGGCATTCCCACCACAGTGTGGGATTCGAGCCAGGCGTTGGCGGCACGCCCAGGTGCGGCTTCGGCCGTGCCAGCCTCCAAATCTCTGTTGTGTTGGTTGAAATCCTGGTTATTGCTGTGTGGACCAGGGGGTGTGGTGGAACGCCAAGGTGAGGATCCGTCCGAGCCATCCACCTGCGGCCTCCCTCGTCTCCGGTCTTCTTGACTCTGTCTTGACACCGGGTCCAGGCGGGGGAGGAGGAGAGAGTGTAGGTAGATGCTACGCAAGTCTACCGGCACTATAAACCCCTGCGTAAGTCACCGTCCCTGCTCCCATTGCTGCTGCAACTGTGGGGCACACGGTGGACATCATCGAAACCGATGGTCGAACTGTCATCATCTTGCGGCATAATCCTATAACACTGCAGACTCAACAGGATTTTCGACTTTAAATACACTGTTTTTTAAACACCTCTAGAAACCGTACTCGGTACAAAATGACTGACTAAGTAACATGCATTTTTCGCATTGATTTTCGATGGTCTTGCAAACTCTGATATATTTTATAGAAACCACGAACAAAAGTATGCTTTCTTTTAGTTGGTTGATAGAGAATCACGTCCTCTTTGTATTTCATACCCAAAGAAGGAGTATAATTAGGTTTTAAAGAAGTTTTCTAATTGCCAAGTAATTTGGAGCCTGATCATTCGTTGCATAAGCGCTAAGTGTTTTCAGTCTACAAGGTGCATGCATTCTGCGTAAAGAAAATCGCATGTTCTTTTATGCTTTTGAAGGGATATCATATGGAGTCCACAAAATTTTGCAGTGGATGCGGACCATGTTGGGCATTTCATGAGGAGTAGTGGTAAACGGACAGGTACGATGCTATATGAATGGACATTTCGCGGCCTTAAAAAAATACCATAATTATAAACTTTTTAAAACGGCGTTAGTGACCGCTGTCTTACTGGTTTGCTTGCCGCACACATCTGCCCTTTCTGCATCTGGCGTAATAGGTTAATTTTTGTATTCTACGTAGGGTTCCAAGGTTAAATGCAAATGCGTTGTCATGAAACTATACCTTTCTCTTTCCCTCACATGTTGTCTAGTATGCGCTCGTTTACGTACATTATGCAGCGCCACGCTCCCTCGCTCTCCGGTGGCCTGAAATGTGCGCCTTTGCTTAGGGCTCAGTGTCTGGTGTAAACGTCCTCTCTGAAGACATTTTTTAATCTTTCCATGCACACTTCTTTTTTGCCTTCAAATTTGACTTGATTTACAATGCTTTGATGTATGCAGTGTGAATTCTACTGCATCTGTTTTGCATTTTTGCGTTCGTCGTAACCTTCGAGACATAGTGCCGACTGCGGACGACGACGACGACGCCATCGTTTGGTTGCAAACAATGGAATACTCCCTCTCAGTCTGAACCACATGCGACTTCAAGTGTGCGTTGCTGGCCTAGAGACATGCATCAGCATGTGAATTTCTACTCCGAACTTATATTCCAAATTCGACCTGTACTCGGCAGTGATGTTACAGATGATCAAACGTCCACGGAGATGAAGAAGATATCGGGATGGATGAGGCGGTATCACAAACATAGGAGTTTTAGTGCCTCCAAAGGTTCTGATTTACATTTGAATCCACGGTCTGGTACGGTCACTGATGATGAATTCGAATTTAATTCCGAAAGGCAAGGCGGGTAACGCTCTTCTTCAAACGATCTCATCCTCGCCTTCCCTGTATCCGTATTGTTCTTGTGTTGACGAAAAGCCCATCATCTACAGGGACGCCGTAAAGCTACTTAGCCTGAAAACCGAACTACGATAACGCACTGAGGTCCGTTAAACAACAGACGGCGACAGTAGGTGGGCTAAGTCACGAAAGGTCAACAGATATTCCGAAATGCGTTTTCGTTTTGAAAAGATTAATTAAGCAAGGTTGCAAAACTAGTCAGACTGAAATATGATTCTATAATGTTTCAGCTACTTTAGGATGCCGGCTTTCGAGCGAACGTCCTGCTTCCTGAATACAAAAACAACACTCTGTAAAAAATGACTATTTTAACACCATGCATTCTTCTCGTTGATTTTCGTGGCCTCTAAAAGTCCAATTGTATTTCATGAAGCACATGCATAAAAATATTCATTCATTTGCTCATCCGGTAGGAAATTACGTCTTTTTCCACTCGTACACTCGAAGGAAGGGCATAATCCGGGTTTCAAAAACTTTTTCAATTTCCGAATAATTTTGAACCCGCTCTACGTCACGCTTAGATTCAGGGTTTCCAAACTAAAACCCGCATATTTTCCGCGTATGGAAAGCCAAACATTCCTCTATGTTAATAGAGGGGGACCATATGGGGTTCATAAGGCTTAGAAGCGGATTTGAGTCATATTGTTACATTTACGAGCCACATTGGTAAATGCAAAGATATGACGGTTTATGAACGGCCACTTCAGGGTATTTAAAAGTCGCACAATTAGAAACTTTTTTAAAACCGTACTGTGCCCTTCCTTCGAGTATAAAGTTAGAAGAAGACGTCATTTTCTACCGAATGAGCAAAAAAGATAAATATTTTTATGCATGTTTTCTATGAAATATAATTGGACTTTTAAGAACATGGAAAATCAATGAGAAAATGCATGCTGCTAAAGTAGCCATTTTTTACAGAGTGTAGTTTTTGCATTCAGCACACGGGAAGTTCGCTCGAAAAACCGGCATCCTGAGGTAAATGAGATACTACAGAATGAGGAATACTCCCTCTCAGTCTGAACCACATGCGACTCCAAGTGTGCGTTGCTGACCTGGAGACCTGCATGAACAGGTGAATTTCCTCTCTGAACTAATATTCCAAATTCGACTTTTTACGCATTTTTCCATGAACTATGATTAAACCTTTAGGGGCATCGATAATCAATGAATAAAATCATTCTACATAAGTAGTCATTTTTGTAAAGTATAGTTTTGTATGCAGCCGGAAGGAAGATAGTTCGAAAGCCGGCATCCTGAGGTAACTGAATTATTATAGAATTATGCTGCAGGCTGACAAGTTTTACAACCCCACTTAATCAATCTTTTCGAAACGAAACCGCATTTCGGAATTTTGCCCGACATCTCATGAGTTAGCCCACCTACTGTATACTATTACTTACTGCTTCACCCTGCATGCAAGATAGTCTGACGCGTAAATCGAAACTGTGAGCAGTTTTCATGCATAGTTGCTTCAGATGAAGCTCAGACCGCAAAGAAACCCGCACACCCAGACAACAATGTTTCAAGCGCGAATCGGTTTCTCTAAATACTGAATGTACTTAAGTGCGGTCGAAAATCAGATAAAAACCATGCTGGTCAGATGAATCATTTTAAACTTTCTGCGGAATTTCTGAAGCCACTTCATCATTTTAGCATGTCAAGCCACCTCTTTTTATACTTACAGTTATTAAGTATGGAACAATAATCTAGTATTCCCTCGAAAGTCGTCTAATGCCTCAGCTGGTCTTTTTTATTGGAAATAATCAAGAAAAGGACGTTTATATGCACACACAGGATGGGCGATATCCGTGAGCAATGAACAACGAGAAAATTTTGACGACCTTCGTTGATATTTGCTTTCATTTTGAATTTGCTCGTTTTGCTTCTGTTTCTAACATTTTAAATGTTCCTTCACAGCTTACAGTCTTGTAGCCTTTTCATTGCTGCTGGATTCTGCGTATCCTTAAACTAGTGGAATATGATGACTAACATGATTAATGTTCAGTTTGGCACCTCGGAAACTGCTAAATTTATTGGTTCACCCACACTAACATTTTAATTGCCTTTTCTCATCCCGAACAGGATTGTAAGATATTTTGTCGACAGAGAAGAAAATTAAAAGGTAACGGCTACATTTCCCCATTAAGGGCACTTAATGTGTTATTAACTACCAGGAACCATAACTGCGTCCTTGAGCGCGCTTTACGGCGAATGAGCTTTGGTTTCCACGACAGACGTCCCACGAAAACAGCCTTCGCTAGCATTCGAAATAGGTTTTCTTTCGCGTAAGTCGCACTATCTTTGAGTAAATAGGTGCTCTCAGAGTCAACAGTTTTTATTAAGTGCGCAGTTTTGTTTTCTACAGTGTGACGGTAATTGCAGCCGGCAGAATAAGGAGACACAATCGCTAGGACAGGAGCTTTATTCGCCTGACGTTTCGGATTACTGTTCGAATCCATCATCAGAGACAAAAGCAGATACGGGTGGTTCATGCACAAGGGGCTGCAGTATTTAGAGGATGCAGTCGCCATTCTACCGCGGCTCCCCTCCCCAAGGATCGTCAAGGATCTTTGCCCTTGATGTGATGACTGTTTATTGATGTTTTTGTCTCTGATGATGGGTCCGGGCAGGAATCCAAAACGTCAGACGAATAAAGCTCTTGTCCCAGCAATCGTCTCTCCTTCTTCACAAAGGCTGCTCTTATTCTCTGACAACATCGGACAATAAGAACAACGCTTTGAACTGCATGATATTGGAAAAGACACCACCACTGCCCGATCACAAATCAGGCAAGAGGAAATCATTGGACAACCTTTACTGGGGCGAGAAAGCGTGCACACCGCCTAGCAGGCGGTTTCAGCAAGTCGTCTTGCCAGACGAATGACACTGTCGGCCTCCTGCGCGGGTTGCATGTGTGCGCCTGGACTTTTTTTGCCCGCAGACTATCAGTGAGGGATGCAGCGTTGATTGGTTTTGGATTCCCGCCATACTGATATCAAATTACGCGGCCTCAGCAAGCGGCAGTCAGGGGGCGATAGGCGGACAATCGAGGGGGCAGACCGCCACAGACTATTTGAAATGAGGTGCTTCAAATGCGATAGAAAACTCGTCTCTTTACTTCTATTTGTCTGCTGTGCCGTTCGGAATAAAAACGATCAGGTGGCTTCATCGCAGTTCTATGAATTACTGTAAGGTGCATAGAAAGCTCACTAAGATACTAAGACGCCGGACGAATACTGCGATTTCACAGTCACTACCGGTGGTCAGTATGCCATAAGCCTGTCTTATATCTTCTGAACTGAAGTGAGCGCAGAATGCCTACATGTTATGGATGGAATCTTGTTGGGTGATTTTCTTTTCGCTCGCCACTTGGGCTGCTGGCGATAACAATGGTTGCGCCAGAAGGCAAACGAAGACAGTTAGACCGTCTTTGCCGACGATGTCCACCGTATTCTCCACGGAAAGGGACGGTTACTTACGCGTAAATTAGTTCATAGTGTGTGTAGACTTGCGCTGTATCCACCGCACTCGCTCTTCCCCAAGATAGAGTCAAGGGGACTGGAGGTGGGGTAGGACGCAGACGAACGGGGGAGTGACTGATCTCATGAAATGTTGACCGAAATATTGAAATGCGTTTTCGAATAGGAAGTATAACTTTGGTGGGGTTGTGAGACTGATTATCTTGCGGCATGATCCTACAGTATTCAAACTCGTCTGAATGTTGACTTGTAAAAACATTTACCTGCGACCTCCTGCGGAAACCGCACTCAGTAAAAAAGGACCACATAAGTAGTATGCATTTTTCGCATTAATTTTCAATGGCCTTATCAATTTAGATATGTTTTGTAAAGAACGGTTATAAAATATGCCTCCTTTCGCAATTTACACTCAAGGAAAGGGTATATTTGGCTTTTGAAAAGTTTCCCGATTCCCGAGTAATTGTAAGCCTGATGAGCTGTTGAAATAGCACTTAGCGATTTCAGTCTACATAACTCGAGCTTCGTGTGTAAGGAAAATCATATATGCCTTTAAGAAAATATCATACAGAATTCATAAATTTTTTTATGCGTGCCGGCTGTGTTGTGCATTTCATGAGGAGCATTGGTAAACTGAATAGACATTGCATGGTCTAAACAAATCTCATGATTAGGACCCTTTCTTTGAGTGTGAAATGTACAGAAAACGTAATTTATTATCAATCGAGTAAAAGAAAGCATATTTTTATGAGTGTTTTCTATAAAATGCATTTTAATTTATAAGACTGCTAAAAATCAGTGCGAAAAATGCACACTAGTTGAGTAGTTTCTTTTACTGAGTGTGGTTGCCGCTGGCGGTTGCAGGTAAGTGCGTTCAAAAGTCGACGTCCAGACAAGTCCGCAATACTGTTGGATCATGCCGCAAGATAATCAGTCTCACAAACCCACCTAAGTAATCCTAGTCGATAATGCATTTCAGAATTTCAGCCAACATTTCATGAGATCGGTCACTCACTGTTCTTTGTGGTCGCGGTCTTGAGTTTTCCCTATTTTGATGATTTGCGCGTTCCTCGACGGCATTTCATGAGATAGAGTTCGTCGTCGCCTGCTATTGCAATAAGTGTTTGCGTAGACTATCTTCAATCTGACTGAGATGCTTTAGACTAAGATTAGTTTTTCTCTAAGGAACATAAGAACTTCTACAGGTAAAATGACATTTGTAGAAAGAGCATTGTGGTCTCTCCGCATCGCATTGAATTCAGTGGTTTCTGCTGAAATAAACTGGTAGTCTCTGCACTCTATTATAGTCGTCTAGTCTCTAGAAGAACTCCTCGACTCCTCGTTTTCTTCCTGTCCCTATAGGGTGCTAGATAGGTTATTTTGCCAGTTAACAAGTCAATAACATTGAGGAAAGTAATATTGGCAAGGGAGACTAGAATTACCAGTTCTGACTTATTAGACGTCGTCTGCCAGTCATACCCAACCCCAAAAAGTTGAACACCCGAGTCTGGAACTTGAAATCGATATTTTTTGTTAAAGAATTTGAGAGGATTTTTCCTGGAACTTTATCGTGGAAAGATTTCTAATGAAGAAACGCGTAAAAACCATCAAGCTCTGTTTTGAAAACCATTCGTCCGCTATTCTACCACTGAGAGTAGGCATATGGTTGTACCTCGTCATGGGAGGTGAAGTCCGCTCTCACCTCAGCTGCCCTATGGATAGACGGGAACTTTATCCTCCCAGTGGCAAGGATCTGAAGGTCACCTAGCAACGTGAATTGAACCAGCACGGTTTGCTGCACCGTAACATCTCAAGCGGGTGCTCAGACAGCCTTTTTCATGACGAAGATCCTAATATAGTCACGGCGTTCGGTGTGAAATATCGAGAGGACCTGGGTGGCCTAAGACATTGCGGCAGCAGAAGGAGGCATCTACTAGCACGACAGTGCATTCTCGAATCTGTATTTAAGGGAACCTCCACTAAAGTACGATCAGAAAGCGTCAGCTTTTGTCTTGAGTGTTATCTAAAGAAACAGGCATAGGCGAATAAGCGGACAAAAATCTGGCATCTCATTGACAGCATTCTTGAAAAATTTCTCACAATGTTGACAGACATGTAAACTTTCATCATAGAAGAATTCCTGAAATAGAAGTACGTTTACAAGGTGGAAAAATGGGTCATTTACTTGACATCCTGTGGTCGGATGTGTTTATGTAGCCTCACCTAAAGTAAACAAACGCCAGTTACCTCTAATACGGAAACGGTGGTAATAGGGTTTTTACAGGTAAAACCGGGGAACCCACAGGTGACGAGGTCAATTAGGTGTATGCAAAAGAAAGGCTACTGGGAATGCGCAGTTGTACTTTGAGTGGTTGAGAAATAGCTGCACTAACCACTAACCCCAACCTTTATCCCTAACTATAACCCCTAATCCCAAACCCTAACCCGAAACCAAAACCCTAAACTCCAACTCATAACCCGAACCCCTTACTCCAACCCCGACAGTATTTTGTCGGACAGGTAAGGCTATCAAACCACATCAGAAATAATTTCATTTTTGACGACCTGTAGAATGAGAAGAACACATGCAAACGAATCAATAAGTTGAGATCTCATTTAAGGGATGATAAAGGGACTTGTGACGTGACCTATATACGGAAGTGTAAATAAAGAGGGAAAGTTACTTTTCGGCAACGAAACCTCTGAAGAGATGAGCCTCCGCGGTGTAGTGACTTCTGCTTTGTTGGCAAAAGTACATCTTATGAAACATTGTTGGCCGAATAATAGACTTTCCTTGATAACATAAGAGCATTAGGCTTCTCAAAGACCACTGCATTTCGTGAAAAATTTTACACTACCTAATGTTATTATGTATGTTTCTGCAATCACATTTTGTACTCGTTAGGGTGACTGACTCGGAACTCTGAGGGTTTAGGGTGAAATTTAACCCCTTACCAATGTGTTCCGGGTAGTGACCTTTGAGGCACTCAGGCGATTGTAGATGAAGCATGCAATCCTTTTGTTTTCACAAGACATGAGATCGAGAGGATGAACTTACTGCGCAGTTTCCTGAGGCATCCGCCCACGTCGTTTCAAGTTCCCATTTTTCGTTACTCAAGTTTCTGATCGGCTTGGAAAATTCCACAGGTTTGCTATATAAGTTTTCCGTTTTGATAATCACGATCACCGTGTTGTAAGACCCCAGTGAGTTGTCTGTCCTTTGAGGCGATCCAGTTTTGAGACGAATATTTTTCCCACTCAAATTATCATAATAAATTTATTTCCATTGGAGACGGACTTTCGCGCGACCTCTTTTTGCTACCGGTTGACAAAAATGTAAACAAAAATAAGCAGCGAGGTGATCAAAAGATTACATAAATGCTTTTTATTGTGGACTTATACTACTAAACACGATAGGCATCATTAAACAAATGAGTATAAGCATTTTCCAATCTACGACAACACTATCTGTCAGGCAATAGAGGCAACGGTAGGATGTAGGACCCTAATTCACTTGGGGTAGCCTGTGGACCGTGTCACACATGAAGGGTTCAGCAGGCGGTTTTACCGGTGGGGCAACATGCAGGACGGAAAATAAAGTTATTTCTGTCGAAATTTGTCATATGCCGATGACATTGAGCGCGAGAATTAAAACGATAAACCAAAAACAGTTTTTAATGCTTGTTTAGGAAGCACCAGTAAGGACGGTGAATTGTTGTATCCTGTGGACAGTTTTCAAGGAAATTGAGCGCGATAATCGATAATTAAAAAGATAAGCAAAAAGCAGTTTGTAATGCTCGTTTAGGAAGGACCGGTAGGGGACGGAGAATTGTGGACAGTTTCCACTTCTTCACGACCTGAGGGTTAGTTAAAGGGTTCAAAACTCGAATCATTCAAACTTTTTCGCGTACAGTCTCAATCACAATGGAACCGAACGTTGAGTGAATAGCACAGGTAGTTTCTGGCGAGGAAGTTTTTACAACAGTGCACATAAACGTCAATAGCAAACAAGTAATGAGTTGAACTCAGAAACTAACAACAAGAGGTATTGGTGGAAGTGCATGTATATATATAGGATCACGGGTTAACCCCGGAAAACAGGGAAGTTGGAAAACAAAATGTAACAATGACAAACGAGAGAATGAAAATAAAACACACATATATGGGACTTATCAGGTATTCAGGTCAGCGGCTTTGATCGGGTCCATGTGCTGAGCTTGGTTTGGAATTCTCTACAAGATGAGTAGTCAGCTACTTATCAAGGCAAGATCGGAGCCCTATGCTGTGTTTGGTTTGTTACAAATTCTCAAAAAATAGCGGGCTTTGAGCAAGCCGCCACTGGATGCCTATAAACTTTCAACCAGTATTAGCAGTGAAAAGAAGATGATGTTTGCAGCTACAGGGAATTCTAGTGTGCATGTTGAATTTGCCAGGTAAGTGAGATCCTAAACCCGTCCGTTACCGGGAAAGATTGGCCTGAAGAAATCAGCATTCGGTGGCAAATCTTTTGATTTAACCTTTACTGAAACAAAAATCCGAACTAAAAGACTAATTTATCCGGATCTGTGGTTTAAGCGTGAGAGGTTAACAGTAACCAACGGGCCAAAGTTGGTCATCCCGAAATGCCATCACCGACAAATACGAGGGAGACTTGAATGACCATTTCTTACCTATTAGCCTTTGGCAGCCAGTCATACCCAGCCCCGAAGTATGGGACGCCTGAACCCTTAACCTGCGACTCGGTTGGGCTCAAGAGAGAGCCCGTAAGACTCAAAGGAACGAGTTATTTCCGTAAGAACGATCGATGAGCGCCCCTCTACCGTGGGTCATTCCATTCTTGTCTGTATGCATTTTTGAAAAAGAAACCGCTGAATCTTGAATCCCCATGAAATATTTTACGTCGAGTGTTTTCCGTCGTTCTGCACAGACTAAAATCATTTACCATTTCTGTTAGCAGTCGATCACATCTTTGAGGCCTGAACGTTCGAATTAAGCATGGACGTTTTTCTGTCAAAACTCAATTTTACTGAATAAATGAAATCACCTAAAAATCGCATTTTATCCCTTCTAAAACAATTTCCTTCACTATCTAAAACTGCCGAACGGCACAAAACGCCTTTTCGAAACAGTGAACTACATATACTGAAAACGAACTAACCGGGCATCCAGTCAGTTATAAACGGCCAGACTAACGTTACCAGTGCTAAGTGCGGTCTTCTTCTCAGCTCTGGTCAAAAACGTGTGAAGGTTTACTACTGTTGACAGTGTTCTTTGTGATCACCTACGTGTGTGTTTATCGCGACCATCTACAGCAGGTGGGCTAACTCATGAAATGTCATCCGAAATTCCGAAATGCGTTTCCGTTCTGAAAAGATTAATTAAGTATGGTTTTAGTATTGTAAAACTAGTCGTCGTGCAGCATACCTATATAATAATTAACTAACCTCAATATGCCGCCTTTCTTACGAGCTTCTTTTGTACTGCATCCAAAAACTACACTCTGGAAAAAATGACTACTTATATAACATGCTTTTTTCTCAATGATTTACGATTCTCTTAAAAATTCAATTATATATCACGGACAAGTACGTCTTCTTCTAGGTCTATTCTCAAAGGAAGGGTATAATGCGGTTTACAGAAACTTTCAAAATTCCCGAGTAATTCTGAACTCGACCTGCCGTTACACGTGGATTAAAGTTTTCCAAACTGCAAGCCGTATGTTTTCCGCGTACGGAAAACCATGCATTCCCCTACAGTATTAAAAGGAGAGTATGTTGGGTTCATAAAATTTTGCAGTTGATTTGAGCCATATTGTTAACTTTAGAAGCCACCTTTGTGAATGCAGAGATATGACGTTTTCTGAAGGGTCATTTCACGGCATTAAAATATCTCACAAGTCGAAACAGTCTAAATACCAGATTATACTCATCCTTTGAGTATAAAATTGAAAAAAGACATATGTTTCCAACGAACGAGCAAACGAGTGAGTATTTTTATGCGTGTTTTTCGTGAAATATAATTTAATTTTTAAGGGCATCGAAACGCATTGAGAAAAAACATGCTACATAAGTATTCATTTATTACAGAGTGTAGTTTTTGGATGCAGTACGAAAGAAGCTCATTAGAAAGCTGGTATATTGAGGTAAGTTAATTATCTAAGAATGTCAAATTAAAAGTTGGAGTCCAAATTTTCGGAACATGCAGATTGCGCTGATTTACACTTTCAGAATAATGACGTATCTGTTCGTTACGGTGTCTTTGTTTGAAAGCGGCTTTATAAGCATTTTCGACACGGTGCCGTGGGATTGCCCATAAGGTTCCCAGACCTCAGCCTTTTTGACTTCTTTCGACAAGATCTTACTTCGTTATCGTACCTGATGGGGATAAGGGATCATTGGTTGGGGTTATGGGTCAGAACTAGGGGTTACTGCTAGGATTTGGGGGTAGGGGCTATGGGTTGGGGCTAAGGGTTATGGGTTGGGGCTAAGGGTTATGGGTTGGGGTTAGGGGTCAGGGTTAGAGGTTAAGATTAGCGGTTGGGGTTCGGGTTCGGGTGAGGGGTTGGGATGAACTGGGGCTTTTCTTCTGCAGGTACGACCATGAAATAAGATCCGAACATCTGTCGACACGGTGCAGTGGGATTGCCCATAAGGTTCCCAGACCTCAGCCTTTTTGACTTCATGACTTCCTTCGACAAGACCTTATTTCGGCATCAAACTTGTCGGGGGTTAGGGACCAGGGGTTGAAGTTAGGGGTTAGGGGTCAGGGCTAGAGTTTAATGTTAGGAGCTGGGGTTAGGCGCTTTGGGTTGGGACTAGGGGTTAAGGGTCGGGGTTAGCGGTCAGGGTTAGAGATTCAGGTTAGGGGTTGAGGTTAGGTATTAGGGGTTCGGGTTAGAGTTTGGGCTAGGGCTGATCTTCTGCATGTACCTCCACGAAATAAGATGTGAACTTTCCTTCTATGGGGAATACCCGAAAATCAGGTGTTCAGCAATAAAGCAAAGAGTCTCATTGCTCAGAAACAGAGCAGCATAAAGGGAATGAAGAATATTAAGCAGGGGGTAGGGAAAAAGTTAACCAGTTCAGCCGTTGATCGACGTCGCAACTAGTGGTTTAGATTTTTAACATTCATCGTATGTTTTTGTGATAACATTTTGTCCCATTTATTTGTAGCTTCTAGTAATATTAAGGGTTCGACTGCATCTGGACCGCCCTCTATATGCATCGTGATTGCAGTCTTAACTTTTGCCTTCTGATGCGCCTCCCGCAGCTGATTTTCTGGACAAAATAAAACTTGTCTCCACTTAACGAGTCAAATATTAACCAATCAAGACGCACTTCCATGATAAAAGCATGTAACCGAATGTAAAGATGATGCCCTTTTGAAGAGAGTACGACACATGGACACTGAAAATGTTAGCAATACTGCAGTCCGTCCCAGCGTAGCTTTGCGAAAATTACTCAGAGGCCGACTAACACCAAGGTGTTTTGGAAGCAGCAAGGCTAGGCCTTCAAAATTTACAACCAGTCGGGTGAATGCGTGTTTACGGGGAAAACACGAGAAAACATAGTGCGTCAGAGTTCTAACGAAGTTTTTTGTTTCCTTAAAGCATATTTACATTTCTGAATCTTAGTTGTCTTCGAGTGCCGCAGAATGTGAACCTCATAAACCCTCGGAGACGAAACTCAGGCAAGTGACATTTAACACACCTATAAGTTGCCCGGAGGCCAGTTTCAGATTCACCCCATGTCTGACCACCGAGAAGCAGGCAAAGTTCACCCACTTTAGGAGACAAGGATATGGTAGAAAACCGTTAGATCGCAGTTGGTAGCCAGAAATGGTGAGGCATACAGCCAGGTCCCTGTCGTACGGGAATGGTAGGAAATTGAGTTATATGGGTGGGGTGACTGGAAGGACTGGTAGGGGATAGCTAAAGTTTCTGGGAAAATTTAAAGTTACCAGTGAAAGTGTTGGGAAGTCTCAAGTTGGTGGAATAATGGCAAAAATTTAAACCCCAAACTTAAACCTAAAATCCAACCCTAAGCGCAAACATAAAGCATAACCCAAAGCCTAAAAGCCGAAACGTAAGCAAAATCTTAAAACCCAATGCTAAACCGAAACCTAACCATAGCCCTAACCCTAGCCTTGATCCTAAACCTAACCCTAACCCTGGCACTAACCTTAAACGTAACACTAACGGGAACCTAAATCCTAACCCTAACACTGAAACCTGACCAAAAAAGGCAAACCCTAATCCTAAAATATAAACCACGCCTACCCTGACCCTCATTAAACCCAACAGCCTAATCGGAACGGGGGACCCGCCTTAATCAGTAAGAGCACATCTACTGATAACAAGTTCCCTAGGCAAGGTAGGCACACCTACTGATACGTACGTCGACAGTATCAACGTATAATGTTTGGCTACCAACTGCGATCTTATCTAAATAACCCCACTCGGAAAACTGTAACCAACCGTGGTCTTACCTTTAACAGGTAATCCTAACGCTAAGTTTAAACCCAAACCCCAATCCTAGCCTTCATCCCAAGTTCAAACGACTACCTAGGCCCAAAAATCCTAGCTCACAAAATAGCCCGTCCAGACACTCAACCCAATCCGCGTATCGCAGAATCCGACCCGAGACCTCTTGCAGGGTAAATCGTTATGAACCATGCCTAACTACATAAGATAAGGTGAACTTTTGTAAAACCACTCAGGGGAGTTGCATACCATACCCCCAAGTTTTTAGAAAAGGGCTGAAATTGCCTCAATAAGCAGTGACTACAAATTAAATCCTGACTGTGTCGACTAATATACTTCGCCTTATTAAGTAAAAAGTCGAAGTGCGTTGATCGGGATGAGAGGAACCATAAGCATCGTTCTTGCAGGCTTACTCTGCATCTCAGCGAGGACTCAACCTCTTTGCAATCTAAATCTCAACAATAGTGTAGTAGAAACAATTGCGAGATTTTAATAGCTGACTGTCCTTCGAGATTTGCATAACTTTGATGCTGGAATCCGTATGTAGAGCGACAAAAGCTTGAGCCGCGAGCCGCTCGAATCATGGTTCTCCGACCTGTAGCCAATTAACGAGCGCAATGGCTTCCGTAATCTGTGCAGAAACTTTACTCGGGCGGAGCGGCCAAACATGCGCGTAGCGCATGCACAAACAGGGCTTTGTGCGGCGAAATCTGTGAGCCAAACTATAGTGTCAGTATGCAAAGCTGATGATGAATTTACAGATATTAACGACTCGAGTGAGGGTAGACAAGCGATGTTCGCACCGAGTACGGCCGTGAACAGTGAAGGCAGGAGCCGTGGATCTTAATAGATATGCGGATGCTAGTTAACCGCACAATATAAACACTGAACCATTTTCCAGCTAAACTGGGTCTTGAGTTGGAATACCAAACGTCAGACAAGTGTAATCCATGTTTCAGTGACTGCGTCTTCCCTTTCCGAACAACTTCCTGGAACTCGATCGCTTTTTTGCATGTATATGCATACACATTGCTGAGCAGCATTTTTTGATCTTAAGCCCACAAGACAATTGACAAACATGCAGGCGTGAATACGCACAACAGCATTTGGCAATAATTATTTCTTATTTTGTGGTTTTGTTGGGCTTCAATGACCACATTTGGAGAGCTATGGATGTCTGTTTGGACTTCCAAAAGCTGTCCTTGCTCTGGCGGTGGTGTTTTCAAACTTGCGCGCAATTGACCAAAGTGTGTTGTGTGGGGACTTTCCCTTCACCAACTGACTCTTCTACAATGGCCACATCGTTAGATGTTGCTTTTCTGATTGAAGACATTCCTGTCCGGAACTTGCCTTAGGTCGGATAATGTGCTGTATAAAGTATTTCAAGCAGGCGTCAGTTCCAGTGATGTCTACTTTGACGAAGAGGGCATGTGTCTTACCTTCTTTCAAAGTCGAGAATTGTAATGTATGTACCTGCTAACAGAGCTTTTCTTGTTCGGTTCTGTTCTAAGCAGAAATTCAGGAATCTTTACCGGCAGCAAAAAAACCGTCAGGATGACCATTATCAGTCCACTTGACATTATCAACCGGACGGACCCAAACTTGAAACCCTAGTTCGACAAGTCACTGGACATCGAAGTTTAAAAGAACTGGTTTATTGTAAAGAAGATGAACGCACGATCTCTGGGAGAGGTGTATTAGTCTGAGCTTTCGGTCTCGTATAGGAAGCTACCGTCAGAGACTGTGAGAAATGTGACATCAGAGGAGCAGTTTTTGTAGTCAAGTCATGAAGGGGGGGTATATGAGTGCAGAGGGTGGTATTCGCGATAAGCTGAGTCCCACGCCGTCTCGCGGCGGCGTGACTGCGTGCACCCTTGGCTGAAAATTGGGTTCCCTTTTGGCCGCGGGTACGGAGCGCGTGATAGCAGGGGGGTATGTCAACGTGTCTGTTGGTAGAGTTGGTGTCAGACACCCAGGCCTTCAACAGTTCCTGCCCTGTCTTATTGTTGGCCCGCGCTACTATCCGCGTGCTCGCGAAGTTGAATTCGTGGCCTTCCTGCAGGGTGTGAATGGCGACCTGAGACAACAGGTCGCCTCTCCTGACCGTCCGTTTGTTCTCCGTTATTCGTGAGATAAGTCGTCGTTCGGTCTCTCCCGTGTAATGGTGAGGGCAGTCCCGACATGGGATCCGATAGACGACACCCGATTGTTCTCCCACGCATGATTTTGTTGCGCATGGTTGCTGTCGAACGGTGAGCGATACCCACGGCGAGCTCTCCGTCGATACGTGTCATCGCTTCGGACCCGGTCTTTGTATATGGTAGAGAGTTCCAGAGTTTTGGCGGCTCTCCTCCGTTTGCTCGCCGTAAGTGCGTGCAAAGGCAGCGGATGACGAAGCTGTTCGAGCATCTATTCCTTGCCATTTGGTCCGAGGATGCCGTATTTCTTGTACTCGTTCCTGTGGCTCACTGCAGTGCGTTTTTACGTTTTGGAATAGTGTCCTAACACAGCTGCGTTTATCCGCCATTGGATGGTTACTGTGGTAGTTGAGAATCTGAGTCATGTAAGTCGCCTTTCTGTACACCGTGGTGTTGAGTTCGCCGTTGGGTGTGCGTGTGACGAGAACGTCAAGGAAAGGCAGCTGTTCGGCATGCTCTTCTTCCCTTGTGAACTGAATGTCCGGGAAGACGTCCTTAAGCAGGTCTTGAAAGCCGGCCAGTCTGTGCCTTTCAAGTAAAACGAACGTGTCATCCACGTACCGGCGCCAAAATGCAGGTTCGTAGTGGTCGTAGGCGACTTTTTCCAGCTCCTTCAGGACTAGTTCTGCAACCAGGCTGGATATTGGCGAACCCATCGGCGTTCCTTTGATCTGCTCGTATGTTCTGCCACGCAATGTGAAAAACTGGTTGATGCCCGATCGGCGGCGATCAGTAGTGCCCTATACCAATCAGTCCCAGCTGAAGGAAAGAATTATCCGTTGTCATGAAATATGTGCCTTTCTGGAAATGAAGTCAAAAACTGCGGTAATTTTGTAAAAATATTAAGCAATGACAAATTATAAAATAGTGCTTTACTTTCGAAAATGGTAAATCAACACGAGGCTTGTTTTAGTTCTATTAATTGGGGCTTTAAGACTTGAAAATAGAATTTTTTTAAAAAGGACAACCTTGCGCTACCTATCAAAACTATCGCCTGGGATTCTGTTACACTTTAGCAAGACAATTGTAATTACACAATTTGGATCTGTACTTTTTAGCTGTTTAAACTGGGTGTGATATGTAACCCCTTTGGGAAAACTATAGTTGCCTGCAACCATAACGCAACCGTAGCCTTTAAGGAAAACCCTAAGGCAACCGCTGCCTCAACTCAAGTCTTACAACCCTAACCCTTAAACCCCAACCCAGCCCTGGCCTGGCAACTCCAGTCTTGAAAACCCCAACTCCCAACAGCCCCGTACGCCCAATTTTAACGTCAATAATGCTATCGAAGGTAAAAATCCACGCAGCACATTACCCCTTCCGCGACCTACTACCAGACAAACTGCTACGAACCACACCTATTTAAATAAGAAAAGAAGGAATGTTTCTAGACAACCACCCATGGTGTGGGAGGAGGTTACATATTATGCCTTCACCTAGAAGCGTAAAGGTTTCATTGCTTCACCTGGTAAATAAACTTGACGTTTGGCTAACGCATGCTTGATTGACGCTCTAAAAATGGATGTGTCAATCTTCGAACGTTCTAGGGGCTAAAGTTGCTTTTCTTTCACTGGCAAAGCTCGCGTATATTGGCTCCCGTATTACGGGCGACCTTGCGAAGAATCTCGGAGGGGATTGAATCAGTGTTAAAGTTAGGACGTGGGAATTTTCACCTCCCGGACATTCTCACACAAAGACCGGTAAGTTCCATATTTAGACAGAATGTTATTACCGACAAAAACAAGGGAGACTGCAATGATCATTTCTGGCTTATTGGCCGTCCTCAGCAAGTTATACCCCTTCCCGACCTGTTAGTTAGAAGTCCAGTCCTCTAACCATTGAGCCACGAAACCGTCGCCCTGTCAGTTTCGATCGGGAATATACAATGGTGGGGAGCGTTCACCGATCGTTCTTACGGGCCTCACTCGTTCCGTTGTGCCTTACGCGCTGTCTCACGAACCCAAGCAGCAGCCGCACAGCGGCGCATGATATAAGCAGAATTGCATTACCGACAAAGACAAGGAAGACCGGAATGGCCACTTCTCGCGTATCAGCCGTCGTCAGTCAGTCATACCCGACCCCCAAGTGTGGCTCTAACTCGTGACCTGTTAGTTAGACATTCACGCCTCTAACCACTGGGCCACGAGCCCCTTGCCATTTTGGTTTCGATCGGAAATATACAATGGTGGAGAGCGTTCACCGATCGTTCTTACGAAAATCACTCGTTCCGTATTACCATGTCCGATGCTTTCCTTTTAACCAAACACTTCCTATCGTGATTCTTAGAAACTGCCAAGTATCCGCTACCGTTTCATTGCCCTGCTACTTCCTCACATTTGCGGAATCAGTCTACATGCGTTTGCTATGTCATGATTCAGCAAACCAAGGCCCTCACAGTCTGGTTGGCATTTCTCTGACACCTGGTTCCCTGCCGGTGGAGGCGCTTGTGCTTTCGCTGGGTAAACAGGTGGTGGGCAGGGCTGCCCAGTCATCCTCGTAGTCTTTCTGACCCGCTGTGTTGCTGTTGTTGCTGGCTAAGATCATAGTCGAGTGTTTTTTGTAGACCAGGAAGAGTGGTGAGGTGCTTAGGTGCGGAACCGGTCGTGCCAGCCACCTGTGCGGTCTTCTTGACCATTTCTTGACACCAGGCATAGGTGGGGGGAAGGGATAGTGCGATAGATGTTGAGCAAGTCTACTCTCACTATAAACTGATTCACAGGCAGGCCACCGTTTCTGCTTCACCTTGTTGTGGAGCACTCGCTGAGCATCGTTGAGCGCGACGGTCGACATGTCGGTATCAGCCGGTGTTTTTAAATAAAACTTTCATATTTATGAAAAAACCTTCTGTAATACTTTAGAACAGTATCGTCCAGAAAGCATTAATATCGTAGAGTTGCGGTACTAGCAAGTAACTTTGTGCGGGATACGTAACCTCACTTCCTGCAATAGATCAGACGTACTAAGTTAAGATCATCAAGTGTGCACACACTTGTTCTGCCAAATGAACACGCTCTACCGTCCATTTATTGCCCCATTGTTGGACAGACTTTGAAGGTCTTAGTCCACCGCCCAAAATTCCAATGAAAAACCCGACAGTCAAGAGGCTCTCACTACTTAAGCACCCCCAACGGAGACCTGTGTAAATAATTTGCAACGGCGCGAGCATCGCGCTTGGAGGCGTGCATCTAGTCACTTCAACAAAACAAGTAATTTTTTTGATTTAGAACTGAATGTGGATCCTTAGGTGTATCATCGGGTGTTTGATCTTTAAGTAGACCCAGGATCTTGGCGATCCAGAAAGAAAAAGTGACCCCCAGAGTTTTCCATTCCCAAAGACGGTAAATCTGTCATCTCCATTATTGTTGATTGTTTAATTAGAGTTTTAGTCGCCTACTCATCTTCTCAACTTCGTCTGATGAGTAGAATCTCAACAGATCCGAAAGATGAAATCCAAAGTTTCGGATCGTGGCAAGTACAGTAGGTGTGTTAACTTATGAAATGTCAAGAGTTAGCGCAACAAAGTCCCTATAACGCAAAATCCGCCCAGCCTGCGTTCCCTAAAGTCTTATGGAAGTAAAAAGGCTGGTTCTTTAAAAAGGTATCGTTTGGGTTGTAAGTTAATGTTAAATAACTTCAAAAAGTTAATTTTCACTGAAAACCAGAATTTCAGAAAATGGGTACATTACAAGTCGCTTTAATAGGGCTAACTTCAAGAGTGTAAAATGAAGGGAGCCGCATAAAGTGGTGAAAATAATAAAAAATATAATAACAAATACGAAATATCAGTATTTTGTTGATTGTCCATTTGCATTAATCACGGCAGAAATTCTTCCAGGCATGGAGATGGTCAGGTTGTTTACAGTAGATTGTTCAATGTGATTATCCAAAATCAAATCAAGTTTTTCATGTACGGGCAGTTTTTATTCGCCTTATGCCAGTGTTTTTTGATAAGTAAGAAAAGATTTTCGACGGGATTGAAATCTCGGAAGTGGGTAAGGATGAAAATCGGCTGGAGTCTATGCGCGGAGAGGCTGACTGTCGTCTAAAAGGTCAGATTCCGGTTAAAAAAACACTATTAGATTCAAACGTCTTTAAAAGGATGGACAGGTGCATTGTCGTGTAACATTATGGTATGCAGTTGGCGTCGGTGGATGTCGTTGTAATCATAAACATCCATCACATTGTTGACGAACACCTGGCTGTTGATGTAAGACCACCTGCTGTAGTTTTACAAATCATGGACTGACGCCGAATTCTTACATCACTCATGCTTAAGAGGTAAATTCGTAACGGGTAACCTGGCGGTTGCCAGACCTACTGTTTACCGTTCGTGATCCTTCGAGTGATCCGGGTGGGTCTGTTGGATGAAGACCAGTGTTTTTAACCAGGTGGCAGGGAATTTAAAGTTAGTGGTTTTCTTGTCTGTCGATTCGTTTCAGGATACCTCTACTGAAAGCTGTCACTGTTGTGTTTACATAATAAGTGACATCTGTTCTGATTTAGTATCGTGTTTAGAAGCCCACCCGTAAGCAGTGTTCAGAACGTCGCGTTAGTTAACGCGTACGAAGAGGAGAAAAAAACGCACCATCCGCGTTGACGCAAACATCCGGACTACGAGGCGATGCGCTTGCGGTGGGTCCCTGATTTACGACTTCCGTCTCAGTTTTATTTATTGTTGAGGACTCACATAATTGAACAAACGATCCCCAATTACAGTTGGTATGCTAACTCAGGAAACGTTGACCGAGATTCTGAAATGCGTTTTCGTGCCAAAAGGATTTGTTAAGTAGTGTTTTAAAACCAATCGTCTTGCAACATGATTCTATAATAATTCAGTTACCTCGGGATTTTGGCTTTCAAACGAACATCTTTCCGACCGAATGCAAAAATCGTCCTCTGTAAAAATGACTACTCGAGTAGCATGAATGTTTCTCATAGATGTTCGATGCCCTTAAAAAGTCAATTTTGTTCCATGAAAATCATGTATGAAAATATTGTTTTTTTTGTTTATTCGGTAGAAAATTACATCTTCTTCCAAGTTTATGCTCGAAGGAGGAATATAATTCGTTTTTTAAAAAGTTTTCTAATTCCCCAATAATTCTGAACGCGATCTGTTGTTACACTTGTATTCAGGTTAAATGAATGGACATTTCTATGCTCGTTCTCTGTGAAGTGTAATTAAGCTTTTAAGGGCATCGAAGATTTATGAAAAAAATGCATGCCACTATGTAGTCATTTCTACAGAGTTTAGTCTTTGCATGCAGCCGGAAGGAACTTCATTTGAAAGCCGGTATCTCGCGATAACTGAATTATCATAGAATTATGTTGCAGTATGATTAATTTTAACACCCTAAATAAGTAAGCTTTTTGAGTTGGTTGGATTTTTGTTGACATTTCTTGAGTTAGCACATTTGCTGTAGGTTCCGGGACGGGCGATGGTGTTCTGATGGTTTTCGTACCTTAAGAACGATTATTTCGACGGCGTCTTTGTAGCTGCCGTCGCGTTAGCAATAACGGACTAGTCAAATCCACCTATCGGCAGCTCTAGTAGGTATTGAACTCAGGCGACCTGACCCTCAAATACGTCCAATTAGGGGTGAGTCGTTCCCAGCGGGAAATCTGCCTAATGGTCCCCTTGTGATCTACATCATGTCAGTTTTGCAAACGTTCCTCCTAGATTTCGGTTGGGGCAACTGCGGCTTTGCCAGTTGCACGTGAATGTACTTGTTCGGATCGTTTAAAAGGCTGCAGAGGCACCAGGAAAGACATGGGAACACTAAAATCAGCCAGAAAGGTGATGGTCGCTGTCCTATCATCTTGAAGAGAAACTGTCATGATGGTGGGCTGGAAGGTCAGATTGTGACGCCTACCGAACATTTTTTCTGGTCCTGCTAGGAGTCATTCGCCACGGCGCCAGATGACAGAGGTTTGTGATGGAACTTCAGAGCCTACGCCCAATTCAAATAAAATCAGTATATCTGGAGTACGTGACAGTAGCACTTTGAATTTACATTTTAAAACATACACAAGTCTGAATTAGGAGCGACTGGGTTGCAAATTTACCTGACCTCTCTCTCCCTAGCCTTCACTTGTTTCTAAAAACAAAAATTCGACCAAGCGAAAACCAAATTAGGATTAGTGAATGGGTCTTAAAACCTCTTCAGGTTTGAAACAAACCATCTTGAGGGGCTTTCGACGTCCGAATTGCCTGTCTCAGTAATTATTTCAGTGGGGGTGAGGGCATAAGAAAGATGAATAAAATGCCGAAGATACATGAAAGTTAAGTTTGAAAATGTCTAGTATGTGAACTAAGACTTTACTAGCACCCGCGTACCTCCAACCATAGGCCCGTTTTATTCTTTCAATTTATACCTATACGTGGGTAAACAGCTAGATTTTTGCCATCCTGAAGAAAACGACTGCGCGTCGAAGTCAACTAGCGATTACCTTATCTTCATACATTAGCCCTACCCACAGTCAAATATCAGACAGAATTTTGAAACTGGATGAAAAATTTTAGAGACTTGGCAGTTTCGCCGTCGAGACTCTCCAGTACTTCACCGATATCATCAACTTAAATGCTTTCCGACAGTTGACTCAACTTCTCTACCGATTGCACGGCCGATCTGTCAGCTGTCTTGGAGCCTAAAGAAATGGGGCCATGAGAATTTTTCTAGCTTTCTCTTGTGGTCGCGAAGTTCGCACAAAGTTACATGATCCAGACAACCTCCGTGCAAACCAGAAATTATTGTAACGCATTTCCAAGATGCAACAATGACGCCAAGAGCAACAAATAAAACACTGTAGGGGAAGAAATTTGCAAGATTACGCCGTTTAGGGTTGTACAACGATGTACAGTATATACATATATATATATGTATGCAAAGATACTGGTGTTAGAAATGGCAGAACGAAAAAGTTACACTTACGGCTACTTCTGAAACTGAGAAAACTGCAAGCATTCCTTTTAAAAAGAAACCGTGATATCGGTCGAACTAAAACCCGCAATTGAAAAACTGCCTATTTCGAAATCTAAGAAACCTCGCGGATCGCACCTTCCCTATATATCTAAAATAACCTAAGGTTCTTTCTTACCCTGACTAGCAAATATCTATCAAATGGAAAAGGTGTCGTAACTATTCTGCAGATGTCATCGAAAATATAACACGTATATGGTAAATGACCTATGTCATGAAATCTGATTGCAGAATCTCGTATGAGAATTTTCGGACGGCATAAACTTCGTATTTTGCTCATTGATCCAGCTTCTCCTAGGAAGTGTCATTTCTTGTGTCCGCATAATTCAACCAAGCCAGAATTTCATAAATTTGAAGGAAAATGAAAAGTGTAATATGTTCAGACCATTCCCCAGGCTAATGCCTGTCCCGGACTTCGATTGCGCATGTTTCTTTGAGAAAAGAGTAATTCAATCTCAAACGTTCTACTAAACAAGGTTTGCCACAACTGGAAGTTGGTTTTTTTATCCGATGATAACCGTAAGAGCCAGTTCGCTAAAACACCGGTTATTTTTAGAGAACCAGACGTTTTACCGATTCGTAAAATTCACATTAACAGATCTGTGCGACTTCGCGCCCTAAGGTGCTGTAATGACGCACACTGTCAATTCTTCTTTTAACTGGGCCGAAATTGTTTTGCGCTTGAAAAACTCTGTCTTGTCAGCAAAGTGACTACCACCGAATAGTCACTTTTCGTTTCGAACATACGAAACATTGCTTTTAGTGCGAAGTATTTTCTGCAAGTGCGTAATTTAGAAATGGGACGGACAAAGCGTTGGCAGTTTTATCAAAATAGCAACATTTATATGGCTACCTCGAAGTGCATTCATAGTCGTAAACCGGAGCCTTAAAGTTGGCACGAATAACAAAAATGGATGCAATATAAAGAAAAAGGTATTTTCTCACATTTGTGGTGGAAAAATGTCAGTATTTTAGCAACATAAAAAAGAAAAGGTCAAAAGTCGCAAAGAAGGAGACCCGATCGCAGAAACAGCCATCGTGTCTCATCCTTCGCGACTATTTCCTCAAACTCGCATCTTTGCTTCTATTAACGGTCGAAAACGCCAGATTTTTTCATAGTTTCACCGTGTGGCAATGTAAGGTATACAGGCATTCGTCAGTAAAATGCAGTGTTAAAGCAATCCATGAAAAGGCCACTTATTAGTCAAGGTTTTATTATTGATCGGAATCATATTTGTTGTTGTCGCACGCATTAAGCGTTCATTTCATTCGATGAAGAAGTTTCCTGTTTGAAAGAGTCATCAAATGTGATCCAAATGACCTTCGATATG
The DNA here is from genome assembly GCA_902702965.1 of Spirometra erinaceieuropaei. Lineage (NCBI taxonomy): Eukaryota > Metazoa > Platyhelminthes > Cestoda > Diphyllobothriidea > Diphyllobothriidae > Spirometra > Spirometra erinaceieuropaei. The sequence goes on from CACRXP010000170.1 coordinate 329,820, forward strand.
AGACTATACGCCTAAATACTCGTTATTTTGGAAAATGAGTTCAAGAAGTATCGTATTTTAAGGGTTTAACAAACGCATAGCATTGAATCTCATTTTAAGATTGTTAACAAACATCTAATTTGGAATCTGTCGTTATGGAAATGGATTGAAAACATTAAAAATCACGATGTATTTAGCGATTTTTAGGGGCTAATCTGAAACCCAATGCAATTCAGAACAAAGGAAAAGAGAAAATTAGTTTCACGGCAGAAAGGTTCTCGCCATTTACACAAAATGATGTGTTTACGATTACTCCTGTCAATTCTACTAAAATTCACTAGTTACTGACCCACCTGACAATATGTGCGCTTATAAAAACCTTGGTGATTAAGAAGTCCGTATGGGCAAAACCAAGCAATTCGAAAGCATAAGAAACACCACGAATCCTCGAAAACTGTTTTGGAATCTATATTCGGGATGCTGGTTATTGGCAAATCGCCAGCCCTGAAATTATGCTAACTACTAAAAGGTGTTTAAATGCAAACTTTACCAAAAGATTTTTCAGAGCTTATTCTATTTGTGTTTTCCTTTTGGCTCAATATTCTGCATGGACAGGCTTTCTGCGCATAAGAAACTGCAGTTTACCCAATTACAGTCATTTTTGACGTTTTTGGATTTCCTGCTTCTCCAAAAGAACTGGTCATTCCTGAACAACGCAATACTAACTTCGACATTTCCTTTATGTTTTATTGCTATATATTAACATAGATACTGAGTACATACATTGGTCTCAGCTTGCGGATGATTAACAATCATTCGTAAATTTCGACAACCTTTCGTCAATCAGGTCAACGACTGTATATCTACGAAGACGGTAAAACCGACCTCAAATAAAGTAGAGCGCAGAGGAAATATTTGGGACATTATTATATTGCTCACAAATGGTAATTTTCTTAAAAAACGCGGAGATGCCGGGAACACGAAAATTAGTATAAAATGAGTAAACCCACTTTTAGAGGAACATAAAGGTTAACCAAGCAAATACCAGAGTATATAAAGTGGCGTAAGCACAACACGTTTTATGACGCCTTTTCTGTGCACATTTGCAGCGCATTACATTTCAATATATGCTTAAGGGGCTGGTTACCACAACCAGGTGATATTTTTCTACTTTATGTTGGCCAAGACTGGTTTGGATAGGTTAAGGGGAATTCCACCTGGTTTATCTGAAAACACGTCAGAGTAACACTTTCTGTAAGGTCATATACTAAGAAGCCAGTCAGCGACCAATGACCTAGGATAGAATTTGCAGATGTGACCGTAAGCATATTATTTCTGTGTAGCAGAAGAACTTTTCTTCATCAAATTTAATATTCGGTTTTTAGTAACTAGGTAATTTGCTGTGTTACAGGCTGATCTGCAAATATCAGGAAGCACATCGCAGCTTCCAGAGTTCTTAATCGTCTGCTCGAAAAGAGAGGTTTTGCAATTTCTCTACACCGAAACCTTCAAAATAATATATTTAATGAGGGGCTTTACAGAATTAGGGAAGAATTGTGTTTTTTGTAAAGATGACCATCTAGGTAATTTTTATAGACTTACCGAACATGAAACCGTCAAGATAAAAGAAACGCCAAATCAAAGGTTTGAAATGAGTGTACTCCTGGTCAATTAAAAACTTCTCACATATAGGAGCCTTTTTTAAAAATGCATTAGTGTAGTAGTTTGTTGACAAGAGTCCACATACCTTGCCCTTTTCCAGTAGGAAATACTGGGAGAAAGAGGAACGTTTGATTCGTTTTTTAGTACTTAAAAATCGCTAATAATAATATCTATATCAAGGGGCATAAGAACTGACGTTTTTTTCACATCGGAGTCATTTTCATTAATTTTGTCTACTTTTATTTTTCGTACCATGGTTATAAATGCCTCTTTGTGGTGAAACACATGTATTAAACTATTATTCAAAATGCTAACCTTATTCCGGCCCTATTTCTAAATTACGCATTAGCGGACACTATATAACAAAAAAAGTTCCTCGACTTGCACTAAAGAGTTAATGTGGGCCTTTTCATGGTTTTATCTCGGATATTTACGAATATCAGTAGACTAAGTGTACGTTAGAACAGATGATTGCTTGTATATGTCGTTGTATCCTCTTACGACACGTAATTGTACAGACTAATAAGTCCGCACTCCTAAAAATAGGATATTGGCAGCTCTTCTAAAAATACCGTGCTTGTTTCCGCTTTTTCCAACTTAACCTTTGCATAATAAGACTCAGTTTCAAAGCGAGAGAAGTCTGTTTTGATGAAAATTTAAAGTTCAGATTTCTGCCCTCAGTTACACCGAGTGACCGATCGCATGAAATGTTGGCCGAAATCTCGAATTGCGTTCTCGATTAGGAAGGATTACTTAGATGGGCTTGTAATGCTGATTATATTACGGCATGATCCTACAAACTTTCGGACTTATCAGGGTGTTAGATTTTGAATGCGCCTCTTTCCGACATCCTCTAAAAACCGTGCTTGGTAAAAAATGACTACCTAAGTAGCGTGCATTTTCCAAACTGATTTTTGATGGTCATATAAACTTAAATATATTGTATAGAAAACATGCGTGAAGTATGCCTTCCTTTAATGAGTCAAGAAATGAGTTTTATTACGTATTAAAAATGTTTCTAATTATGAGATTTTCTAAGACCATGCAATGTGCATTCATACGGTGTTGTACCTGTCCGCTTACCAATGCTGCCCATGAAACTTACATCATAATTGACATTCACTGCAAAATTTTGTGAATTCTATCTGATATTTATTTAAAGGCCTAGAAGAATATGCGAGTTTCTTCACGCAGAGCGCATGCACCTTGTGGACTCAAATCACTAAACGCTAATGCAACGGTTGATCAAGCTCAAATTTATTTGGGATTCAGAAAACTTTTTGAAAATCTAATATTACTCCTTCTACGAGTATGAAATATAAAGAGGACGCGATTTTCTATCAAAAGACTGGAAGAAAGCATACTTTTGTTCGTGGTTTCTATAAAATGTATTTGAATCTGCAAGACCATCGAAATCAATGCGAAAAATGCACGTTAATTAAGCAGTCATTGTGTACCGAGTACGGTTTTTACTGGAGCTTGAAAAGCAGTGTTTTTAAATTTTGACGGCCTGCCAAGTCTGAAATATTATTGGCTTATTCCGCAAGATAGTCAGAATTACAACCGTGTCTAGGTAATCATTCCTAATTGAAAAGTCATTGCAGAATTTCAGCCAACATTTCATAAGACTGGTCACTTACTGTACGTGAACACATACCGAAATGGCTAGTTAGATCGATTTTAAAGTCTGTTCCCGCACATCATCTTGATGCGAATCACCGAGTTGATGTCAAGGAAGCATTTCATGTTGTCTACCAGACACCGGCAAACTTCTCCTGAGGCCCGCGCCAACAACTTTAAGCTATAGCTGAGTCAGTGTCTATACAGCCAGTGAATCCAGCGCTATGTTGTTAGAAGACATTGGCACAGACGGCCTGTCTTCCGTGGCCAACATCGACCCGAGATTATTATTACATGCCACCCCAACCCCCTGATTACAATGTTGTGTTCCCCACGTACCCAAATTACAACCATCTCTCACAGCCTATGTTAATGTGTATTTACTCATTCACTTGCGTTCTGTGGAGAGAAATAAATTGGTCGTATAACGAGATGCCTGGGAAAGAGACAACGTGAATGCATACCACCGGGCAAGGCAGTGATGAAAACAGATCGATTTTTAGTCCTTTTCTCGCACCTTCAGTTGGCCAACGAAGCCTTTCAGGTTGTCTGCCGGACACCAGCAAACTTTTCCAAAGGCCTACGTCGACGGATGCCAGGTTGTCGCTCGCCGCCCCAACCTCCTGATGACGGTGATGTATGTCCCACGTACTCGATTTATAAACATTAATCGCAGCCTATGCAGTCCCCATACCCCGATGACCACAACAAGCCGACCTCATCACGCGGGTGTGAGAACAATGGATGGTAATAAGCTCTGAGCCACTAATCAAAGGTCTGTAGGCGTCTGCTATGCCAGTATCAGAAAAATATGGCCTTGCAGTCTGGAATGCGCTGGCAGTTCTCCGGTTTCCCGCCGGTAGATGCACTTGCCCTCCCGCCGTGTGAGCACGGCTGCCCAATCATTCTCGTATTTCTGATACGTTGGTGTGTAGATTTTTTGTTTAAAATTCTGGTCATTTGCTGTGTGAACCAGGGGCTGTGAGGTGGAGCGCCCAGGTGCGGGTCCGACCGCACCATCCACCTGCGCCCTCCCCGTCCTTCGGTCTTATTGACTCTTGAAGACGGAGACACGAACGCTGGGACAGGAGCTTTGTAAGCCTGCCTTTTCCGATCCCTGCTCGAACCCATCATCGAAGACAATAGCAGATACGGGCGGTTCATGCACAAGGGGCTGCAGTATTTACAGGAAACAGTCGCCATGATGCCGCATACCTAGGAAAATGCATGGCTCCCCTCTTCATCCGGGATCGTCGCACTTGGTGTGCTAATTGTTTGATGGCCGACGTTCGCGTCGTTAATTGCTGCGATTTCATACGTGCGTTGGATGTCGGTGTGATGATTGCTCGACCATCTGACGCACCGTCCCCGGTGTTGGGACAAGTTTTCACCTGTGTGCTCCCTGCATGGCTAATTACTCCGCCTAGGCGAAGTCTCAGCACCGAGTACAGAAGCGGAAGTTCATTGCATTTGTTAATAAACTGGGGGCCAGCAAACCATGATTAAAATAGCTTCCGGCTCACGCGGTTGTCACCGCTTGCGAGAATTTCGGTCTCGTCGAATTTGAATGCGTGGCCGGATCTGGTCGAATGAGCCGCGACTTGAGAGCCGGCGACGTCAGGTTAATAAAGCTCTTGTCCCAGCGATCGTGTCTCCTTCTTCAAGACTACTTCCTGGGACCCGTCTCTTCGCTTCTTGACTCTGTTTTGACACCGGGTCCAGGTGGGGGAGGAGGGGATAGTGTGATAGATGATGTGAAAGTCTATTCTAACTCTAAACCGACTCACGTGAAAGTCGCCGTACCTGCTTCATCTTGCTGTGGAACACCTGGTAGACATCATCGGCAACAACGGCTAAACTGTCGAGTCACTTATGAATCCTGTGAACATTTTATACTTTCAATTTCTATGTCGCCATGGGCGTTTATAGGCCCTGAGCCAATAATCAAAGGTCTGTAAGCGTCTGCTATGCCAGTATCAGAAAACTATGGCCTTGCAGCCTGGATTGCGCTGGCAGGTCTCCGAGACCCGGTTTCCCGCCGGTAGATACACTTGCAATCCTGCCGTGTATGCAGCTCGTGAGCATGGTTGCCCGGTCGTCCTCGTCTTTCTGACGCGTAGGTGTGTTGTTTTTGTTGGTTAAAATTCTGATTAATTGTTGTGTGGACCAGGGGGTGCGAAGTGGAGCGCCAAGGTGCGGGTTCTACCGTGCCATACACCTGCGCCCTTCCTCGCCTCCGGTCTTCTTGATTCTGTCTTGATACCGGGCGCAGGTTGGGGAGGAAGAGAAGAGAGTGTGGTAGATGCCGTGAAAGTCTCTTCTAATTATGAACTTATTCGCTCGAAAATCACCGTACCTGCTTAATCTTGCTGTGGAACCCCCGATGGACATCTTCGACAAAGACGGTTAAATTGTCGAGTCCCTTATGAACCCTGTGAACATCTCATATTTTTAACTTTTATGTCACTATGAGCCTGATTGGGAATTACTGAAGACGTATGTTTAATATCTGTACTGTTTCGGGCTTATTTTGCCTTCATTCTACCAATCATAGCCCTGACCAGCGGCTGAGACGGGATGTTCTATCAATGGGGACTACCAGATGGGTCATAGGCACTTCATCGAACCGAAGTTCATCTGTGTCAGGCGACCTGTCATTCTCTGTCGCTGAAGACCAACTGCAAGCCAAGTGCGCCAGGTCCGTCTGTGCGCATGTTTGTTTTTTCTGGTTCCAGCTGCTGGTTAGAGTTTTGATTGCCTGAAGGAAGGCAAAATTAGCCCGAAACAGTACTGTATCAATCTATCCGCATTCTCTGTCGTCCCTCCTCGCTGCTATTATGAGTTGGCCAACTTCGGCCTGGTAAATGGTTGTCTGTTCGTGACCTATGCCACCCATGCGAAGCTTGTTTGCTTCGTGAAGCCAATAGATCTGTGCACGCCTATTCCTGACTGAATACATATATATATATATTTCGAAGAAGAATGAGTCCTTTGGGAAAATGAACAAACTTTATTTCGTAAATTTTCGAGTCTGGTTCCCCAGCTCGTCTTCAGACGTGTAGTAAGTGTGAAGAAACAGTCAAAATTTAAAAAATGCCGAAAAAATCGATATTGCTCTGTCATGACTGAGGATGGGTTAATGCTGTGGGCTGATGTCACGTCTTGATTGGCTGTTATTTTTCCATTTTTCTTTGAGACTTGTGTACATGGTATCAAGGTCGATGCGTCGATTGATGCATGAATCATCAGAGTGAACGGCCTCTAGGAATTCTCGGCCTTTCTTATATGGGCAGGAACCGACAATGCGTGTTTTATCCCAAGCGAATTTGTGCCCAGTTTCAAGAGTATGCATGGCGACTTGGGATAAGTGGTCCCGCCTCTTCACTGCCAATTTGTGTTCATGTAGGCGTGTAGAGGCGGATTTTCCGGTTCGACCACAATACACTGCATTACAAGTGCCACATGGCATCTTAAAGACTACTTTTTTTATCCAAATAGCCAACCCTTACCTTAGGGTGTACGAGCTGATTGCTTAGTGTGGTAGTCAATTTGTGAGCCACTTGTATTTGGTGCTTCCTCAGGTGTCTTTCAACGAGTTCAGACACATTTTTAATGTAGGGAAGCGTTCGCCAATGTTTTGGTTTTGGCGTCTGATCGGAACAATCTAGTTCCTTCTTTCTTTCTTTTGATTCCCGCTCTTTCATGCATCTGCGTACAAAATCTCTGGGGTAGCCGTTTTGGGAAAATAGGTTAAATAGATAATTGAGTTCTTCTTTGTAACCTTCGTTCTCAGAGCAATTTGTCTTTGCTCGATTAAGTAGGGTCTTAACAGCACTCCGTTTGTGAGCCATAGGGTGGTTGCTCTCGTAATGTAGGATAACTTCCGCGTAAGTTTCTTTGCGGTATACTGATGTCTGGAATGTCCCGTCAGTTTTTCGCTGTACGAGGACATCAAGAAATGGGAGTTTGCTGTTAGCTTCTCTTTCGAGCGTGAACGTAATTCCCGGTAGTGTTGAGTTGATAGCTTTATGCAGAGTTTCTAGCTGATCTCTCTTGACGATGACAAAGGTGTCATCGACGTAGCATACCCACAATTTGGGGTTGAATAATGGTAAGGCCATAGCCTCTAATTTTTGCATTGTGACTACACCCAAAAATCCAGAAATAGGTGACCCCATAGGAGCCACTTTCAGCTGTCGATAACAGTCAAGTGCGAACGAGAAGTTCGTTTCCAGACATAGGTCCAAGAGTTCAAGCAAAGCAGATGCAGGAACATCCATGTCGTAGGACTGTAAGAGTTATTTTGTGCACTGCCTTGCCAAATCGAGTGGTATGGACGTGAATAGAGAGATGACATCGAACGACACCATTATCTCATCTGATTCAATAGTGAGTCCTCTTATCTTGTCTAGGAATTCAACTGAATTCCCGATTGAAGTCTCACAATCCTTTGTTAAGGGATGGAGTTTGTGAAATAGCCATTTAGAGATTTTGTAATTCGGTGCACCGATTAGTGATACTATCGGTCGCAATGGTACGTCAGGTTTGTGCACTTTCGGTAGTCCATAGATTTTAGCGCTTTTTGGTTCAGTTTGTCTCAGGGATTTCGCGATTTCTCCTGGTAGTTGTTTCTTTCTGCAAGACGTTTCAGTACTTTATCGATAGATGAAATTTGTGCTTTGGTAGGGTCAATGTTGAGGGGCATATAAGTTGACGTATCTTCTAACAACGATCGCATTTTGTTATTGTAGTCTGCTTTGTTTAAAATTGCCGTTGAGCCTCCTTTGCCAACGAAATTATGCAGCACTCGCGACATAGGTACTAGCTAATAGTTGAGACACGTGTTTCACCGATATTCTGCCGATGCGGGAAGCAGCTGCGAGAGGTTCGGTCCCTCAGTGGGTACTCTAACGTTATCTATGCGGTTTCTGGTATATGAATTCCAGGGACTAATAAAGCGAATAGTTTCATAAATTGTTAAATATGGGACATGGAGTTAAGTCTTCGAGACATGACATTTTAGGGTCAGACGTGAAATTTCAACGAGCGCTGAGGGACCCACTGAGGAGCCGAGTGCATCGCCGCTGTATCACGCAGCGGCAGAATATTGGTGAAACACGTGTCCGGGCTTATTTCTACTGCCCATCTCGTACATTTGCCATTATGTAGTTATTTAACAGTAGTTGACTGCCATTGACTCAAATTTTCATTAAAAGTTCAGATCTTACCCTAAAATGTCATGTCCCGAAGACTGAACTCTATGTCCGGCACTGAATAATTTATGAAGTTATTCGCTTGATATATGCATACATATATGGCATTACTGACAAAGACAAAGGAGACCGGAGTGTCCATTTCTGGCCTATTAGTTGTCGTCAGCCCGTCATACCCAACCCCCACGTGTGGATCACCTGGGGCTCGAACTCGTGACCTGTTAGTTAGATGTCCAACACCTCTAACCACCGGACCACGGCCCGTTGTCCTGTCGGTAGCCATCGGCGAATATACGATGGTATATAGGTCGGGAGTTCGAGCCTCGGATGATCCACATTTCGGGGTTGGGTATGACTGACTGACGACGGCTAATAAGTCAGAAATGGCCATCCCAGTCTCCCTTGTCTTTGTCCGAATGCCTGTAGATGGAGTGAGCATCGAAGAACCACGCCTCGAGAGTAAGCCGTTTTGCTTCTATGTTGCCCTGACCTAAGATGGTAGCTCGCCGGAGATCGAAAGTACGCCCAGTTACTCCAACTTGTGCTTCTAATTGAGAATTTGGGTCTAATCTCCGATTACGCCTTGTAATCGAGTCTGCAATTTCCGCCCGGTTTCTCCCACATAGCTGCAGTCAACCTCAGTGCAATTTATTTTGTAGATGACTGCTGAGTTTTCAGAGAGTGGCAATGGGTCATTAGGTTGCATCAGACGGCGTCGAATTGTTGCCTGATTCGATGGACTATGCCTACTCTGGCGGGTTGTAATAGTCAAGATACCGCTTCAGAGACCCCTTTAGCGTATGGAATGACCTTCCACATTTCGGGTTGCTGCTCATTTGGTCGTCGTCTGTGTGCCCGACGTCGGCTTCTCTCGACGAAATGTCTGAGATAACCATTGGTTGTTTGTCTGTATTGCTTGCTTCTGTCCAAAACTTCCGAACCCGAATGTTATAAACGCGGTTCGTAGGAGTTTTGTTCATCATGCATCCCCTAGTCAATGCTCCTAGATATTAACTGTCTGTCAGTCAAATGTGAACCTTGCACGGTTCTCGGACAAGATCTGTCGCTTAAATTTCTTAAAGAAGTTCAAACATTAAACCTGTCTTATGATTAGATGGCTGTATTAAAAGGAAATTGCGGATCAAAAGATGTTTATATTAAATTTCTGATTGATAGTATTATGTTCAGCCAAATACAACGAAGAAAACGTTAATATAGGAAGGATATGATAGCTTTTGTCAAATCCTGGCCGATTCGATAGGCAGTCATGATTTAGAACAATTTATATTTTGTACAGGTAGCGATTTTTAGTTGTCCCGGCTGGGTTCAAAGGCTGTATAGGCCGGAAATTGTCCTCCATGTAATTTTCACCATCACTTTCGCCAAAACGCGCAGATCTCAGTATGTTAAGCTAAATTACGGAAATAGAAACGTTCAAAGTAGGCAACTTGGTGAAAATTTTTTTTAAAAAGGAACTTTTTCCATTTCAGAATTTGACTCTTGCCAACAGACTCCTTTGAAAATACTTCCAGTGATATGCATAAGCAAAGATGTCATTTGAATCTGTATCGAAAACATTCTCCAGGTGCAGTCAGATGTGGTTATGTAGCCGCACCTTAGGTAAACAAACACCAGACACTCTGTAATACGGGATTGGCGGTAATAGGGGGTTTTTACCGGTGAGAGCGGGGAACGCACAGGCGACGAGGTCAAGTAGTTGTGTGCAGAAAAATAGCTATTGGGAATGGGCGGTTAAGTATTTGAGAAACAGTTGCGCTAACCCCAAATCCTAAATCTAGCCCTTAACCATAACCCCTTATTCTGACTCCTATCACTAAGCCCTAACCCCTTAATCCCATAACCCAAACCCCTATCCCCATAACCCTAGTCGCTAATCCTAACTATGAGTCCTAACCGCTGACCCTAACACCAACCTTAACCCTTAAACCCTAACCCTTAACGGCAGCCCTAAGCTCTAACCCTGAAAACTCGACTGTACTAAAGCCTTCCCCTTACTGTCCTGGGTTTATATCCCGCCGAGGCTCCGAGTTTTCCACATTTGGGTCAATATTAATTATTCAAAATCTGCCAAAACAGCTATGAAATACATAGGTCATCACTATGAGGTAATGAGTCACAAAGAAAGAGCGCACGACTTTGTCATCTATTCATTTCGTTGGTCTTGTAGATCTTAAACATTGTCAGGCTGAACTTGCTATGATTTGGAAGGAGTTTCTGCGTAATCTTAGTCCGTCAACTGGTAATTTGGTAAAATTAAAGATCAAATTTGGTTATCTAGCCACACCTGAGGTAAATTAACCCCAGCCGCCTGTAACAGGGATCCGGTGGTAATAGGAGTTTTTACAGGTCGGGCCGGGGATCGCACAGGCGACGATGTCAAGTAATTGTATGCAAAAAAGCTATCGGGAATGCCTAGTTTTGCATCCAATGGTTGAGGAATATTTGTCCAAACCCCTAACCATAACTCCTAACTCTAGCCCCTAATTTATAACCTCCAACCCTAACCCAAACCCTAACACCAGACCGCAGCCCAAAACCCTAACCCTGAGACACCGAACGCGAAAGTTAGAAGGATATGACAGGCCGTAAGTCAAGAAGAACCATTGGCATTGGGCTGTTTTTGATCGGCTCTGTGAGACTAGCATTTCAAAGTTCGCGATGTTGTAGTCCCAAAACGATTCGGCTGTTAAATGAATCATACTGATGTGTGTGCTAGAAATTGAAACTCTTTCTACACCAACGTGAAACGTTGACGTGTTAAGACATAGACCATGTCTACTTTCGCGCCGTGCGCCAACCAAATCACGCCTTACCGGTGTCGGTCTGCTGGTCGAATTGGTGTCTCGGCCGCCCACTACGATCGATTGGGAGACTTACCTTTGCTCCAGGAAATGGCTCAGCCAAGAATTGCCAACATCGTAGTTGTCGCTGACTATAAACCGAAAGAGGCATTTAATAACGATTTGCGGAGAACCTTGTGTGATTTCCTTGTCGCTACTAGGATTCAGGTTGGCAAACGTAAATATCGGGGTCGATACTCTGAAGAAAGGGAAGCGCTCACCGCATTGAGGGAATTGTTTGGCTGACGTTTCGAAGAGCTTGGGCGGCTCTCAACTATCAAAGCGTCTAGTGAATTTAGAATAGACAGCCGAATTAGTTTGGCTTGGGCTGATCGATTTTTTTCTTCCATTCGCTGCCATGGCGTACTGGCCGTCGTTTGTAAGTATTGATGGCCTCCTGTGTTGCGAGTCATCACCTTAATTTGGGTTAGCTATGTTTGTATCCCCTTTGGATAACTTGGTTGGCGCTCCGTGTTTGCTTGGGATTCTTAAGCTCCGTGTGACCGTCTTGTCCTCGTCACCGCCTGTGTAGTGATGCAGGACTTTATAGGCCGCAAGAAGGTCTAGATGCCTGTTGATGGAGTTGCTATCTGAGTACCAGGCCTCAAGTGTGAGGCATTCTGTCCTTGAGGTGTCCCGGCTTAAGACAGATGCTCCTTGAAGGTCAAAACTGTGGCCACTTTTTCCGACGTGAGTCGCAAGCTATTAGGATTGGTTTTTCGGGGAGGGAGGTTGGTTGATGCAGTTATGGGACGAGTCTTCTACCACTGCTCAGTCGGAAAGCGTTAAGCGAATAAGTAACTACCTATCAACTCCGCTGGCCCGGACAGTTTTATAACTACAAATCCCATGTGGAGCATTTGTTGTGGGTTACTCGAACTCTGCGCCGGCTGGGTAACGCCTACCAGGAATCAATTTGTCCCCCGTTTTCGTCTGCCATATCTACAGAGGGGCTCGTGGGAGGACTGATTTGGAAGGCTGTAACACTGTCGGCATCCGGCCAGTAAATAACGCGTGCAGTATTCGCCGGGACCTGAACCATTGACAACCACCACCTGTTTCGTGAATTCGGCTGCGACATTTGGTTGTTTACTGATCACGCTGCTTGGTGGCGAATCACCGAAGTAGCCTCGCCTGTTCAAATACTCGGTTCTTCAAAGTGTGCTGGGGTTACCATAGATCGTGGGTCGAACTCCCTACCAAATGGACAAGGAAGGTTAGGATCAATCTTTGAATCAATCAGAGCGTGGGATTTTTGTTTGGCTCTACCTAAGCCACAGTAATCGACGCGAAATCAGTTTAAATAACCTGTTGCAAATGTACGATGCTCCAGTTAGGTAAATCCTTTATAGATAAGAGATGACTCTGCGCCCAGAAGATATGCGTCGCTCAAGAGTCTGCGACTAATGTCCTCGGCGCTCCAATGCACGATAATTCAAAGGGAAAGACGTCTACGGGGAGAGGTTTACCGGGAGGTCTGAATTTTCGTGTAGTTATTTCGTCTACCCAACTTTAAAGACTAGAAAGTCATGCGCACAGCTCCCCTTATATGGTGCACTTTGTTCAGTGCGTGACCCGCCAACGCCGCCTGTGTGGCTGCATCCGATCTGCATGTCATCATGATCTGAATCCCGTCCTTCTTCGTCGGCCGCGGCGATGGTTGACGGCCCCGACTGTCCCGCGCCGTGACTGTCCTCCGTCAAAAATATCCGTAAAACCAGATAGGGGGAAGGCAATTTGATTTGGCCGTTGACAGAACAGTCGATAGACATCCAGACTTCTTGCACCTGCCTTGCCGAATGATCACCGCGACTTCCGATCTTGACGGCGTCGAAGTTAAGGATGTGTCTCATTTGCGCGGCCTGAGCTGCTACCTCCGACTTTGGGTCCAACCTTCGCACGGACAACTGATGCTCGTGTATTCGTGTTCATAACCGCCGGCCGGTTTTCCGAAGTAGTTGCACATTCCGGAGCTGCAATGAAGTTGATAGACAACGGCCGACATCACCTGTTTAAGGATAGGGTTCAGTGGCCTCAGCAATTGCCGGCGGATTGTTGAATCAGGTCTGTGAGTTACTCCTATTCCAAGTGGTGCGAGGGACTTAGCCACGGCTTCGGAGACTCCCTTCGTGTACGAAATGCCCCGCCATGATTTTGGCTGTCTGTGGTCTTAATTCCGCCTCCTTTGTTGCATTCGGCTCCGTCCGACGGATGCTCTCGGATAAACGTTGACTCTGAAGAGTTCATGAAGGCGTCTCCATCAGTTTGGCGGCTGCCGTACAGAACTGAGTTTCCACGGCTTTGTTTGTGTTTCAGTGAGTGGTTGCTGTTGAAACTAAGCATTTGCAGCGTGTTCGTCGCTTTTCTGTAGATGGACTTCACCAGTTTGCCATCCGGTTGACGGCAGACGAGAACATCCAAAAATGGAAGTTTGCTCTCCACTTCTTCTTCCATCGTGAACTGTACGTCTGGAAAGATCGAGTCCAGATGTTCTTCTTACTAGTTCATTTACTTCTGGTCGATGATTACAAAGGTGTTATCGACGTATCGCGCCCAAAAATTGGGTTCAGACTCCTCGAACAGATGCCTCTCGAGTTTCCGAAGAGTCATGAATAGAACCCCCGTAAGCTAGCTCGGCGAATGCTGTGTTGATCTGAATGTGGACTCCTTCGGTCCTGGCTGGCGACGACGTTAAAGGGAGCAGCTTAAATCGTGAAAGGGAGTGACGAAAGAGGACCGAATTTACGTGACTGAACTGCCCTGGTCATGTCGGATGCATCACACACATGATAGGTCGGCGTGCTATCCCATGAACTGTTAACCGGAATTCTGATATGCATTTCCGATCCGAAAAGGCAACTTAAGTAAGGTTGTAACATATATTACCTGCAGTGTAATCCCAGGATACTTTAGTCAAGTCAGGATGTTGGCTTTCGAACGGGCTTCTTTCTGCCCGTCCGCAAAATCTGAACTTTCTATAAAGGTGGCTCAGTTCAGTTCAGTTTATTTGAGAGAAATATAGGCATTGAACCTTTGGACTCCTTATTTGTTACAAGGAAGCGAACTATATCAAAAATTTGAAAATGGAAACATCAAACAGCTACAGAGTTTCTTCAGATTGGCAAAGTTTTCGAAGCCAGACAGATAAACGAATTGTTCCAAGAGTTAAAAACATTAACATTACTAAGTCTGCTGTACAGTAGTCTGTCTATGGATAGTTGATGCTATCTCAGTTTCTGAGGGAGACGAATTAGATGCCAACATACATTCAACGGACATGAGACAATAATAAAAAAATACATTACTGAAATACAGGCAGTAATATAACAACATTAATAAACTGTTCGAACGGAATGCTAGACGTTGTCGGTCAGGTGGCATTATGACGTTTGGTGGTACACTGGTCCAACTTTCGCTTAAAAACCTCGACAGATGTGGACTGAAATATCTCAAGATAATGCAGCATAGTAATTAATGTTTTGATCGCCCCATCTTTTCGAGGCGGAAACGCATTTCAGAATTTCTGCTAATATTTCATGAGATAGCACATCCACTGCGGTATCTCTTCGCACTGACTTCACCTAAGTATTTTTAGTGTGTGAACACATGTTGCTTTTTCGAATTTGTTACCAGCGTTCTAGAGACTCCTTTGTCTATGTATTTTAACTTTATTGAAATCCGATCGCTTGGAAGAAGGGAAGAGGCGCTCGTTGTGTTGCGTTAGTTTGGCGTTCGGTGTTCCAAAAGACCTTTTCGGTTGCCTGCTTTGGTAAATATCGGCGTTACTGTTGTCTCAAAGTCAATTACTAATTTCCTGACGAGGTATGTTACCGTGTCTATCTGCGTAGCTTGAGTGTTTCGCGTCTCCTTCCAGAGATTAAACCATACATTCAAGGGCCTTAAGGTTGGCTGGTGACCCAACGCTCAGTAGGCAGTAGGTAATTCGGTGATCCGGTTTTTTGAGCAGATGCCTATAAGTCATGTCTTATGGTTCACGTGTGATTTGAGATAGCGATGTTGAAGTACATGTTTTTTTAAGAAAACTAATGGTTATTTTCCTGCTTACCCCATGTGAGCTCATTAAAAGCGATATTCGTGAGCTACAAGCACTTACTTCCTCCTCCGTGACTAAATTCTGACTTTTTAATACCGTCCACTTGACGTTCTCCGTGCAGGGCGGGGTTGTTAGCGAACCGTCATAACGGAAGAAACTCTTTGTATCCTCTGGGAGAAGAAGTTCAGGCTCGAAATAGTCAATTTCTGTCACTGATTCTGGTCCGTGTAGATCCCAAATCTGATCCAGAAAGTTGCCATACCTCCAAATACGAGACAGCGACTGATCTCTTGTCAGCTCAAAAAGAACGCCAATAACTGCGAGACCATCTGGAGAATCCAGTGCGCTGTCGAAGTCCGGATAGGCGATCGAATATGTAACAATATGCATCTATAAGGTAAAGGCATTGACTCGGTATCTAGTCCGGAATGAGGTTACGTGCATATATAGTGGAGACCCTAGGAGCTGTATTGTTTAGGGAGTGAACGATGCATCTTTAAAACGTTCTGAGAAATTCTCTGGTAGATTTAGTGACGTAATCAATTAATAATTTACTATTCTGTATGGCTAGTAGTATAGTAAACGTAGAGTGAAAGGCTTTTATGCCTGGACCTGTGCCCAGTAGCAGGAGTTGAATTAAAATTGATGAATATAAAGCGTCCTTGATGACCAAACCGTAGTAATAACATGCAGTCAAAGTGAGGGTGTTTACGCAACAGGCCCTATGACTGTAAGACGGAATGCCTGTTGTCAGAGGATGCCCTTGTCTATCCGAATTTACCAACAGGCGGCTCAGATGTCTGTGCGCCAGGCCTCAGATCGACATCAGACTCTTCGAGATTGCGTCAAAGCACTACCAGAAAAGCGTGTTTTGTGGAAACGAATCAAAAAGGACTCTCTCTCTATTCTCATCCCTACGCGGTGTAGAACACATCAGTTGAAGAGTTCTCAACCAGCTGACTCAACTGATTCTGACTACACTCCTTGACTAAACCGAGCAAACTCCTTTGGAATTGGTTACATGCATCGGACAATCTTGTGTCACGGAAAGTGATTCTGAGAACACCCTCCGGTTCGTTTGGGGAAGATTGGGCTACAGGCCATGTTCAGTTCCATTTAGTTGCCACCGACCGCTGGATGGAGGATTTCAAGCAGTTAAGGCAGCGCATCAGTTCATCAAGCTGCCTCCATTTTTTGTCATTTTCATTAGCCGTTTCTCTAAATCATCCGCAATTCTGGGCTTAGCTTGGTCTCTGCAAATACCGTGCGAGATATCAATCTTGGTGAAACCGTTTCTCTCCTTCAGACTTAGACCTGGCTACCTATTAAGTATCAGTAGGCTCACTGCATGCAATTAAAATACTTGTCATG
>CACRXP010000170.1:346708-359918 GCA_902702965.1 Spirometra erinaceieuropaei
GCAGCCTGGCTCTTAGACCACCAGCCGGCCACTCCACACAAGCACACAAAACTGGGTCGATTGCGAGGTCCAAGTTATCGCGTCAGTTGGCAACCTTCCCAACCAGGGATTTTAACGCACTATGATAACTTCAAGCGCGTCAAATTGTTTATAGTGAGGAAAATGCGCTGAGTCGTCGACCTCACTGTCCCTTCCCATTCCCGTGCGTCAGCCCCTGTCCGAGCCGGTTAGTTGACTGCAGCGGGGAATAAGCACACACACACACACACACACACACACACACACACACACACACACACACACGACACTTCGACCGACATGCTGGACGATGTCAAACGTGTGCTCCACAGGAGGGTGAGAGTGGGGACGATTAGTTGGGCGCGATTTTTTTTTACTAATATGAGACTTGCACCGTATCTAACGCACTCTTTCCTCCACCCTCACCCGAAAACGGTGTCAAGACAGAGTAAGGAAGACTGGGAGCAGGCCAGGCAGCATATGGCTTGCACGAAAAACCTACATTTAGGCAAAATGACTACTTAAGTAGCATAAATTTTTCTCATTAATTTTCGATGCAAGTACGGTGGCTTGCACATAGTAGACTTACGCAGCATCTGCCGCATTCTTTCCTCCCCCACTTGATTCTCATGTCAAGATATAGTCCTAAAGACCGGTGGCAGGGGAAGGCGTGGGTGGCTTGGACGGTGCAAGTTCGCACAAGGATGTGCCCCTAAACCCCCCTGGTCTGAACACAAAAAACCAGAATGCTCATGCACACATATGGCATTGTCTCACCATCCACAATTCTACGGTCATAATTTGACCCTTTTTCATTACTGCAGTCCGTGCCCCAAACGACTACATACAGGAGGTGGGCTAACTCATAAAATCCCAACCGAAATTTCGAAATACGTTCTCGTTCCGAAAAGATTACTTAAGAAGGGTTGTAAACCTAATCGTCATGCAGCATAATTCTGTAATAAAGCAGTTACCACAGGGCGTCGGCTTTCGAATAAACTTATTTTCCACTGCATGCAACAACTATACTCTGTAAAAAAAATAACCACTTAAGCAGCAATTATTTTTTTCCATTGATTTTCGACGCCCTTGAAAATTAAACTATATTTGATGAAAGCCGTGCATATAAATATTCAATCTCTTACTTTTTTGGTATACAATCACGTTTTCTTCCAATTTCACCCTCGAAAGAAGGGTATAATTCGGTTGCAAAAAAGTTTCTAATCGTGAGATTTTTTAATACCGTAAAATGGCCCCTTATAAGACGTCATACATTTGCATTTACCAGTGTGGCTTGTAAAGTTAAAAATATTGCTCAAATCCCCTGCTTAATTTTATGAACCCCACATGGTCTCCTCTTAATACCGAAGAGAAATGCATGGTTTTCCGTACACGGAAAATACACGGTTTGGAGTTTTGAAACCCTGAACGCAAGTGTAACAGCAGGTCGGGTTCCAAATTATTCGGGAATTATAGAAGTCTTTTAAAACCGAGTTATACTCTTATTCCGAGTTTTAAATCGGAAGGAGACATGATTTTCAACCGAATACATAAGAGAGAGAGTATTATTATGCATGGTTTCCGTGAAATATAATTGGATTTTTAGGGGCATCGAAAATCAAGGAGAAAATTACATGCTAATTAATAAGTCATTTTTGCAGATTATAGTTCTCGCATGCAGTTCATGCACTTCATGAGTTAGCCCACCTACTGTATAAAAACGATCAGTTAGTCTGTCAGCCCGACTTATTTGATGCCCGTTGGCGGGAGTCTTCCGGGAAGTCGGCGCAGACCCCCCCCCCCCGACTAACTCACGTGTGTGACCGTTGTTCCAAGCCTGTAGTTTCTCCGGTTCTTGCACTGCCACGTTCCTCTTGATTTTTAGTTCGACTTGATCCGCCTCAGCCAGCTCCAGGGCTTCTTCGCTGTCCAAATTAACTGGAGACTGCCGCTGACCAGCGCAGGCGTCCGGGTGGAGTAGATGCCAGTTCTTGGGTCCAGTGTCGGACTGCCTGTAGGACCAGTGACGGCCTAACAGGAAAAAGAACGTTTTGGAAGACAGAGAAAAAAGAGGTGGTCAGCAAGCATGCTAACATTATCCCAAAAATCTCATTTTCAAGTTTAATTAAGTCTTTAAACTTGCAAACGTCTTTAAGATTAACAAAATGTTTACAGTATTTATGTTATTGAAATTACAGTAGGTGGGCAAACTCATGAAATGTCAACCGAAATTCCGAAATGCGTTTTCGTCTCGAAAAGATTAAGTAGGGTTGTAAAACTAGTTAGCCTGCAAAATAATTTTATAACACTTCAGGTACCTTAGGATGCTTGCATTCGAATGACTTCCTTCCGGCTGCATACAAAAACTGCACAGTAATAAATGACTACATATGTAGCATTAAATTTTCTCATTGATTTTCGATGCCCCCAAGAGTCCAATTATACTTCATGAAAAACATGCATAAAAGTATTCATTCTTTTGCACATTCGGTAGAGAATTATGCCTTCTTCTAATCTCATATTCGAAGGAGGGAACTTATTTCGGTTTTAAAAAAGTTTCTTATTGTGGGAATTGAAAATACCGTGAAATGGCCGTTTATAAATCGTCATTTCTCTTCATTTACCAACGTGGCTTGTAAAGTTAACAATATGGATCAAATACACTGCTTAATTTTATGAACCCTGTATGATCCCCCTTTAGAACCGATGAGAAATGTGTGGTTTTTCATACGCGGAAAATATACGGCCTGTAGTTTGGAAACCCTGAATGCAGGTGTAACGGTAGAAATAGTTTGAAATTATTCGGGAATTGGAAGTGTTTTTGGAAACCAAACTATGTCCCTCCTTCGAGCATAAAATTAGAAGAAGACGTAGTTATCTACCGAGTGAGCAAAAGAATGAATATTTTATGCATGTTTTCCATGAAATATAATTCGACTTTTAGGGGCATCGGAAACCAATGAGAAAAATTCATGCTACGTAAGTAGTCATTGTTTACGGAGTATAGTTTTTGTGTGCAGCCGGAAAAACGTTCGTTCTAAGGACGGCATCTGGACTTAACTGAAATATTATAGAATCATGTTGTAGGTTGATTAGTTTTACAACCCTACTTAATTAATCTTTTCGAGACGAAAACGCATTTCGGAATTTTGGTTGACATTTCACGAGTTAGCCCACCTACTGTACGTATCAAGGCAATCATTTCGAAAATTACTAAGTTCAGAACCTGGAGGTAAGAGCCTTGACATGACTTTTTAAGGTCAGATCCGAAATTTCAATGGATATTTGAACCAAGTACAGTAGACCACTGTGGAATAGCCACGTAATTACCACCCTAAAAACGAGTAGTACCACCAGTAGCATAATTTTATGTGGCGGATAGCCATACCGTACTCCCGAATTAGATGCTAACTAAATGTCCAGACACGTGTTTCGTCGATGTTTCTGCTACGAGGGATTCGGCTCCTCACTGGGTCCCCTTGAGTTCTCTTTGTGGTTTCTGGTATGTGGACCTCGGAGAATAATTTCGAAAATTATTAAGTGCAGGAGAGCTGATGTGATTTACGAGCTGTACGTAAGTCGTCTCTTAAAATTCACCTAGATTTAATTTAATTCTGATGGTCGGCGGGCCGACACTGCAGCAAAATTTGCGTTTAGAGAATAGAAACCATGACAGACTTACTGGCCAATAATAGACATGGTAGAGTTAAGACGAAGAGTTTTTCAGCAATGGTGAGGGACATTTTGGTCTAAAAATAAAAATGCGCGTTTAAGTAAGGGTTCCTTGGTTTTCCCACCAGTTTCTTCAGTGCGTTTTCGGCTATTAAAAGACGTTTAAGCAGAACTTAAATATGTCATTTTTACTCATTTGGGGAAAAGCCGGTGCCTCGATGGGACTCGAGCCTACGGCAGCAAGGGGATGTTTTAGTAAAGCCAACGCGCTAGCCACCTGAGTTCTACGAGGTCCTACTAGGTGCCGTTAGTCTTACCACATTTGGACAAAGTTAGCCGCCCAACCTACTGCAACGTCTGGAATCCGCCAAAGCTGATACAGTAAGCTGACTGTCCAAGCAGGATTTCCTAAGTAATCCATTTTTCATCCACCAGATGACTACCAGGCTCAATTAATAGGTGCTTTGGCAGATTTGGAATACTTCATGTTGAAAACGAGTCTACGAACATACGTTGATTTCGATAAATTCTCCTTAGGCCAGTACAGTCATATGGGAACGACGTACAGTAGAAAACGTCAGTGACTAAAAAATCGATAACAGACGGGGCGAGGACGGAAGGGTGTGGAAAGTTGCAGGTGATTAGTTAACCTTCAACCGCAGTAAGCGCGGAGTCTGAACGAGGTTCTTTTGGGCGCATAGGGTCGGTTTTCGTAACCTGATGGCGGCTGCTTCTGCTGTTGCTAACAGGCGCTGCCCCAGTAGCTTAGGGCACCTCGAGGGGACCTTATAAATCACACGAAAAGCTTCGCTGGGGTACGCACGACGACCTGAACCCACGGCATGCGCGAGAAATGCGCTGCTTATGCTCCTTGTTTCGCTTTTCCCCAACCATGCTGGGAGGTTTTCTCGTATTCTCTCGGATAGACGCCGACTCGTGCGACCAAAATAACCTGCTCCACAGGAGAAAATGAGGAAATAGATGCACACTGAGGTAGTCTGAGGTGGCAACTAATGGTTATCTTCTCCGCGTAAAATAGGGTTAGTAAAGAATTATATGTGAACCCTTGCTGCTGGGAAGGTTCTGGAAACAGTTTGGCCAAGACGTTTTCCTAGCAGTTCACTCGCAGCGTCTCCTTGGAAAGGAACTTTGAGGAAAAACATTTTCTTTTCGGTAGTCAGTGTGATGGGGTTTACCGGTCATTCGGCAATGTTCCCTGCAATAGGCCTGTCGGAATACTCGTTTTCGCGAAGCAGGTCCTGGACTTTTCCAAGCTCCTCCTCGATGCTATCCCAATAAACTTGGTCAGCGCCTGTTAGCAACAGCCAAAACGATCGCTATCAGGTTACAAAAACCGACCGTGTACGCACAGAAGAACCACGTTCGGGTTCCGCACCTACAATGGTCGAAGGTCGACTAACGCGGCAACTCTCCGCGCCCTTCCGCTCTCACCCCGCCTATGTTTTAAAAACCAACTTTTATCGATTTTCCGATCACTGACATGTTGGACTGTACATCGTCCCCATATAATTGTACTGGCCCGAGGAGAATTGATCGAAAGCAACGTATGCTCGCCACCTCGTTTTTTGAATACTGTCATGATAATTTTTGCAACTCTGAAACAATCCATTTTGACCCAACTGTGAAAACTCGGCTACCTCGGTGGGATTAGAATCCGGTATGTGCGTCTCTTCACGAAACAGTGTGGACACGAAAATAAGTACTTCCAGAACCACAAGTGACTCTGACCAAGGCCACCTGTACTACCGGGGGAGTACTTATCCCCATGTGATGTGTTGTGGACGACTCTCCGCTGGAAGGTACTCCGTACGCGAGAGACAACGACATATGACTAGCAAAATTTCATGCAAATATGCGCCCAAGACGGACTGATGACGAAATGCCGGAAATAAGTGGCAGATAATGTACAAGGAATGCACTTAATCAGATCAACAATTGCGACCGACGTCTGTAGAAGGCATAGAGGATAATCGAGCAAAGAAAAAACGACTATGTGTAGAAGGAGATACGATCGCTGGGACAAGAGCTTTATTCGTCTGACGTCTCGGATTCCTGTTCAAACACATCATCGAAGGCAATGGCAGATAAGGGTGGTTCGTGCACAAGTGGCTGCAGTATTCGTAGGACGTAATCGCCATGCTACCGCATACCTATGAATATTCACGGCTCCCCCCCCCCTTCATCAGGGATTGTTGCACTTGATGTGATGACTGGTTGATGGCCGACATTCGCGTCATTAGTTTTTGGTCTTCCAACAGCACGGACCGAAGATCTGGGCCCGGTATCTGGATGGTACCTCCGTCCTTATCGACCGGGATCGACTGCTGACATTCAAGGAACGTCTTAATGTGGTCTTCCCCGACATACAATTTACGATGGAGGAGGAAGAGAACAAACAGCTGGCCTTCCTGGATGTCCCCGTATTCTGCAAAGATTGTGGTGCTTTAAAGACCAAAGTGCTAAGAAAGCGACAAGTACGATGCAAGTACTGGACTTTAACAGCAACCACTTAATGAGCCACAAACGCAGTCGTGTAAGGGCGCTCGATCGGCGTGTCGAAACGCACTGACGTGAGCTGGAAGACAAAATGGCTGAACTACAATACCTCCGACGGATCTTCAAAACCAATGGCTACCCGCACAACTTCGTCAACCGGTGCATACGCAAAAGGGACGAAAGGCCTAATCGCAAGGACACCAAATTTCGGCGAGCGCTTCCGTATGTCAAGAACTTTTCGGAAGCTGTCGGCCGCCTTCTTGCACCACTTGGGGTTGGAGTTGCACACAGACCGGAGGCAACCATAAAGCGTCAGGTAATGAAACCAAAAGACCCGCGGCCATGGCAAGAAACGTCTGGAGTCGTTTATCGGATCTGGTGCAGTTGCGGACAAAGCAACTTCGTCGGAGAAACCGGAAGACGGCTCTGAACGCGAATGGCCGAGCAGGCTGCAGCGGTGCGGAGAAATGATGCCAGTTCTCAAATTGCAGCTCACACGACGAGATCCGGCCACACATTCAAATTCGACAAGGCCGAAATTCTCTCAAAAGATGAAAACCGCGTGAGCCGGGAGCTGCTGGAGTCATGGTATACTAGCCCCCAGTACATTAACATGTTCAATGAACTTCCCCTTCCATACTCGGTGCTGAGACTTCAACCAGGCGGAGTGGTTAGCCACGCGGAGAGCCAACAGGAGAATACTGTTCTCAACACCAGGGTCGGTGCGTCAGATGATCGGGCAATCATCACACCAACATCCAACGCACGTGATGAAATTGCAGCAATTAACGACGCGAATGTCGGCCATCAAACAATCATCACACCAAGTGCAACGATCCCTTATGAGGACGGGAGTCGTTAATGTTCATAGGTATGCGGTAGCATAGAGACTGCGTCCTATGAATACTGCAGCCCCTTGTGTGTGAACCACCCCTATCTGCTTTTGTCTCTGATGACGGATTCCAGCAGGAATCCAAAACATCAGGCTAATAAAGTTCTCGTCCCAGTGATCGTGTATCCTTCTTCACGACTACTTCCAGGGACTCGTCTGTCCGCATCTATTAGCAAAAACGATTATATCTACATCCTTAATGACTTGAGCCTCGAGCACGTCAGGTAGACAATCTATTCTCTGGCCGTTCAAAGACAAATCACGAAAAGAGCGACTTTGGAAGAGAGGCGGCTTAAAGCTAAACTGAAAGATAACTTCAGCAACAGGGTGGGGAAGTATTTCAGGAGGTTACTGATTAATCTGACTCGCAATCGAAATGATACGCCAGATGAAAAACAACTTGGAATACTCAGTCAGGTTCTCCGAGAGCCCATCCCGATCATTCTCGTGGTTTAACTTGGGGCAGCGTGATTTTCCATAGGATAGGTAGGAAGTGGGTATTTGGCCCTAAATTCTGGAGAGGATATCTAATCCCCGAGTCCTAACCTCAACCCTGCATCTTATCTACCTGGAGGTTAGCGCAAGGCCACCCGTATGACGGGGGGCGGTTCCTATTCCCATGCCTCACAGAAATTCATGCTGTCGTCCGCAGCCAGATCCCTATCCCTTTCCGAGTACGATTTGCGCACTTTGAAATACAACAGACGGATATTATCGTAGTCAGTAAATTTCTATGTTGTTTAAAAATTACAGGAGGAGTAATCGTCCATCGAAAAACATTATATACAATTGATGTATACGTGTTCGAAAAAATTTTAATTTCTCTCGGCAGATTTTGCGACTTAAGTTGGATGTCCTAGCGAAATCCGCGCAGCTGGACGTTGACTCACAAGCATTTACTTCTACTCTTGGCATTTTGCATTATGGACACATTATTTCCCAACCCCGGTTTTTTCTGAAATAAATGCAAATTAATGTTTGTGTATTTGTGAAAATTGTTGTACTCACGTAATAAGGCCTACATTGACGAAAAAATTGATCGCCACTCACCAAACTTTACAGCTGCGTTATCCAAAATATATTTAAGTTAATGAAGGGCGAATTTTAGATTCGCATATATTACTAATGTCCACTACTTAAGGAGAGTGATCCATTTTGGGGTTCGCATTCGTTCCGTTTTTTTCCGACCAAACCTCATCTGATCTAGACAAAATGACTGTTAAGAAACATCCACAAACCCTAATATTTCAAAGAAAAATTTTAATTATAGTTTGTGTTTATGTCACAAGCATTTTGCCAGAATGAAAATTTTCCCTTTTATAAAAATCAAGGTGACATAAGTACGTGGTTCAGTTATCATGTGAGGGATGCTTATTGGCTTTAAACAGGGTTGTAAATAAATTACGAGTCTGCAGCGAATATTTTGGATTTAGAAAAAATAGTCAAACTTCGGGTTAAAAATTACAGATCAAATTGCTCATAAAATCTGTACTTTAAGAGTAGGCGACTGATGCCTTTAGCGACCAGATTTACAGGCGGTGTGGTCCCGACTTGCCATCTTACTTTGACAAATCAATTAAATCGGCCTTCGTGCTATCTCTAGTAGAAATCAAGCTAACGCTGGTTCTAATGTCTTATTAACGGTCGGAAATTCATGGGAAATTTAAAACCTTCTTTAACATCCATTTATAATACCAAGACGTAGATAAAAATTACGTACTGAAACGTCCATGAAAAAGACGTGCATTTTGTTTACTGCGGACGGTTTAACGGCAGAAAACATTAATTGAACTACTTACTGTTAGCCGTGATGCTAAAATCATGCACACTTCCGGGTGTCTCTGAACAGTTAAATGTGCTTGTGTGTCTTTCGAGGCTGCGGTCACGGTGTTCATGTGTTCACCCTGATTCCTGATTCACCTTGTAAACTACGGGGTCAGACAAGAGTTGCTTCCTTCCGTTGTGAGCACGCCATACTGTGAACCGCGTCATTTGTTACTTTGTATGGTGACCTTTTCCGTATACTCGTGTATGAGTTTAACATCGCCTGTATGAACAGGTATTTAACTGTCTATTCCTTCCTCCGACTACGGAACGGACGTGAAACCAAGTAGTTAATTGTATGCAGAATGGTGTTATCGACAAAGACAAGCGAGACTGGAATGGCCATTCCTGGCTTATTAGTCGTTGTCAGCCAATCATACCCAACCTCCACGTGTGGAATACCCGAGGCTCGAACTCGCGACCTGTTACTTAGAAGTCGACGCTTCTAACCACTGGGCCACGAGCCGGAGACTACAGACCACCAGAGAATACATACTTTTGAAAGTCGCCACTAATCGTAAGAAAATTGTCTCCTGAACGTTAAACAAGGTGTTTCCACCCTAACTTTGTTCCTTTTTGTTATGGGGAAACCGATGAAAATATGGAGTATGCAGGGATGCAGTAGGGTTGAGGCGTCCGAAACTGACGGGCTCCTACTGTCTGAAGTATCCAATCGCACCTTTTATTTGGAATAGTCGGGTTGGCTTCAAAATAGGACTGAACTTTGTCTGCGTAAAACTCACTGCTCTGTGTGTTGCCTTTCATACGCAAGTCCTTGACTGTTTGACTAATTCTAAACTTAACGTTTCCCATTTCTTTTAGAGGGCACACATAAAAACACCTCACCTAACATTTTCATCGGAAAGGTTGAGGAAATTAATTCAGATTAGACTAATATTCGTATTCTTGAGTTTAAGATCATTTTTAAATGCTTATATCTCGTTATAGTTGGCATTTCCATCGGTGCAAATGACGAGGTCTAACGTGTGGTACGCGATGAGGAGGGCGCGAGGCAGCGCAGCATCTGCCGTACGCTCACCTGGGCCTTGTGAGGAAACAGAGCCGAGACTCAGAAGACGAAGATGCGACCACTGAAGCAAGAAATTTATTGGCTTGACGTTTCGGAGTCTCACTCGAACCCATCATCAGAGATAGCCGCAAATGCGGACAGTGCTGGCATAAGGAGGGCAGTATTTATATAACGTAGCTTCCGTGGGACCATAAGCGTTGGAGTGGCTGGTTTTCGACACAACAGACCGAAATCTTGGACTCGGTATGTGGAGGATACCTTCGTTGACATCGGACAGGATCAGGTATTGACGTTCAAAGAATTTCTCAAAGTCGTCTTCCTGGACATTCAATTAACTATGGAGGAGGACTAAAACAACCAGCTGGTCCTTCTGGATGTCCTCATCTGCCGCAAAGATTGTGATGGTTTAAAAACCGAAGGAAATCGACAAATGCGACGCAAATGCTGAAATTTGGCAGCGGCTACCCGATCAGTCACAGGCGCGGTTGCGTAACGGCGCTATACGGGTGCATTGATACGTATAGCAGTGAAACGGAAGAAAAGGTTGCTGAATTACAATATCTTCGACGGGAAATGAGAGTTAATGGCTACCCGCGCAACTTCGTTAACTAGTGCATACGAAAATGTCACCAGAGACTAAATCCAACCGGCCCCAAATTTTGGTGCGCTCTTCCGTACATGAAGAACGTCTCCGAAGCCGTCAATCGTCTTCTCACTCCACTTGGAGTTGGGGTTGCACACAGGCCGGAAGCAACCATCAGGCGCCAAGCTATAAGGCCCAAAGAACCACTGTCACGGCAGGAAACGTCAGGAGTCGTTTACCGGATCTGGTGCAGTTATGGACAAAGCAACAACGTCGGAGAAGCTGGGAGATTACATCGGACAGGAATGACTGAGGACGCAGCAGCGCTGAGGCGGAGAGACGTTAACTCTCAGGTGGCGGCACACTCGACGGGACCGGCCATATTTTCAAATATAAAGAGGCCAAAATCCTCGCCAGGGGTGACAACCGCGTGAGTCGCGAGCTGCTCGAGTCATGGTTCTCAGGCCCGTAATCCATCAACAGGCGCAATGACCTTCCGGTATCATATTAGGTGCTGTGGCATTCCCCGAGCAGGTGAATTAGTCATGTGGATAGGGCGCGGCAGAGTAAGAATCCCAGTGACAGCGGGCCGAATTGCCGAGCAATTCTCACGTCAACGTCCAAGACGGATGATGAAATCGCGACAATTAACGATTTGGACGCGCACTAACAAGCCAGCATCGCATCAGTTACGACCCCTAGCGGTGACCGCGAGAGCTGGTAATTATAGTACGCACATGGCTCCATGGCAGCTACAGTACCTGTGCTAACTCATGAAATGCCGAGGTCAAAATTATAGTGGACAATGTAGTGTATTTTTGGTGTCATTATTTGTGTTTATTTGGTTGAAATATGGACGAAAAGACCGTTTTCTGAAGGAAAGTTTGATACGGATCTGTATATTAAATAGAAAACGGGCCGGATTAAGGCGAAATCGGAGGATTCCTGATATTCAAGCAGTTTCCTACGCTATTAAAGCTTTCGGGTGGAAATTCTTTGTGTAACCTTATTAATTTGTTTAAGAAGATTAATAAAAGGACGAAATTTTTTGATAAACTTTCGAACAAAAAGAAAAAATTAAATTTCAATATCAACAAAATCAGGGAAATGCAGATAAATTATTTCTTATTGTGTTCAGGAAATAACGTGCGATTCTTTATCCAAAAATTCTATTTTACAAATTCGTAAAGTTTTATGTTTCAAAATACCGAAATAAAAAAGTTTATCAGTGTGATTGTTTTACCAGACTGAAAATGCGTGTCGTAAACGAATATATATTGAGTTCGCGCGACATGCCGTCACTTTGCTCTGCCACGCCAAACGATAACTATGTCTAAACAATACTTATCCGAAGTTGACTTCCAGCGCATTCGAAAATTAGCGGCGGAAGGAATCCCGCGTGAGTCGTTAGCTAATATTTTCAATATTAGCAAGGTCACTCTGTGGCGCATTATTAATGATAAAACTGTTCCTAGAAATAAGATAGGGGGACCAAAACGGTCCACAAGTAAGCAAGACGACGATTTTATTCGTCGTACATTAAAAAAGTTTCATTACATGCCCATTGAGGCCATTCAGCGGGAACATCTGCCGATGTTTTCTATGAACATCATTAGAAAAAGGATGAAGGAATTTGAACTGCAGCGGCGGAAGGCCATGATTAAGCCATATTTAAGTAGAAAACTAATTAGAGAACGGCTTTTATTTGCTAAGAATTATATTGAATACAGATCTTCATTTTGGAAGAGCATTTTCTTCTGCGATGAGGTTCTATTTTTAGACAAGCCTACGAAGTCGCTCCAAACTGTCATATGTGGAAAGAACTTCCCAAGAGAACATACTACACCGACGGCAACATTCAAGAACTGTCGGCGGATGATGGTTTGGATGGCGATTAAATTCGGTGAGCGGCCTGTCTGGCGGTCAACATCCGACACCATCAACAGCAAGGTGTTCATTGCAATTGTCAAGGATGCTTTCGGCTACAACGGCATAAGTCGGCGCCGAATGGATACTGTAATTTTGCAGGACAATGCACCTGTCCACCGCTCTAAAGAGGTACGAATTTGATGCCGCTTGCAAACATAATCTAACATTTTAGACAACAACCACGCTCTCCGCAATTGGCCTCCAATCCATTTTCATCCCGGCCAACAGTCCCGACCTTAATCCAATCGAAAATCTTTTTGGAATAGTCAAAAGAAATTGGCACAAAGCTAAGAAGACTCTTTCAATGCAGGAAAAATTGGATTTCATACTCAATAATTACATTTTACAATCCACCATAGATAACCTTGTCATGTCTATGTCGGACAGACTTTCTGCTGTTATTAATTCGAATGGACAATCTACAAAGTACTAATTTTTTGTATCTGTTTCTGTCCTTAATTATTTTTGACCTTTTATGCGCCCTCCTCCTTTATACGTCCTCATACGTAGCCTTTATTAACTTGGTTGTAATATAGGCGTTTCTCGAAAATGTGACTTTTGTCGAAAATTATTTATTTTTATCTCAGTAAATAATATTTTCTTAACCAAACTTTGCTTTATTTCTTTGGCACATCGTTTATTTTCCGCTATCAGACTTTGGGAGCCGTAGTGTTTACCGATTTTGCGTTAAAGGCGTTAACCTGTGTTAATTCGTGACATTTCATGAGTTAGCACAGGTACTGTA
>CACRXP010000170.1:363412-382025 GCA_902702965.1 Spirometra erinaceieuropaei
TGGGATTGGTGTCAGACCCCCAGGCTTTCCTTAGTCGCCTTCCCCCCCCCCTCATTCTTATTGCCGGCTTGCGACATTACCCACCCTCTGGCAAACCTAAATATGTGAATAAAGAATTGAGACAGCGCATCGCCTCTACGAACAGTCCGTTTATGCTCGAGTATTCGCGGACTGCGTGTCCGTGCTGTCAGGCCTGTATAATGGCACGAACAGTCGCGGCAAGGGCGACATCCACCCCAAACTGCGACCGTGCGTTCTGTTATTTCTGACACATTCCATATATACGGTAGAGAGTGTCACAGTGCTGAAGCTCTTGTCTGTTTGGAGTGGATCAGTCCATTTCAGACTTACAGGCTCGTCTGTTTGTCATCCCTAAGCTCGTTCAAGGCACCAGTCCGTAAATCTGTCTGGGCATCCTTTCCTTGTTAATTGGTTCCGAAGATGGTCTAGCGGTTCTTGTCCTCGTGCTTTTGGAGAGGGTTCTAACGCAGCCGCGTTTATGCGCCATAGGAATGGCTCTTTGAGGCTTCTTTGTCGACATCTGACAGCCGAGGCCCAACTTCAGGTAAAAAAAACTGTAATTGATTGCAGACCAGTCAGCCACGGAGCAAATGAGGGCCCTAACTTGAAACCCCAAGGCAAGGACGGAGAGGGTACCTTCCATCCTATGCCGGGATCGCAGTAGTTGAAAATTTTGAACTTATGGTTTCAAAATAAAGCGACTTCCTCTCTCTCTCTCTCTCTCTCTCTCTCTCTCTCTCTCTCTCTCTCTCTCTCTCTCTCTAGCGCGATTGCTAAGTGATTTTTTGTGGGCGACAGTAGACGGCGGCCCAGGAACGCCTTTGTTTCAGCAAGATCTCCTAAATTCTCCGAATTTCATCCTGCCACAACGAGCTCCGGCCACTTATGCGAATGGCATGGATTGTAGTCTGAAAACCAGGCACGCAGAAAGTGCCTAAACTGAAGGACAACAAGGAAGGACTTATCTCGCAATCAAGTCCAGTCTTTCTAGCAAGACGAGGAAGCATTCATCCTGGAGGCGCATTTGATGAGTTTGATACTTCAAAACATCGGACTGGGTTACGAAACTTCAGCGACTGAAAAATCTAACGTATAGCTCTTATTACAAGCGTGACTACGCGCTCCACCCCGTCTGTCATCTCTCAGTATGTTACAAAAGTTCGTCGGTGCAGGCGTCGGCCGGATAGCTCAGTCGGTTAGAGCGTCGTGCTAATAACGCGAATGTCGAGGGTTCGAGCCCCTCTCTGGCCACGCATTTTTGCTTCGCGCACACGTCCTGAAACGGCCGTCGCCGTGATGTTCAGTGAAATCTGCCCATTTTAGTGAGTTTCAGGCCATTCGTATAAATCCGCAATATGGAGACTGTGTTCTCCACTCGACTGCTCGAATAGGTAGCTTCTAATTCTGCTTACATATCTGCGTATATTGAATAACCCTAATAATTAGGACTCATTATTGGACTCAACTTGGGATTTTTTCTTTCATCGATTGGAGGGCGGCGGCCATTTTTAAATAGCTCTGGTAAGTAGTTTGTTCGAAGTAGAAATTGCCAATTGGCCTGAAAGAGAACCCTGCAAAATGCCGCTATGAATTGGCATTTCGTCAAACTTAATATCTCATTTGTGCGCTGAAAATGCCCAAGTGGTTAGGGAAGATTTAGTTCATTTTGAGCACGACCTCGGAAGCAGCTGAAGAAGGCTTGGCGGTTTTGTCAGTTTTCCAACTGAGCAAAGAGTAAGGTGTCGCGAGATTCGATGATATCAATAAGTCTTGCTTCCTTTACAACGCTGATCAGCTAGATTCAGAACTATCTTTTCATTGGCTGCGACTACGAATTCACTATCAACAAACCTGCGTAGTGGCTTCTGCAGCCCAACATGAACGTACTCCCCACAACACATGGGGACTACTTGCAAGTTATACGATGCCCCCAATAGTGTGCGAGGGTCTTCGGGCAATTGCGGGACTGCCATCCGCACTACGTCTAACAGACTTCGTAAATGACAGTGCGGAATATGGCAGCCATGTCCTTATGCGTTCACTTAGTGGCACGTCATCATTATGGATGACAGTGTCCGCCCAAGCAACACTGTCAGCAGATGCCAGATCTCCTAACAATGACGTTGGCGGGCTAAGGCTCCGACTGCCGACGTCCACTGAGTTACCATTGGACGACTCCCGGCCTGAACAGTCCGCTCGATAACGCTTGCTGCCGCCAAATAGCAGATCCACTTCTGCATCTATTTCTTTTGACATTTTCTCGATCTTCTTCTTTACATACCGCCTAATAGTGTGTTTACATTCGTA
This sequence comes from Spirometra erinaceieuropaei, assembly GCA_902702965.1. Taxonomy (NCBI): domain Eukaryota; kingdom Metazoa; phylum Platyhelminthes; class Cestoda; order Diphyllobothriidea; family Diphyllobothriidae; genus Spirometra; species Spirometra erinaceieuropaei. The sequence goes on from CACRXP010000170.1 coordinate 365,741, forward strand.
CCTATACATTTTAAACATAAAAAACAGATGGGTTAATGAATCAAATAAGGGTATAACAGAGGGAAACAGAGAGCACTTGATAGCACACACCGCACGCGATACGCACGCAATAGTGGCGACGAGCATGCGGCGTGAGATCATTGATAACTCAAGCGCGCCAACCAATGATTGGAGAAAATCGATAAACGCGCTGTCCAATCCGGTGACGAGATAGACCAATCGCGAGATTTCCGCGACAAGAGTGCATCAGGTAGCTATTCAATGCTACTAAGGGACTTTGTCCAATCTTTCTTTTTTGGAGAAAAGTTATTCGATCCGTTCGATAGGACCTTCAGCTGAAGGTGGGAAACTCGTCAACTAGATAGCGAAAGTATTTTAAAGGAGTTTAGGATAAACTGTCTCTCCAAGGGCCAAATTGCGGCTGAGTGTCTGCCTTCATCCAAAATTCCTCGACCACATCGGCTTCCCATGCCGTTGTTTGTCAGTCGATCTGGAGCAGTAATTGCCAGGGCCTAGGCGAAAACTTTAAAACATGTGCCAGGGCTAGTTAGAGAGGGCGAAGAAAACTCTTTTTTCAGTGATGGTTCCTCCCCTGCCAGCACTAGCCAACCCAACCCAGTCCGGCCCAGTTGGGCTGGGTTGGGTTACGTGGTTAGGCCACGATGTGGCAAGGGCGGATGTGGCCCAATTGGCCCAATCTCCCAAAAAAATGCGCAGGGGAGCTTGCCTTTTAACGCTTTCCCACTTTCCGTAATTAACACAGACAGTAATATCACACATCAGAAAGGCAATAGATTACGTACCGCAGTATGGGTAGAACTAGGACGAAGTTAAGACATGTTACCATAACGATACGTTTAGACGATGAGGGCTACTTCATATGCTTAATTTTATGTAGTTTGGTCTTAATCTAGTTTATCTTCGCAGTTAAATGCATAATTTGAAACAAGGAACGGTTTCTGCATTAATCCGGAATGAGGTTGGGCTAGGGCCACACCCGGCCTAACCATGGCCCAATGGTAAGATTGGACCACTTGTTGGCAGGGTCCCTTTCAACGGCTTCTGGGGACTCACTTTTTCGCTTGTATAGGCTTCTCTTCACCGGTTGAACTAATAATTTATCGATATCAGTGCGTAGAATTATTGCAAAGTTAATAATGGCCCTAGCGTAATTGGATTATTTTGCGTATAGTTGCTTGCCATTGGTTCAGTATCTATGCAAGGTTTCTGATAAAGAAAAGATCCAATTTCAAAATTCCCCAATCTATCCTTATGGCAGAACGCAATATGGACGTCTTGCTACAGTCCGGAGATCTAGTTCAGAAACCGCCACATGCTGTCGCACAACACTGTGTCGTCATTGATCAAAAGGTTTTATCAGTTGAAGCGAGGGATATTGGAGCTACCGTTTCTGACCTCTTCATCGCCCTCGGTCGGCCGTATTTCAACGCCAGGCAGGGTCCAGTGTCTCCAACGTTTCACTCATGGGGCACATCGTTGGAAATATTAAACGCATACGTATAAGCCTACTAGGCCTATTTGAGTAGGACGTCATTGTATCAAAAAAATAACTAGTCTGCAGTTTCGGGGCTAAGACAGATGCCGGTGTAGCTGCTCGACACAGGCACATGCATGAAATACAGGACTCACGAGAGGATCTCCCTCATCTTCTGTGTCCACGGCACCCTCGGCGTGGATGAGGCTCTGACAAGGAGGGCCTTCTTGTGTTTGACCTCACGTTCTCTGCTGAGGTCTTTTGCGACCGCCAGAGCGACGGGCGTCAGGCCGCAGAAGAACAAGCCCAGGATATTAGCCAGTCGATTTGTCGTGAGCTACAAGGTGATACGGATGCTACATGAGAATGACATACAGTGTGCTGGGATTATTCGTGTCGTCAAGCCCTGAATTTCTGCATCCACAAACAGCCAGAAGGCGGCTGAGAGTGGGCACGACTATGTAGCAGGATAGCACATTTAGGGTAATAGGCAATGTCCTTGGTGACCCTATTGAAAACAGTGCATGCAACATTCATGTTAGACACACATGTTACTAGAATTTTGCTAGTAACATAGTTGTTTACAAAACATTTATACAGTTTAGAACTGCGAATGTTACAGGGATGCGTTACATAGGGAATAAAATCCGGAAATAATGTTCATGGTTGGTCGCAGACAGTTCTGCAGTGAGAGTCGTCGTTTATCAAAGATCAAACGATCCAACTGCCTTTCGGATACAGATGTCAGATGTCGCTATTTCAATTTGGAGTGAGTTCTGTGGTCGAACCACACGCCGACTGAATGAAAACTTCCGATGGTCTAGTTGCTTATGTTCCCGTTTCCTGATGCTTATTACAAAAATTCAAAGCTTTTATTGGGTGGTCTGTCTGTAGGCCTCTGGAAAGCTGCATCCAAATAGACGCCATTTCAAGCGACGCTCAGGGAAAGAGGTGATTGTCCAAATATCGACGCTAGAGAACCCCGGATGACAAAAGCAACATCTTTTTCGAAAGGGTCTGCTCGTTGTTAAAGAAACGGAGACAGTGGAAAAGTACTTACATCTTCAAGATCCCATATCATTTGCCGAATATAAATAACAACGAAATGAATACCATAAGCAGATACGGATTGCTAGAACCGTCTTTGAGCGTCAACTAACAGCAGAGGCTTTAATACGTCCTAATAAGTGTTTTGGGTACACTTTTGTGGTGGAAATGGCGTCCTACAGGGCGTTCCTGTCTCTTAAACCTGTTGGCTTCCCTTGAGGTCAGCACAATGCTTTAAAAGATGGATTCAAAGCAGATTTTGTGTACAGTACGTGGCCTAACTCATGAAATGTGTCGACATTTGCGAACGATTGCCAATCACTGGCCAACCGACACCGCTACATAGATCCACTATCTATGGTAATAAATAACAACTGTGAAAGCATAAAGAGAGCGCCGGAACGAAACTGTGAGCGCTAAGGAAGGGCTCGGAAATGTATTAATTGAAGGACCGCGGAAAATACAACTATTGTCCCAGTTTTTCCGATCGGCGTATACGGTGGGATCACCCGAAGATAATCCGAATTTGAAACGGGCCAAGATATTGCCGCCGCTTAAACCGTTGCCTTTTCCGTCAAAGAAACACGGCGACTCCTCAGTCGAATTAAATCAGACAAGTCTTCTGGATCGGATTGGATTCCTGGACTGACACTTAAGGAACTATCGGCAGAGCTCACAACACCTCTTTCATCTCCCCTTGAGATATCAACGAGAATAGGGAATTTGTTTTCGCATTGGAAGGCAGCCAAGATACCGGAAAGCAGCCTTAGGCCTACAAGCTTGACTTGCCTTTCCCGCAAAACAATGGACGTCCAGGGAAGCGTGCAATGTTGTAATTTTGTGATGAAAATGACGTCTTACGGAATTTTCGGCGACAGCTTTCCCACCTCTCAAACCTACTACCTTCACTTGACATCTGAACCAGTGCCTAAGCAGATGACTTCGAAGTAGATGTGGTGTATATTGATTTCCGAAAAGCTTTTGACAGTGTCCCCGATCAGCGCCTTTTACGTAAACTGAGCGTCCTCGGTATCAGGAGAGAGCTTCTGAACTGGATAAAGGCATTTCTGATTGGTCGAAGACAACACATCTATGTCGGAAAGGCTAAATCGGACTGGGTGGATGTGACCGGTGGTGTTTCTCAGGCTTCCGTTCTCGGGCCCTTTCTCTTCATCCTTTGAGTTACTGACAGCCTTCAGGAACCGGATTGCAGCAAGGTGGTATTTGCCAGAGACGTTAGGCTCTGGAAAGTCATTAAGGGCCTGAATAATCAGAAAGTCCTTCAAAATGATCTACAGAGACTACACACGTGGTCCTAGAGATTGCTCCTGAAATTCAATGTGTTAAAGCTGCCGTCCTACATCTTCGACAAAATTGGGGCATATCATCTGAAAGATACTCAAATTCCCCCAGACTCTTCGCAGAAGGACCTCGGTGTTTGGGTACAGGACACTCTGAAGCCATCATTTCGATGCGTCACGGTTGCAAGCAACTTCGTAGGAGTACTGTGCGCTATAAAATGATCTCTTTGGTAAGGTTCATAACATCTTGGTTGGAATTCACCTAGAATATGGCATACAAGCGTGGGGACAACAACAAAATTAGTCAGAGGTTTAAAATACAATCCTTATATAGAGAGACTGGAATGCCTTAGTCTATTCCCTCTGTATTACAGGCAAGAAGGAGGTGACACTATCTTAGTTTACAAGATAATACATGGCCTTGAGCAAGGGGTGCACTTTGAGGGCATGTTTCAGTGGCACCTCTCGCCTCATCTTTTTGGACAATCTACGTAGTTGCGCACGAAAATGTCCAGACTGAATCGCCGTTCTGATGTCTTCATACAACAGGTAGTAAAACAACGGAATGATCTGCCGCAATTAGTCGTAGAGGTGAGTCCCTCCAGGTCTTCAAGAACCGCCTGGATAATTAGAGATGTCCCTTTTTTCCTCGACTATCAGAACCCGGACAAAATACCACATAAGTGCCGTACAGAGTTTGCTTTAAAATTAATGTTACTAACATTTTGTGAGTACTATTTTAATAGTGACTGTTAAAAGAATACTTGTGGCAAAGTAACGCACGAGTTGTGTACAGTGGGGTTTCAAAGGTATGACCTATCACCATCACCAAATAAAATCTACAAAATGAGATAAATTCCGGCTTTCTTAATGGACATCCTCGTGGGAGATTTATTTTTCAGTCTATGCAGCTAACTAACTAACTTACTTAGGTAAAATGCAGCCGCTTGAATAAGCATTTTCAGATCGACACAACGGTGTCAGCTAAGCCCCATAGGAGTGGCTTTCACCAGCCCCGCCTGATTAAAGAGATGAACGCAGACGTAACGTCGTGGGTCTTAACCACGGATGGGAGCATGACAGAAAACGATCACTGATGGGATATTTTAACAAAGAAACTGAGTGAAACTGAAACAGTCTGTTTTTATTTTCTTTCGTTCCTCAATGTTCTTCTTCACAGACAAGAGGATGGGTCTATCCACCGTAGGGTATTCCGAAAGAAATCCTGGATGGGACAATACATGAATTTTCACAGTTTTGTTCCCCCAAATATTAAACGCAATTTGGTCCAGGGATTGGCAGCTAGAGTGTGACGTATCTCCTCTTCTGAGACTGTTGAGGCAGAACTCCAGCAGCTGTGGGATATACTCCAGGAAAACGGATACTCAGAAAGATTCAGACTCCGCAAATATAGGGGAGCGCACTGTAAAGCCTACCATGGCAACTGTAGAAAAGAAAGACTTATTTATAAGACTGCCTTTTCAAGGGGACGCAGCAAGTGACCTAGTAAGAAGACGTCTGAAGACAGCGATCACTAGCGCTTTCCCCGCGGCGAACTTACGTGTAGGTTTCACGAACTCTCCCCTTCTACGCTTGGGAGGTAAAGACCGACGCCCGTTGCAGGCCACATCGATGTGTATTTGCTCATTTACTTGCTCTTGTGGAGCGGGATACATTGGCAGTACAATGAGGCGCCTGGAAAAGAGAGTACGTGAACACATACCGGCCTGGCTATGCAGAGGTGAAAATAAATCGATCTCGAGTTCTATTCTCGCACATCTTATCGATACGAATCACCGAATCGATGTCAAAGAAGCCTTCGAGGTTGTCTACCGGACACCAGCAAGCTTCTCCAGAGGCCTACGCCAACGGGTGCTAGCTACAGCCGAGGCAGTGGTTATATGGCTAGGCAATCCAGTGCTATGTTGTCAGAAGACTCTGACGCGGGCGCTCCGTCTTCCGTGGCCAACGCCGACCCCAACGTCGCCCTAACCTCCTGATGGCAGTGGTGTGTGCACAAGGCACCCGACGTACAAACATTACTCACAGCCTATGTTTCCCCTCCCCCCCGCCCCCTTGACTCAATGACCACGACTCGCCGTCCACGCCATAGCACGCCTCGTCATGCGAGTGGCGTGGGAACGATGGGTGTTAATAGTCCCTGAATCACTTATAGGTCCTGTAACTTCGCATAATTTAAACTTCTATGTAACCGTTTTGGTCTGATTAAGTGCTACCGAAAGCACGTGTTTGCCAAATTGACGTTTCAATTGTCACATGGGAATATTCGTTGAATTTCGGATATCAGTTGGTCACCTTCGGTTAGCACCGTGACAGGTCTGCGATTTGAACAAAAATGATTTGAAGCCAACCATTCTGCCGACTTGCGACAAGTTCTAAATCACGAAAAGGGTCCGTCATTTGGTCCTTTTATGCAAGACGCTCGAAATGTACGTGGCAGCTGTTGTAAGTAGATAAGCAGACCTGCCTACATCATCGACATTAGCCTAAAGTTAATGGATAGAACCTGTCGTTTACACGCTACACGCAGGACAAGGTCGGTGAGTTGTGGTCATAAGGGTAGGGAGGTGACATAGACTGTGAGGGATGTTTGTAAGCCGGCCTCGTCGCACATCTAGTCGACACGAATCATCGAGCCGAAGCAGTGGATATACGACTATCGGGTCCAGCGCTATGTTGTCCGAAGACGTTAACACAGGCGCCCTGCCTTCTCTGGCCAACGCCCATCCCAAATGGTCATTACACGCCGCCTCAACCCCCTGATGACAGAGATCTCTGCCCCACCTACTCGACTCACAAGCATTACTCACAGCCTATGTCACTCCCTTGTTCACATTACACTCCGACCTCGTAATGCGGGTGGTGCGGGAATGATGAGTGCTAATATCCCCTGAGACACTTATAAACCCTGTTGAATTCTCATATTTTCATGTTCTATGTAACTGCATGGGCCTGATAGTGAACTACCGGAAATATGCGTCTACCAACTTGACTTTTTAAGAGTGACAAATAAAATTTGAGACAGCAGTTGCGGGTCTACCTGGTCTACCCGCAGGTGGCTGATTGTTTACGCTATTCGTCGTTCTAATATACAAACCCCGTCCCTCTGTGGTAAGTTTGCTTCACTTGGCCAAACATACGAGAGCTCTTGAATCATCTGGGTGGGAATTATTCATCGCTGGTGGTAGTCGGGCGCTCGCCGATCGTTTTTATGGAACTCACTCGTCTTTGTGGGCAATACCACTCTGCTTAATTCATGCGCCGCTGTGCGGCTGCTGGTGGGTTCGAGAGATACAGAGCCCCAAGGCGCAACGGGATCGAGTCCCAGGTGTTCCACACTTCGGGGTTGGGTATGACTGGCTGACGACGGGTAATAAATCAGAAATGGCCATTCCGGCCTCCCTTATCTTTCTCGGTAATAGCATTCTGCCTATTCATCCCTGGTTTACGGCACGAGCGTGTAATGTGCCAAAAAGGATGAATTATAACTTCGACGTCCCTGAAGTACTGACAGTCAAGAAACAACGCAAACCATGATATGTGGCGCCTGGTCACTTGCAATGACCCAACTGCAAAGCGTTGTAATTTGGCAAGATAAGCCCGTCCACCGTCTCCGGACAATTGGCATTTTCTCCTTCTTGGCCAAATTTCAGTAGCCATTTTGGCTCATTGCTCAGATTGGGAACAGGTCGCTCAACTTATTCATGAAGTACATGAAGACAGATTCCGCAATGCTGACTGAGGTCCAGGGAAAGTGTGAATTTTTAAACGCCAGTTGTGGATTCTGGTAGGGTACTTTCGAAATGTCCGGACTACCGCCCATTACTTGCAGAAACTTTTGCATACGTATGAAATTTCGAACGTCTGGAACATGATAACTTAGCTTGAGAAAAGCTAGTTCGCTTACCACTTTATAAATATATGTTTAATCTTCATGTACAGACTTATGATAGAAAGAGTGACCGGAATGGTCATTTACGGTTTATTAACCTCTGTCAGTCATCCATACACTGACACGACCTTTACCTTGTGCTTGAGAAAGTTGAACAAGAATACCGGATGGTTTACATAGATGCCCTCAGACTTCTTTTTATAAGGGTTCTTATACTACTTTGCCTAGGCGTGTCCGATGTCCATTAAAACAAAAACAAGGATACAAGGACTGATTTTGAAGTCCAATTATCACTACTTTATCCAAAAGCCTGCTGTGCAATGGTAGAGGGGCGCTCACCGGTCGCTTCTAAGGAAATCGCTCGTCCCGTTGTGGCTTAGGGCTCTCTCACTCTCGAGCACAAGCGGCAGCCGCACAGCGGCGCATGATATAGGCAGTATGTTATTGCCGACAAAGACAAGGGAGACTGGAATGGCCATTTCTGGCTTATTAGCCGTCGTCAGCCAGCCATACCCAAGCCCGAAGTGTGGAACACCCGAGCCTCGAACTCGCGACCTGTTGGTTTAGAAGTCAACGCCTCCACTCACCGGGCCACGAGCCCGTTGCCCTGTCGGTTTTCGATCGGGAATATACAATGTTAGGGGGCGCTCACCGATCGTGGATACGGAACTCACTCGTTCGGTTTTGCCTTTAGGGGCTCTCTCTCGAGCCCAACCAGCAGCCGCACAGCGGCGCATGATCTATAGGCAGAATGCTATTACCGAAAAAGACAAGGGAGACTGGAATGGCCATTTCTGACTTATTAGCTGTCGTCAGCCAGCCATACCCAAGCCCGAAGTGTGGAACATCTGCGGCTATATCCCGCGAGCTGTTTGAAGTCCAACGCCTCCAACCACTGAGACAACGGCTCGTTGTCCAGTGATCACTAGCGCTTTCCCCGCGGCGAACTTACGTGTATGTTATTGCCGACAAAGTCAAGGGAGACTGGAATAGCCATTTCTGGCCTAATAGCCGTCGCCAGCCAGTCAAGTCCAACGGTAATATTACTCTATCTTTATCATGTGCACCTGTGAGACTGCTGCTTGTGCTCAAGAGAGAGCCCGTAAGGCACAACGGGACGAGCGAGTTCCGTGGTATACAGTGAGCGTCCCCTCTACCATTGTATGTTTCCAGTCGCAACCGACAGGACAACGAGCCCGTGACTCAGTAGTTAGAGGCGTTGGACTTCTAACCAAGAGGTCTCGGAATCCAACTTCGGGTGTTCCACGCGTTGGGGCTGGGTGTGACTGGCTGAAGACGGCTAATAAGTCAGAAATAACCACTCCAGTCTCCCTTGTCTTTGTCAGCAATATTACCCAGACTGCTGTACGTAGCAAAGGCAGTGCATCTTAGAACTGCAATAAATGAGCAAGTAGACAAGGAGGCAGTAGCGGGATTTTAAACATTTTTAAAAAAAATTCGTGCCTCTGAGGTGTCTTCGCTCCGAGGAAAAAGCTGAGGAAATGCTGGAGTATACGTACCCAGAGAAAAAATTGATCGTATGTGAGAGTTTCCGAGATGAAGGAAAGCAGCGGCCAGGTCAAGAAACACCAGAGCATGCAGCCAATGAAGCAGGCAATGGTTGCTCTCCTGGCGCTTTTTAATGCTCTCCGGACCTCCGCTAGCGAGGGCCGCCCTTCACTCAGTCGTGTTGAGAACTGCATGTCAAGAAGGCTAGGACAAGGCAATAAAATACGTTCCTTAATTACTGTTACTTATAAATAGATAGTAGGCAACTTATGTAGTGTATATAACGAAGGACAATGGTTACTAGAATCACCCACCACGCTAGCATACTAATATTAACATGATATGGGTGAAACAAGGAAGTGGTGCTGCAAAATATTTAACTGCTACGTTTAAATTGCTAATTCTAGTCGTGAATGTGAAGTGTGCTAAGCACTCTGATGGGATCTCGTGCCCGAGATGTTTAGGATCAGTTGGAGTACCAAGCGAATCGGTGGTTGCACACAAGTGCGAAGACGGGGGGCAGGGTGTCTCGACGACAGACCGCTAGTTTGAGCTCATTGTCACAGCTGCCAGGCGTCGACTCGTTGCCTGAACTTGCCGTGAATTCGTCGAAGAAATGCATGCGTCTATCGGCACATCGACTAAGATGCTGTGTAAAAATTTCTCAAGGACATATGATAGCGAGCGTAGCCAATGTCGAAGGAATGACGGAATGTAATTGGCGCGCCTTAGACAACCGCAGAATAATTTGTCCAACATGGTTAAAGCATTAACTGTTTTTGATGGATCCAGCTGGTCACCTCTTGGAATTCTCCATGCCCTCCTCCTGAGTGCTTCCACATTTGGTCCCTGTTGACATTCCTCTTTCCACTTTTTGTAACCCTCTTTCGAACGTGGTCGGCGTTCTTTTACTTAACTAAATTTGTACTCTGACCTTGAACTGGAAATTCGATTTGCTCGAACAGTAACAAAGAAATTTTTTGTCTAGGTATCCATTGTTGAGTACTGTAGAAAGATCCAAAAGATCCAAGTCGGTACGTACACAACCACCCTTATATGACACTTGATAAAACATCCCTTGACGCATTATCCCTTGGTCCTAAGTTTTGCATACCTCGTCGAAAAGTTAATCAGTTAGAATTGGAAACTCAGTTCGAGAACCTATGGAACCAAACCTATGACCTAGTTCCCACTTTCACAGACAGTATCCAACACTTTAAATCAACATTGGTGAATTGCAGTTATCAGTACCTGAACAAGGGGCCAAAAAGTCGGGGATTGCTGACAAAAGCACATGTGGAAAAATTAAAAGAACTTCGAGAGAACAAAGATATTTTGGTAAATAGATCGGACAGAGGAACAGGCGTCGTTATAATGAACAGATCGGACTACGTAGCAAAGATACAATCCATATTATCAGACCAGAAGAAATTCAGGAAGGTAGACAAAGAAAAGGATTGCACGGAAGAAATAGAGACGAAACTGACTGACTGTATAAGAAGGCTCCACACAGGGGGTCACACAAGCGACCGTGACCTCGAACACCTCCGACCAGTCGGCACACATATCTCTCGACTATATGGTCTACCTAAGATCCATAAGGAAGGCCTGCCAGTCCGTCCGATCTTAGACATACGAAACTCTCCGTATCATGCGATAGCAAAGTGGCTAGCAGAGAAACTCAACCCCCTACAGCGTCAGCTAGCACCACAGAGCTACCGAGATACCTTTGAATTCATTGACGACATCAAAGACCTTAACGTCAACGGCATGGTGATGTTCTCGCTAGACGTCTCATCACTTTTTACAAACGGTCCGGTCACCGAGACAGTTGATTACATCTGCGATTTTCTATCTGCCAGTCAGCAGGAAATAGGAATTCCGACGAAGACACTAAAGGAACTATTACTAAAATGCACATTAAATGTGCAGTTCCTGTTCGACAACCAACTCTGTAGACAAGTAGACGGCGTTACCATGCTGATCCCTTGGACCTCTCCTAGCAGATGTCTTCATTGTCAAATTAGAGAGATTCCAACTAGGCGATCAGATCGATAAGCTTAAACATTACGGTCGCTATGTTGATGATATCTTTGCAATTGCCACTGCAGAAACCGACGTAGCTACCCTCTTAGATGTGGCAAAACAGGCATATCCGTCGAGCAAATTCACGCTGGAGATCGAAACGGCCGGTTCGCTTCCTTTCCTAGATGTTCTTCTAAGCAGGACACCTGACGGGAGTGTCCGAAGAAGCGTCTATCGGAAGAAAACCTGGTCTGGACAATACACGAACTTTGCCAGTTTCGTACCCCTCCAGCAAACACGAAATCTAGTCCGATGTTTGGCACAAAGAGCTAGAAAAATTTGCTCGACAGATAGCATCGAGGAGGAGCTCAGAAAATTCAGGACTTCCTTTGAGAAAACGGGTATCCTGACAGGTTCATTGCAAAAACCAGCCAAACCCGCCACACCGACCGCTGAAAAGAAAACTTTGTTCCTCAAAGTCCCTTTCCAAGGGGACGCGACGAGTGAACTCTTAAGGAGACGCGTTGATCAAGCTGTCTTGCGAACCTTCTCAGCAGCAAGGATTCAAGTATCATTCTCTACTAACCCTATTTTACGCGGAGAAGGTAAGGATAAGTTGCCACCGCATACCACCTCAATGTGCAAATATTCCTTCACTTGCTCCTGTGGAGCAGGTTGTATTGGTCGCACAAGTCGGCGCTTATCCAAGAGAATACGCGAACACCTCTCGGCATGGCTGGGAAAAGGTAAAACGAGGAGTATAAGCAGCGCCATTCTCGCGCATGTTGTCGATTCCGGACATCGGGTGGACCCCAACGAAGCTTTTCTTGTGATTTATAAGGTCCCACCGAGCTACCCTAAGCTACTAGGCCAGCGCCTATTAGCGACAGCGGAAGCGGCCGCCATTAGGTTACGAAAGCCAAACTTATGCGCACAGACGAACCACGTTCAGGCTCCGCGCCTGCAGTGGTCGAAGGTTGACTAACGGTGCGACTCCCCCCCGCGAACTTTCGATCTCACCCCACCCCTGACAGTGACTATCAGTCAGTATCAGTCAGTATATTTGGAGTAAACGACAGAAGCCATGAAAACTCCATTTAGAGGGTACAGGTATAAAGTAAAATAGTTACATTGCAAAGCGTTTGCTTGCAGTTTTAGTAGGGAGAATTCATAAATCTAATAATGTAACATAAAGGTGAAAGGGCTATTATATTCGCAAAATAATTGCGAAAAACTTTGTTCACCGCATTCGGACTGGTTCAAGTTTGACGCAAAAATAGGATCTGTTGAAATCACGTTAGTAGTATATTTATAGTCATTTCAATAATCCGTTAGATCAGGCTACTATTACCCCCTCTCCCCTACTCCCCCCCTCCCCCACAGTCCCACACCCCGCCTGTGTTTTAAGGAGAACCTTTATCGATTTCTCTTATCGCTGACATGTTTTACTTATACCCCGTTCCTATATAACTGTACTGGCTCGACGAGAATTTATCGAAAGCTACGTATGTTCGCCAACTCGTCTTCTGATTACTGTAGAATTCTTGGTAAATTGAGTCACACGTATATACAGCGAAATCTGTTTCGGGTTATACGCGTGACTCAATTTACCAAAAATTCTACAGTTTTTGTACAAAATCCGTAAGTCTGACGACGAGTTGGGAGACCAGTCTCGAAAACCCACACAATAAATGTTATTTTGGCCTCAGATAATATAACTTATTTTAAAAATTCGGGAATTGGTATATGTGTCGGAAAAAGTCGAGTTTTACTCCCGAATTTTCGAGCCGGTGATACCAACCCGTCGTCAGACGAAATAAACAGAGGAGGAAGTGAAATTGCCAGACTAAATTGGTTGGTGCTACAGGACAGTCACCGACAGGCAAGCGATTAGTGTGCGAAAGGGGTTGGCACATAAGTAAGCTAGAATCTTGAGCTGGATAAAGAAGAGGGAATAGTTGCGACTCCTTAGGTTGGAGGGTAGGGGGGATGGCAACTCAATGGGACTGCAGACAGTGGACTTGGTGGTAGTTGATCGGGCATGAGGGCGGAGGTCAGTGCGCTAATGTTGGAGGTGTTAGGGATTGCAGTTGAGGTTCGCTGTGTCTGGAGGAGGAAGAGGAGGAGGTGGCGAAAAATTGAGGTTCTTCATGACCCAGTATAGATTAGCGACTGTTATTAGGTCGTAAGCGCAATTCAGTGAGCCAGGTACGCAGACCTTCGTAATGAGCATCTAGATCGACATGGTGATTGATGCTGGCCGCGGTAGTGTCAGGCTTTTAGGAATTCTGGCACCTGTTTGGTGTTAGGGATGGAAACAACTTCGGTACCTTCCCCATTAAAGCAATGGTCTTACTCCAGGGCGTGCGCATACACTGGTGCCAAAGGCTTCGCGTCAACAGATGGCTATATTATGTTCGTTTATGTGCGTCCTAAATCGTCGACCTGTATGACCAGCATAATTGCAAGAGCAGTTAGCACACGGAATGCGGTAGACGACATTAGTTTCAGTCCAGTTTTATTGAGGGAAATTTAGGCTTCACCTTTGAACTCCTTATTTGTTTACAAGCAACTGAAAAATCTCAAAAACCGGAAAAGGTATCATAAAGGTAACAAATAATCGGAAAAGCGTCAACTTTGTACCGCTAAACTAACTGTCTCCAGTGTTAGTGGTACGAGAAGTAGTACAGTGGTCGTTTCGAGTGCAGGGTGACAAAAGTAGCATAGGTGCATGCTATAAAACGTAGGCGATGGTTTGAAGACAATAAGAAATTGAGTTTTAAAATGTTACTGAAATATAGCAAGCAGTATTATAACAACAGTATATGTCAAGGTTACAGATGTCGGGTGGTAATTTAGTGGGCACTGCTATGCAAATCCAGTTTCTACTTAAAGACCTCGACGGAAGTTTATTGTGTATAGAGTCTTTTAGTAGGGATAATGCTGTGCGTATGAAGGACGCAGGCTTGTGAGCAATGGAAATGCCAAACCGGTTTAGTTGTCGGGCGTTCGCTTCGGAAATGTCCCGCATGTATATACATACCGGCAAAACAGGTGTTCTGAATGATAGAAAATATGCTCGGCCAAGGCAACTGACTAGAATAAAACGGGGAGGTGGTCGTTGGGACCAATTATTTATTTATCCGACATTTCTTACTTGCACGTTCGTTTGCAAGTGAAAATGTATTCTAAATGACACCAATTTTTATTGCTACTTTCAAAAAATCTAACACCGATACAGGCGATATTTTCCCATTTTGACTGCAACCTACTAAACTCAATGGCTCACCTGGCGTAGATCACAGGCCAGAAAGCGAGCTGATGACCGAACACACTGCAGCAATGGAAGAAATGACCGGAGTCCTCAGTTCGTGACCCATTCGATGGGGACCGGTCACACTTTCAAGGCGACAACTGTGTGGGCCTCGGGCTACCTGAGTCATGTTTCTCCAGTCACTTGTTTATTACCTAACACAATCACCCCCACCCCGCCTATTCACCATTAAGAGTTTACATCCAGATGAAATCGAAGGAGCGAATTCCAGGGAATAGTGTGAAAGAAGATGGAACCGCTGAAAAAATGATTTTTCTTATGAAATTTCGGCATCCTGCTTCAACTCATCATCAGAAGCAGCTACAGATGGGAGTGATGAAGGCACAGGGTGTTCAGTGAATACAGGATGCGATTGCAATGCAACCATAAGCTCCCGCACTCATCGCCGATTGCCGTATTTGATGCGGCGATTGTTTGGTTATCCGCGGACAAACAATTGCACAAGAGAAAGCGACAGAGTACCGGAGACTCGGATGACCGAACATGCGACCGTTGTGTCAAGAAATGACCCAACTTCCCAAGTCACAGTTCATGCGGTGAGACGCGGTCACATCTTTAACTTTCGCAAGGTCAAAGTCATGGAGAAAGACAGGACAGATGTCAGGAAAGCACTTCAGTTTTTTAACTATCTGCGGCCTACAATGTGAATGAGTACACCTGACAGCGACGACGACTTACTGGGAGTAGATCTCTGGCCAGGGAGTGAGTGGACAGTCCACATCCTGCATCCGTAGCCACACCACCCTTTCCTCGTCCTCGGAGAGTTGGCTCGACCGACAGCCGGACCATAGCATGGGCAGGAGAAAACCACAACAGAAGGCAGTCACCGCAGCCGCGAAGATGGGCAGATTTTTCACTGAGAACGAGTTTGAAAATAAAAAACACAGAAAAACACAGTTTAATCCAAGTTATTTTGATTCCTGACAACAGTCCCGGTCTTGGTCCTATGGGAAAACATTTTGTGCTTATCCGAAGAAAGTGACACAATTCCTGGGCGACATCCGAGGAAAAGTTGTCTAACCTGTGCTGCAGTGTGTGTGTGGATGCGGCGAAAAAGTATCCGGACACAACGGCGCTTATGCGACAGGGGATGGTTGCTGTTGCAGTGAAGATTTTTTTCCGTGTCTGTCGCCTTTCGAAAGACACCAGTCTGGAGGGTTCCGTTTTCCTGCCTCGATACCTGGACGTCGAGGAAAGGGTGCCCTTCGTTATTTGCTTTCTCCATGGTAAATTGGATTTATGGAATAACCGAGTCCAATTCCTTTTTAAAGTTCTCTTTCGCGTCTCGGTGTAGAATGACAAAGGTGTCGTCTACATAGCGCATCCAGAATTTCGGCTTGTAGGTCTGGAAGACCCGAGTTTCCAGTTCCTGCAAGACCGCCTCAGCCAGGTAGCCGGAGATTGGTGACCTCATTGGGACACCCTGGATTTTCTCGTAAATTTGACAGTTAAACGGCAACCGGGGTCTATTACTGACGGCGATTGAATGAAGTACACTGAGGTCTTCACCAATTCTTGAATTGAATTCCCATTAAGATGGCAATACTAGTCAGCTGTTGGGAGCGCTGTCTTCGTGGCATCAAAGCACCCTTTCATATATTCAGCTAACCCACCAATAGTTCGAACCGCGATGGGTGAATATATATGTCAGTTCGACCGTC
>CACRXP010000170.1:399016-421427 GCA_902702965.1 Spirometra erinaceieuropaei
AGGTATGATACTGTATGAATAGACATCGCACGGTCTTAAACATTATCATGATTAGAAACTTTTTAAAACCTAATTATAATGCTTCTTCGAGTAAAAAAATATAAAGATGAGACGGTTCCCTATCAACTGACTGAAATAAAGCGTATTTTTGTCAACATTTGATTATAAAATATATTTGAATTTGAAAGCCCATCGACAACCAATGAGAAAAGGGCATTCCACTTAAGTAGTGATTTTTGACGAGCACGACTTCTACAGGAGATTAAAAAGACGTGCAGTTGAAAACCGACATCCTGCCGAGTCCGAAATATTATATGATTACGCCGCAAGATAATCAGTATTACAACGCCACCTAATTGGAAACGCATTTCAGAATTTTGGCGAACATTTCATGAGATCGGTCACTCACTGTATTTACGAAATTGCCTTTTCAAGGGGACGCAGCAAGCGACCTAGTAAGACGACGTCTGAAGACAGCGGTGAATTTACGCGTACAGTTCACGAATTATCCCCGCCTACGCTTGGGAGGTCAAGACTGATTACCGTTGCAGGCCACATCGATGTGCATTTGCTCATTTACTTGCTCCCCTGGCCGCACAACGAGGCACCTGGAAACGAGAGTGTCAAACTTGCCTGGCTAGGCGGAGGGAAAAAATTGATTTCGAGTTCTATTCTCGCACATCTTGTTGATGCGAATCACCGACTCGATGCTAAAGAAGCCTTTCAGGCTGTTTACCGGACACCAGAAAGCTCCTCCAGAGGCCTGCGTCAACGCGTGCTTTCTACAGCCGAGGCAGTGGCTATACGGCTAGACAATCCAGTGCTATGTTTTCAGAAGACGTTGACCCAGGTGCTCTGTCTTCCATGTCCAACGTCGACCTCCGATGATCATTGCACGTTGCTCAAACCTCCTGACGGCAGTGATGTGTGCTCAACGTACTCGACTAACAAACACCACTCATCGCCTATTTCACCCCTCCCCCTCACCCCAATGACCACAACATTCCGACCTCGTCATGCGGGTGGCATGGGAACGATGAGTGTTGATAACCCCTGAGCCACTTATAAATCCTGTGAACTTCTCATATTTTCAATGTCTATGTAATTGTACTGGCCTGATCATGCGTTACCCAAAACATGTGTTCTCTAAACTGAATTTCCAATTGTAGCATGGGATTATTCGCAGAACTTGCAAATTCATCTTACTGAGATCTACCAACCAATGTCAGGAGCCCTGCCACACACCAATCACAAATACCTCAACTTGCCTTGTTTAATTTCCGAGGAAAGTAATGTGCGAACTTGGAGTAAATCGTTCGAAATGGGCCTTTTCAGGCACGGTCCAAAGTTTGATATGAATATTTGAGCTGAAATCCATCAGCTACTGCGTAATAACCGCTTTATATTCCGCTTAATACCTCAACTGCCCAAATCATTCAAGGACATTCGGGCATCACATGGGCCCATTCATCTCGTATTGGTCTGCATGACAGTCCTCAGTAAAACGACCAATCCGAACCAAACATAATACCTCGACTTTCTGCTCAAATATACCCATTCCTAGGCTGCACATATTCCATGGATGTATTGTACGGGCCGACTCTATAATATTTTGTTGACGATAGCTTCTTGAGACGCGATCTGGCCTGACATTTCAGGTTTTGAAGGCAGCCATCGTCTGTGTAAAGTGTGTCTAAGTTATCATACCCCAGCCCCATCGAACCCTGACTTTAATTAAGCCATAGCTTGGTCTGCATTAATAGATGGACATCAGGTCACGTGATTTCCTGACCCACATGCTCAATACATGTTGAGGTATGTCTTACGTGTCCCGCCAAACGAGCCACATGGTAAACGCGCTGGACCAACACGGGGGCCATGGCGGATTCTGGCAGGCGTTATCGGATTTGCGCACCATAACAAATGCCAACATTTCGGGGTGTGGCGGCAGACTCGGTTGTCGGCAGACGTCGCGCACACTGCGATCCCTGCCGCCACTAGTTATTTGCTGCCTAGACCAGGGGATGTGGAGTGGAGCGTCAAGGTGCGGACTCGACCGCGCCATTCACCTGCGACCTCCACCGTCTCCGGTCTTCTTGACTTTGTCTTGGCACTGGACTCATGTGGGAAGTGGGGAAGAGAGAGTGCGGTAGATGCTGCGCAAGTGTACATTCACACAAATCAATTCACGCACAAGTCATCAAGCCTGCTTCAACCCTCCGTGGAGCACATGGTGGACATCGTGGGAAACGACGGCCGAACTGTCGTGTACATGTATGTATGCGTGCCAATCTCAACCTAGTCAGGCGCTACAAAACTCCAGCATTTAGCATACCCAATAGATGAGATCAAACACCAGCGAGATTGACACGTGTAATCGATAATTCGATTGACTAGTGTTGCCATTTTCGGGTCATGATAGCTTTGTGGATGTAAAAGTCTCCCAAGTTAATTCGTTTCAGGACAGTTGCTGCTTGATCTTCCAAGCAAACGGAAACTGGCAAGGATAAACTACATGACCGGTCGAGCGTGTCTTGCGGGTGAGGCCTCATGGAAGCGTACTAAAGCCGCCTTTAAAGGGATTTAAGCAAAGGAGGCCCATGTCCGACAGAATTATGTAAGCCCACATGGGCGTGGGCTGAGCAACGCGGGCTTGAAGGAGGCATTGGAGAACTTTCTGTCTAATATTGTGGAGGAACTAAGTTCCTCAAATGGCATACCCACTATAAAAGTAACCTTTGTTTGCACAAAGTGATTCTAACTGCTCTGTCTATGATGTGTTGTGAGTGGCGGATGCGACGGCTGAACTGTCGTGTGGGAATAGGGGGAGGGACGAGGTAATAAGAGCCTGTGTTAGGAAGCGAAAGCCGGTTAAGCACTGTTCTCTCTATGCTTTCAATTTGGTCGCCCTGTATAGCAGCAGGTAGGTATTGACGTCCCGTTGACTGTGAAACTGGTACGTCCACGCCTGCCTTTAAAGTGAGGGTAACGTTCGTATAAAAATTACGAGGATCAGATCTCCTGCAAATGCATAAATTGCATGAGGAGCAAGGAGCTGCCCACTGACTCACCGACGATTATGACGAAGACGTTCACGAAGGAAGTGATGAGGAACATGCAGGTTGTCAGAATGTGGGCCACGTTCCCGAAACGGCTTCGAACCGCTTGAGGAAAGGTCTTGGCACCCGGCGCTTTGGTTCGCATCTCCAGCAGCACCAGGGAGAACGCAGCGGGTGCAATGGCCATGTTGACCGAATAAATGACGCAACCCAGGAGTCCGTACTGAGTTTTTCAGATAAAATAAAGATGGACAGATGAGGTGCGTACTGGGGAGGGGGCGAATCAACACCAAACAAGGACTGCAGGAGATGTGCTATCTCATGAAGTGTTGCCTGAAATCCAGAAATGCGTCTCCAATTCGAAAAAGGTAAGTACAGTAGGTGAGTTAACTAATGAAATGTCAAACGAAATTCCGAAATGCGTTTTCGTTTGGAAAAGATTAATTAAGTAGGATCGTAAAACTAGTCGGCCTGGAACATAATTCTATAATAATTCAGTTATCTCAGGATGCCGGCTTTTGAAAGAACTTCTTTTTGGCTGCACGCGGGAACTAAACTCTGTACAAAATGACTACCTATTTAGCATGCATTTTCTCCTTGATTTTCGATGTCCTTAAAAGGTTAATTTTATTTCATGGAAAATATGCATAAACATATTCATTCTTCCACTCATTCGGTTGGAAATCACGTCTTCTTTTACCTTTGTACTAGAGTAAAGGCTATAATTTGGTTTTAAATGAGTTTCTAAATATGAGATTTTTTAATACCGTAAAATGGCCGCTCCTAAAATGTCATGTTTCTGCATTTACTAGTGTTGCTTGCAAGGGTAACAATATGGCTCAAATCCACTACTAAATTTTACGAACCCCATGTTATCTCCTCTGAATACCGGAGAAAAATTTATGGTTTTCCGTACGCGAAAAATATACGCCTTGTAGTTTGAAAACCCTGAATGCAAGTTAAGGGCAGGTCGAGTTCAAAATTATTCGGGAATTGAAAAATATTTTTAAAACCGAGTTATACCCTTTGTTCAAGTATAAGGTTGAAAGAAGGCGTAACTGTCTACCGAAGTATCAAAAGAATGAATATTTTTATGCATGTTTTCAATGAAATATACAGTAGGCGGGCTAACTCCTGAAATGTCAACCAAAATTTTGAAATGCGTTCTCGTTTCGAAAAGATAAATTAAGTATTGTTGTAAAACTAATCATAATGCAGCATAAATCTATAATGATCCAGTTACCTGAGGGAGTCGGCTTTCGAGAGAACTTATTTTCGGCTGCATGCAAGATCTATACTCTGCAAAAATGACTACTTAAGTAGTATGCCATTTTCTCATTGATTTTCGATGCCCTTGAAAATTCAATTATATTTCATGGAAAACATGCATAAAAATATTCTTTCTTTTACTTATTCGGTGGAAAATCACGTATTCTTCCAATTTCATACTCAAAAGAAGAGTATAATTCGGTTTTAAAAGTTTTCTAATTCCCGAATAATTTTGAATCCATCCTGCTATTACACTTGCATTCAGGGTTTCAAAACTACAAGCAGTATATTTTCCGTGTACGGAAGTCCATGCATTTATCTACGGTGTTAAGAGGAGACCATGTGAGGTTCATAAAATTAAGCAGTGGATTTGAGCAATATTGTTAACTTTACAAGCCACATTCGTAAATGCAGATACATGACGTTTCATGAACGGCCATTTAACGGTATTAAAAAATCTCACAATTAGAAACTTTTTCAAAACCGAATTATACTCTTCGTTTGTGTATAAAAGTGGAAGAAGACGTGATTTTCTACCGAATAAGTAAAAGAATGAATATTTTTATGAATGTTTTCTATGAAATATAATTGAATTTTCAAGGGCACCGAAAATCAATGAGAAAATTGCATACTACATAAGTAGTCATTTTTTGCAGAGTGTAGATCGTGTATGCAGCCGAAAATAAGTTCTTTCGAAGGCCGACTCCCTCAGGTAACTGGATCATTATAGATTTATGCTGCATCATGATTAAGTTTACAACACTACTTAATTAATCTTTTCGAAACGAGAACGCATTTCGAAATTTTGGTTGACATTTCATGAGTTAGCACATCTACTGTGGTTGACCATTTAAGGGCATCGAAAACCAAGGAGAAAATGCATGCTACATAAGTAGCCACTTTTTACTGAGTTGAGTGCGCGCATGCAGCCAAAAAGAAGTTCTTTCAAAAGCCGGCATCCCAAGGTAAATTAAATATTATAGAATTATGTTCCAAGCCGACTAGTTTTACAACCCTACACAATTATTCTCTTCGAAACGGGAACGCATTTCGAAATTTCGGTTGACATTTCATGAGTTAGCCCGCCTACTGCATGTGGATAATTATCTCACGTCAGGATGCAGCCTGTCGAACGTACTGCTTAGAGACGGACTGTGTAAACTGCATCCCATAAAAATGAACATTTAATTGGTGCGAACTTTTTCCAAATTTAAACAAAGCATGCGCAGAAATATTCGTTCGTTTGTCCACTTGGTAGCAAATTACGTCTTCTCCAAGTTTTATGCTTGAAGAGAAAGAGTATCCATTGATTTAAAAGTGGTTTCTAATTATGAGCTTTTTCTAGGCTTTGAAATGCCCAATCGTCCAGCTTCGTACCAGCACATTTACTGATGTTGCTTACAAAATTGTGGTCAGTATGATCCACATCCGTTAAACACGCTTATAAGCCCTATATATCCTTCTCGTGAGAGCATGTAGAAGTGTTTGATTTTGCTTGCACGAAAAGTATACAGCACGTAGTTCGGAAACCCTGAATGCAAGCATAAGGAAGGTAGGGTCCAAAATTATTCGGGGAGGAAGAAAGTTTTTTTCAAACCGGGAGACATTATTTCTTTATGTATAAAGTTTTAAGACGTAACTCTCAATCAAGGGTGTAAAAACGAATATTTGTGTATTTTTTCTATAAAATATATTGAAATTTATACTGGTATAAAAAATCAATAAGAATAGTTTATGCTACTTAAATGTTCACCTAAAGTAATACAGCTTACACAAGCGGTCAATAAGGGGCTCATTTTAAAGCCTGTATCCTGACACGGCTGGAATATCTTAACATCATGGGACCTGAAGATTAATATGATGAGTCTACTTAAGTAACCTTTTCAAATTGAAAACACATATCAGAATTTCAGTTAATATTTCATGAGATCGCATATCTACTGCAAATTTCTTTCAACGGGGAACAGTTGAAGCGTGAGTTCGCAGACTCCGGAGCAAAGTTGGGTTCACGCCATTGGGAGATTCCTGCACTTCCATGGTAACGCACTCCCCGTAGCATCAAATGTTTTAAAGTGATATAAAAAATTACCTGCACAACTAACGGCGCCACTTTTTCTAATGAATCGATTTTACCAGAAAGGCGGCATATGCTAATGCGCGAACTTATTTGTTAACGGGAAGCAGATTTGTCCCTAAAAAACGAGTGGCGTCGACAGACTCTCGTTGTATCGGTCATGTTACCGCAAGTTCACAAAGTGAGAGGCGGCAAGCATATGTTTAAATCAAACCCTCTCCCAAGTTTTCTGTGAGGTGTTGCCCAGAGGCTGCAGAGACGCAAGTGTCCCTTAAATTATGAGATTTTCTAAGGAAATTTTTTATAACAGCATTGTGAGAGGAATGGGAAGTTGACACAAGTCGTGAGAATCCTTTCCACATGCCGCACTGTTTAGCTGATGCCTGAATTGTCGTGCAGGATTTGAGGGAATAGGATTCACCATCATCAATGAGCAGTGCCGTTTTCCCATCTATGAACTATTCCCCTATTTTGCTTTAAAGTTGTTTTTAGTCGATAGAGAAATCGCCACCTCGTCAGCAGTTTCGTGAGGCGAATTCTACAGCCATCATCTATAGCAAGTAATAATTGTGATGAGTTAAGCATTATTATCCAGTTAGATACAGGAATAGAACACCCCTCGTATTCCAAGGGCCTTGTGACAATTTCCAGGAACATAAGGTTTAGTACTAGGGCTAAAGTTATCTTTGGAGCTAAAGTTCGGCCCAAGCTTAAGGCTGAGGTTAGAATTAAGTTCAAGGTTAGGGTTAGGATTTTGGTTGGCGCTAGGATTATTACACGAGAATATTTATCCTCCCCAAATTTTGACCATGACGAAGTGCTTTTAAGAAGTATCTACGACTGTTATTATACAGTACGGCGTATAGGTACATTTAGTTGGTGCTCATGGCATAGTACCAGCCAGCAGCCTTTGTCGCTAGCGAATAGATGTGTATGTCTTTATTTTACGACATTCTGATCATTTGCCGGCCATCCTTTTCACGGATCAAGTGGCACGCGATAAGTGATTAGCTATTGGCTTCTGTGTGAATATTGTTCAGTCTGCCGTATCGATTTTGCGTTTTTTAACGAAAAAGTGGGCTTGAATAAACTGCCTCAGAATGAGTATCGTAGGTAGGGGCCCTTCACTTCTGTTTCGAATTTTCACCTACCTGCCATCTGTAAATCTTTAAAACCTCGGATTTATTGTCAGATTTTCGGTCCCAGAAGAGTAATCGTCCAAAAGTAGCCGGAGAAGGCACGAAAGGACTTCTTTCGGTTTTAACACAGTTTTTAAGTACAAGACTTTAAGACCGCGAAATTTCCGTTCAATTTGCATCGTATTTGTACCACATAGTCTACATCCATGGCAAAATTTATCAACTCCAGCATGACCTATTCCAATGGCATATAGGTACTTGGGATTCTCCTTACATGGAAAGTATGCAACTTCTCGAATGCCAACTCCAAACGTCAATACAGTGGTAGATCGGACTCAAAATTCTTCGGGGTCGAATAACTTTTTAAAAACTAGATACACACCCTTTCTTCGAACATGAAATTTTAAGAAGACGTGGTTTTTTACCAAGTAAATCCAATAAAGAATATTTTATGCATACTTTCTGTAATAAACTTCCAATCTATGGAAATACCAAAAATCAACAGATAAATTGCACACTAATTAAGTAGTCATTCCTGTCGACTACGGCTTTTGCAGCCGGCTGAGAAGAATTGCATTCAAAAGCCAGTATTCTGACGTGACTGCTGAGTCTTAGGATTATTCTACAAAATAATCAATATTACAACTCCGCTTTGGTAATCCTTTCTACTTTAGAAACATTTTAGAATTTCGGTTGACGTTTTGTGGGATCGATGTAATTCCGGTGTCTAGGTTGTAAAGTACGATGGGAGTAAAGATCGGGTCCTGCCACGCCGTGAATTGATGTTGGGGTGTCCACCACGCGCACTATGCCCATTGGTGAGTCTATCGACCAATCAGATGGCAGGCGGGGATTGTGAGGTGGTTGCAGCTCCTTCGCAGAAAGTGTTGGTGCCAGATTAAGTATGAAAATAAAATAAGCATCTGTAACTTTTGTTAGGGCGACTCTGTAAAAGACCGCATCCTGCTTGCACATGGAGTTCTTGGAAGAACTTTGAATTCTTTTTACACACAGCATAAAAACGCTAGAACGTTTTCTAGAAAACTCGTGAACAACTTCATATGAGCATTACAGAACAGGGAACTCACTTTCATCGCAAAGATAACCGAGTCTGTAATATAAAGAGGCCAGGTAAACTGTGCGATGAGGTTGCATGCTGTGAGTCCGAGGTTCTTCTGCTCACTTGGCAGTCCATAGTGTCTTTGCTAGACGTTAGGACATGAAAGAGTAAACGAGCGTGATCTTAGTTGCGAAATCCGGAAGGTTTAAAAGTCTTTAACTGGAAGGCATTAACTAACTGTTGGAGAGTTGTAGTATTAGTAGTAGTATTAGTAGTAGTAGTAGTAGTAGTAATAGTGGTAGTAGTAGTAGTAGTGTAGTAGTAGTAGTAGTGTAGTAGTAGTAGTAGTAGTAGTAGTAGTAGTAGTAGTAGTAGTAGTAGTAGTAGTAGTAGTAGTAGTAGTAGTAGTAGTAGTAGTAGTAGTAGTAGTAGTAGTAGTAGTAGTAGTAGTAGTAGTAGAAGTAGTGGAAGTGCAGTGCCGCTCCCACGTCATCAAAATCGTAGAGCTCAGGACCAAACAACCACACCGGACTTAAGAAGGCCATATGGAGATAGCCTGACGCTAAGTTTACTTTGTTAGGAAGAAGAAGAACCTCCAGACCGACCGCCCGACAAAGGTTCAATCAGCTCCCCCCGACGGAGTGGTGACTCACAAAGCACGCAGACACAACGTCCGTCAACCATTCCCCGAGAGGCTGAGGCAGCGACGGGAGGGAAAAATCGATCAGCATAAGGCCGACCAACGTGACACGCCACCTGGGATTTCTGGTCGATTAAGTGCATTTTACGCTTTGACAATGGAGAGCCGAGCAAACTCTTTGAAATGTCAGCATCTAAATAAACCTGTTCCGGTGAGCCCATCTTTCGCCTCAAATAAGTAGTTCTTTTCGGTGAACATTTATTGAGGCAGGCGAGATACCCTAAGCCTTCGCGCTGCGTCGTTAATCACGCTCAGTTTCATAACCCGTTGGTGAACAGACTCGAACAGTCGACAAGTGGATGGGAGAGGGAAGAGGGGGGGGACCGATACTGGTGAATCCAGTCCCACGACCAATCAGCTTATTGTCCGGACAGTACGTGACTTAACTCGTGAAGGGTGTTGTAATTTTCGAATGATGGCTAGTCACTCGTAAAATGACACTAATGCGAGGACCCAATATCTGCTTTAACAAATTTAAACTCTAGGAGAATCAAAAACATAAAACAAACGTTAATGTGTTTAGAAATACCAACTTTTTTAGAAAAAGCGGAAAATCCCGAAAACGTTAAAATTGTTTTAATTGCGGAATCTACATTTTGATATGTACATCATGTTTGGCCGTGTTAAAAGTGAGTAAATATGACAGCTCGGCGTTTTACATGGAGAGAATGTTTAAACATACAAATTTTAAATTTAGTAAACAACCGTCATCTTTGACTTCTTCTAGATTTTCCGTTCTTTTTAAAAATTCGATATTTTCAAATAGCGTAACGTTATCTTTAACGTTTTTTTCATGTTATTAATTCTCCCAAGTTTGTATTTATTAACATAGATATTGCGTCCACACCTTGGTGTCGGTTTGCGTGGGATTGGCGATCATTTGCCAATTTCGGCGTATTTCACCTTTTGGGTCGACTCCCGTAAATATCTTCTAAGAATTAGTGTAATTTTAGGCACTGCGGCTTGCCAATAGCATACATTCCAAAGCATTTTTTCGGAATATTCCTGGTATGGTTTACGGTATCGAATTGATTAAGATGCGGTTGAATAGGGCAACAGGCTTTTCCTTGATTTCGATTATAGGGACGTCATAGGAACAAACGTTTTCACAAGTGCACATGTTCCCAGGCGGGTCTGTGACTAATAAATTTAAATAGAATTGACAGGGGTAATCGTAAACATACCATATGGTATTATAAATAGGCCTTTTGTCCTAAGAAATTAATTTGCATTTTTTCTTTATTCTGGATTACGGCGAGTTTCAGATCGGGCTTGAAATATCGCTGAATAGTTCATGATTCTCTTAGCTTTCGATCGACCGCACATAAAGGCAGATTCCGTGCTATTTGTTTGTTAACACTTTAAAAAGACACTTTTTAAAGGTATTTACCTGAGTAGCGAGTGTTTGGGCGTTTTTTTCATATAGGAGGTTGTTTGAGGACTCACCCAGGCATGAAACTTCGTTGTCGAATAAATTGAACATCCACAACAAAATCCAGCAGCGAATATGCCTTCAATCAATTGGAAAACATTCTTTTATACAGTAAGTGACCGATCTCATGAAATGTTGGCTGAAATTCTGAAATGCGTTTTCGATTAGGAAGGATTATTTGGTCGCGGTTGAAATACTGCTTATCTTCTGGCATACTCTTATAACATTTCGAACTCGGCAGAATGTCGGCTTTTCAATGCATTCCTTTTCAATCTCCTGTAGAAAGCGTGCTCGGTAAAAAATGACTACTTAAGTAGCATGCATTTTCCCATTGATTTTCGATGGTCTTGGAAATTCAAATACATTTTATAGAAACCATAAACAAAAATATGCTTTCTTTTAGTCAATCAATACAGAATCACGTCTTTTTTATATATTATACTCGAAGAAGGAGTATAATTAGGTTTTAAAAAAGTTTTCTAAATGCCAAATAATTTGGAGTTTGATCATTCGTTGTATTAGCGCTTAGTGATTTCACTCTACAAGGTGCATGCGTTCCGCTTAAAGAAAATCACATATTTTTCTATGCCATTAAAGAGATATCATTCAGATTCCATAAAATTTTGCAATGGCTGCGGACCATGTTGTATATTTCATGAGGGGCAGTGGTAAACGGTCAGGTACGATGCTATGTGAATGGACATTTCGCGGTCTTAAAAAGTCTCATAATTAGAAACTTTTTAAAACCTAATTATACTCCTTCCTTAAGTATAAAATATAAAGAAGACGTAATTCTCTATTGATTAGTTAAAGGAAAGCATATTTTTGTTTATGGTTTCTATAAAATATATTTGAATTTCCAAGATCATCAAAAATTAATGGAAAAAATGCATGCTACATAAGTAGTCATTTTTTACCGAGCAGACTTTCTACAGGAGATTGAAAAGAAGTGCATTGAAAAGCCAACATCCTGCCGAGCCCGAAATGCTATAAGAGAATGCCACAAGATAAGCAGTATTACAACCGCGACCAACTAATCCTTCTTAATCGAAAACGCATTTTAGAATTTCGGCCAACATTTCATGAGATGGGTCACTCACTGTAAGTTGTTATCTAAAGGAGAGCCTTAATACTGCATTCAGTTGATAGATGTCTGTTTACTTTGAATTTTTGCACGGTGAAGCCCAGGAAAAATTTTATACTTTTGCCGTTTTTTCTTCATGTTGCTAAAAAAAAATACTGGTGTTTTTCCACCGAAAGCGTATGAACATGCTGCGTTCTACGAGTATGAATGCACGGCAGAGCGGCCATATAAATATTGATATTTTGCTGAAACTGTCAATATTTTGCTCGTTTTGAACGGAAAGTAACGTTCCACATGTTCAAAACTGAAAACGGCTAGTTAGTGCATTAATATCAAGGAGGTGCGAACCTAGATGAGAGCCTCGGCCTCTAATCCTAACTCAAATTTGATTGGTTCCCAGCGCCCCTGGCGTTCGTATCACCAGGGCCACAAATTACTGCGCGCTTGATTATCGGCAAATCGATCGGACGAGACGATGGCCTTCGCGATAGCGCTCTCGGGCGCGCTATTTGGATGTCACATTGGTGAGAACGACACCGTGGCCTGAACTTCAATTCTGAGTAGGAAGGAGTTTAAACAACCACAACCGCCCATGCGAAGCCGCTCGTGCGAAGAGCAGAAGCAAAGATCTTTCAGTCTCTTGTTTGACGCGAAGATGAAAAAGCCCCTGAAATTAGAAGGTACAGCGGCTCATAAAACGATCCGTCAAAGCAACCCACCACCTATATCAGGGTATTAAATAGAATTCGGTTCTATTACTAATCAACCGCACGTACCTCCTGTGGTCTAAAAAGGATGCCGAGTGAATAGTTCTCAGAATTTCACCGCAAGTGTGGCGAAGTGAGCCATCCCTAATCCACGAACATATACAGTAGATGTGCTAACTCATGAAATGTCAACCAAAATTTCGAAATGCTTTCTCGTTTCGAAAAGATAAATTAAGTAGTGCTGTAAAACTAATCACGATGCAGCATAAATCTATAACGATCCAGTTACCTCAGGGTGTCGGCTTTCGAAAGAACTTATTTTCGGCTGCATGCAAGATCAATATTCTGTAAAAAATGACTGCTTATGTGGCATACATTTTTCTCGTTGATTTTCGATGCCCTTGAAAATTCAATTATATTTCATGGAAAACATGCATAAAAATATTCATTCTTTCGCTCATTCGGTAGAAAATCACGTCTTCTTCAAATTTCATGCTCAAAAAAGAGTATAATTCGGTTTTAAAAATTTTCTTTTTGACAGATTTTTTAATACCGTTAATGGGCCGTTCATGAAAGGTCATGTATCTGCATTTACGAATGTGGCTCGTAAAGTTAACAATATTGTTTAAATCAACTGCTTAATTTTATGAACCTCATATGGTCTCCTCTTAACACCGTAGAGAAACGCATGGTTTTCCGTACACGGAAAATATACAGCTTATAGTTTTGAAACCCTGAATGCAAATTTAATAGCCGGTCGTGTTCAAAATTATTTGGGAATTAGAAATGTTTTTAAAACCGAATTATACTTTTCTTTTGAGTATGAACTTGGAAGAAGACGTGATTTCCTACCGAATAAGTGAAAGAATGAATATTTTTTATGCTTGTCTTCCATGAAATATAATTGAATTTTCAAGGGCATCGAAAAACAATGAGAAAATTGCATGCCATTTACGTAGTCATTTTTTGCAGAGTATAGATCTTGCATGCAGCCGAAAATAAGTTCTTTCAAAAGCCGACACCCTGAGGTAACTGGATCATTATAGATTTATGCTGCATCATGATTAGTTTTATAACACTACTTAATTTATCTTTTCGAAACGAGAAAGCATTTCAAAATTTTGGTTGACATTTCATGAGTTAGCACATCTACTGTAATGGACGCCTTCGACCTCCATTTGTTGACTCCCAAATAATGAAGGAAATATAAGCATGGCGAATACCCAGGGTGTCCTAAGGTTCTGTGACGGAGCGATCACAATTACCTGCATCACCATGAAACTTGTCCCACCCCCTCTGTGTCATTTCGGTAAAACGTTCCGAACGCATAAGGCGCCCCTGTCGAAGAAAATTACCAGTTGGTGGACTCCTCTACCAGCAAGGTCTCATTCAACGGTTGGGGCCGGTGCACAAGGAAAGCGTTGTCGCCGAAGTCATCTTCTCATAAAAAACCACTTGGTGAATCTTGGAATAGTTGAGTACTGGAGCTGCCCGACAGCGACAGCTCGGACGATAAGCTCGGACTGAATTTGGATATACAGTGCGTGACCGATCTCATGAAATGTTGACTGAAATTCTGAAATGCGTTTTCGATTAGGAAGGATTACTTGGTCGAGGTTGTAATACTGATTATCTTAAGGCATACTCTTATAAAATTTCGGACTTGGCAGGAGGTCCTTTTCAATCTCCTGTGGAAAGCGTGCTCGGTACAAAATGACTGCTTAATTAGCATGCATTATTCGCATTGATTTTCGATTGTGTTGCAAATTCAAATATATTTTATAGAAACCATGAACAAAAATCGTCTTTCTTTTACTCAATCAATAGAGAATCACGTCTTCTTTATATTTTATACTTAAAGAAGAAGTATAATTAAGTTTTAAAAAAGTTTTCTAATTGCCAAATAATTTGGAGCCTGATCATTCGTTGCATTAGCGCTTAGTGATTTCACTCTACAAGGTGCATGCGTTCCGCGTAAAGGAAATCACATATTTTTGATGCCATTAAAGGGATATCATACAGAGTCCATAAAATTTTGCAATGGATGCGGATCATAGTGTACCTTTCATGAGGAGCAGTGGTAAACGGTCAGGTACGATGCTATGTGAATGGACATTTCGCGGTCTAAAAAAGTCTCATAATTAGAAACTTTTTAAAAACCTAATTATACTCCTTCCTTAAGTATTAAATATAAAGAAGACGTAATTCTCTATTGATTGACTAAAAGAAAGCACATTTTAGTTTATGATTTTCTATAGAACATATTTAGATTTTCAAGACCATCGAAAATCAATGGGAAAAATGCATGCTACCTGAGTAGTCATTTTTTACCGAGCACGCTTTCTACAGGAGATTGAAAGGAAGTGCATTTAAAAGCCGACATCCTGCCAAGCCCGAAATGTTATAAGAATATGCCTTAAGATAATCAGTATTACAACCGCGACAAAGTAATCCTTCCTAATCGAAAACACATTTCAGAATTTCAGCCAACATTTCATGAGATCGGTCACTCACTGTACATATACTACTGGCTGCCTGTTGGCAGTTTCTAAATATAACTCAGTTATCCCGCAGTGGCTGATGGACTCCGGCCCAAATATTAATCTTAGAATTCAGTCTGGGCCTATAAGTCACAAACAGACTGATTTACTCTCGTCTGCTAGAGTTTTTGCTGACTGTTTAACCTGAAAAGCGAGTACACAGGAAGCGGGATTTCCAGGAAACGCCGGAAATTCGTCGGAGTGGTTGTGTGTTTCGTAAAACAATAGGTTCCTTATTCGCAGTTTTAATTTCCTCCGAAATTAATAGCTAACTTAGAGGATGTTTCTAGACTAAGCTCTATGCCTTGAGTTAAGGTAAGAAAATGAACCAGCGTTGTTCTGCAGAACCGAGGAGGAAGAATACCATGGGCCAATGTGGACTACTTAAATTAATTTCATCCCCTTCAGAATGGAGGACGAGTATGCAAAGAGGACACTCACCTGACAATTCCTTTGTTTTCTCTGATTGATCCACTTCTCTGCCTTGGCCAAAAACACCACAGCGACAGAGTAGAGGACAAATATGGCGGCCATTTCTTGCGTAAGCAGCGTCTTCACTCGTGTCAGTTTGGGCAGACCATGTCGCAGAGGCACACAGGCCAGTTGGACTACGGACATACGGGTTCGGCTGATGTTGATCGCAGGCCCGCTCCGGTTAGGCCATATGAGCACGCTTTCGGAGGGGAGATCTGGCAGACTCGGCATCCATACTGACATGATAAAGACAGGGCGATACTGTCGTTGTAGTCGGAGCTACTGTTGGGGCGATGACTGCGGCGCCAGGTGCTTAGATAAGTGCGGAGGAGGCTAGGGCCAATCTCCGCACCGCCTTGCCCACAGAAGGTCCATTTACCTGCACGCAACTGCGCCCGCTTCGCACTGGCCAGTTTTGGCCTAATTGTGATGCACTCCAAGCTAGACTTTTTACGAAGGGTAGAGCACTCCCAAGGCATGCACTGGAGCATACCAAGGTTTAAAGAGTTGGGCGCAGGGCGGGGGTGGTGGTTTGGAAGCAAGGCAAAAAAATTTTCGGGCAAAAAAAGCCAGAGTCATGAGAACTGAAGCGAGGGAAAAGGAAGGGCGTCGGATGGTCGTGCATGCAGACAATTTCTCACCTTCGGTGGGCCAGATGGCGCTTATCGAGAAGAATTTAAATACCTAGAAAAGATTAATGGCTCACATGGTATGTGTGGATAAAAGCCAGTGGAATTTCAGAAAAAAACGCACAACCCCAATGCAAAGCATTAACCTGCTACTTCCTTCAACAGCTGTTTTGTAAACTTCTTTCATGGAGTAACTAAATGCAAAATGCTCGCCTCGAAACGGTCGAGCGCCGCAGATAGCTCTGTTTGCTTGAAGAAGCCAGGATGCGAACTCCTAAGCTGGTGGCTGAGAAACTGACTACTTTCCACCTAGGCGTCTGTATCGACTAAAATCATGTTTTAAAGTTGTGAAAATCCCCATCACTATGTTCAGAAGAGACAGTGGCGAGTGAACGTTCCTTTCGGTAAATTCTCATCAGGCCAATACAGTTAGATAGGGAGGGGCACAGTGAGTGAAACAAAAACAAAAACAAAACAAATCAATGTGCATCTACTCATTCACTTGCTCCTGTGGAGCAGGTTATATTGGTCTTACGAGTCGGCGCCTTTCCAAAAGAATACGAGAGCACCTTCCCGCATGGCTGGCAAAGGGTGAAACTAGGAGAATAGACAGCGCCATCCTTGCGCATGCAGTGGACTCAGGGCATCGTGTGGACCCCGCTGAAGCATTTCGTGTGATTTACAAGGTCCCCTCGAGCTACCCTAAGCTACTGGGCCAGCGCCTGTTAGCCACAGCAGAAGCGGCCGCCATAAGGTTACGAAAACCGACCCTATGCGCCCAAAAGAACCTTGTTCAGGCTCCGCGCTTACCGTGGTCAAAGGTTGACTAACCACATACAACTTTCGGCGCCCTTCCGCTCTTGCCGAGCCTGTAATTTAAAACCTAACTTTGATCGATTTTTGTTTCACTTACTGTACCCCTCCCTATGTAACTGTATTGGCCTGATGAGAATTTACCGAAAGGAACGTTCACTCGCCACTGTCTCTTCTAAAATCATGTTGGCTGCTTGACTAGTATTCCTGGCGAGTGAGATCGACGCGTCAGCACGCGAAAACTGGTAGGCCATCGTGAATTGGGGTGTTGTAAGTCATTTTTCTGGGTATTTCACCGTACCAGTAGGTCAGTTGGTGAGAGCGTTTTATCGAAATGCTTTATACCCACTTGAATCCGAGCTCACACCTTGGGTGCGCCAGTGCCCGTGATTGAGACTTTGCCAGCTAGCGACAGTTGATGAACCAGAGATGAGCACTGTGGGATCTCCGAGCCTTGCCACCGGCATTTTATTGATACTCTGGAGTTTTGTTCAGATCCGCTGAACTTGTGATATGTTGCTAAATCAACAACACCTTCCTCTGCCTAAAACAAAATATCCGCCATTAGGGACTTTGACTCTTTTAAAATCACCATTTTCCGCAATATGTGACATTCTAGATGAGGGAGGTTTTATTTTACTATATTCCCGCGGCAATACACGCACATACTTAGCTCGACAGCCATTTCTGACTTATTGGCCGTCGTCAGATTGTTTATAACGGACGTCTTTTTCATTGACTTGCTTACCTGAACCTGATACAGCTGTGGTCGTGCTTGATCTAGCTGACCTTGATAATGTTGCCAATTATACCTCTCCACGCCTGACGACCTACGATAGCGGACCTGGAGAACTCTACCTGCCCTCCTTTCCAACGACGAAGGGTGAATCCTGAAGGCCCAACGACCACTTTCATGTTGTAAAGAAAATGAGCACATGATCTCTGGGACAGAAGGTGTAATTGTCTGAGCATTCGGTCTCGTACAGTAGGCCATCCTCAGAGACTGTGAGAAGGCCACATCAAATGAGCATTTTTTGTAGTCACGCCATGAAGGGGGAATATGAGTGCGGAGGGTGGGATTCGCGATAAGCTGAGTCCCACGCCGTCTCACTGCGGCGTGACAGCGTGTACCCCTGGCTGAAAATTTGGTCTCGCCTCTTGGCCGCAGGAACGGAGCGCATGTTAGCGGGAGGTATGTCAGCGTGTCTGTTGATAGAGTTGGTGTCAGACACCCAGGCCTCCAAAATTTCTCTCCCTGTCTTATTGCTGGCCCGCGCTACTATTCGCGTGCTCGCAAAGTCGAATTTGTGGCCTTCTTCCAGGGTGTGAGTGGCGATCTGAGACAGAGGGTCGCCTCTCCGAACCGCCAGTTTATGCTCCGTTATTCGTGAGCTAAGCCGTCGCCCGGTCTGCCCTGTGTATTGGCGAGGGCAGTCCCGACATGGGATCTGATAAATGACACCCGATTGTTCTCCCACGTTTAGTGGGTCCTTCACTCGAATGATTTTGTTGCGCATGGTCGCTGTTGGTCCGTGAGCGATACCCACGCCGAGCTCTCCAACGATAAGTTCCATCGCTTCGGACGAATTGTGTCGAATCAGGTTTTGATTTGGTCTCGTCGTCGGTACGTTCATGTGAACAACGACGTCGGAAAGCGAGCAGTACACCAAGCTTATGAGGTAGACGGCGGAAAGTGTACCCCAACTATCTCCCTTGATATTTATGCATTGCCTATTTTCACTTGTCTTTGAACACTTTGTATTCGACATCTAGATCCACTTGTCTGCTGGACTGTGCTTCGTTCGAGTATGTTGATTCTAGGAATTTCTGGCATCCTTTGTGTGCAGGTGCCAAATATGTAAATTTTCTCTCAAGCAGACATGTGTCTAGTGTTTGCATGGTCAGATGATATAAGTGGTCTTATCGACTTACCGCCAGCTGGTGCTCATGTATACCGGCGGATGCCGACTTCTCGGATTTACCACAGTAGATCGGATCGCAGTTGGCATATATCAAGATGCTGGGAGGGGGGATCCTGAGTCAAAAGCCGTATTTCGCAGATGTCTCAACCCCTCACTCGTACTCACCGTCGCGGCCAGAAAGTAAAGAACTCAAGCCCAATCGGTCGAGAATCTGGCGTCATATAACGAAACAAATTCAATTGCAGGAAAGTCACTCCAGTTGGTGGGACTGGAAAAAAGGCTTAGGCAAGGGTCCGTGAACAAGAAATTGTTCGGATAAAAAGACAAACTGATAGTCGTGGTCACGTCGCGGCAACGTTGGTTTGAAACGAAGAGACTTCGGTAACACACCGTGATTGCGATAGCGGTGGAGGAAAGTCAGTTGTCCGCAAGTCATCGCATGTCTCTGTGTGAATTTCTCCCAACGTCTGGTAAGAATAAGCGTTTGACGCCTAAATATACGTTGTAGATCAGAGGTGGTATGCATTCCGAGGGGATATAATGAAAAATAGAAGACGTTCTTCGGAAAAGTCGAGTTGTATTCGTGCATTTTCGAGCTGGTGACACCAGCCCGTCGTCAGACGAAATGAAAACATGGGAGAAAGTTAGGTTGTCACAGTAGACCAGTTGGTGATAGGACAGAAAGACCACTGATGTGTGAGGGGGGGCTGCCGAGGTCATGGTAGGTCCCTGAATGAGGAGGGGGGGAGGGAGAGAAGGCGGAACAACTACGGCGCATTGTGCTGGAGGGGGAGGGTTGGTAGTGAATCAATTGGAATGCGGGCGTCGTTGATGCGTGATTAGGGCAGGGGGCAGTCAGTCGTGAACGTAGACCCTCGTAATGGGCATCTAAGTCAACATGACGGTTGATACTACCCGCATTGGAGTATCAGGCCTCGAGGAATTCCCTCGCTCGTTTTGTGTTAGCCATGGCGACGATCTCAGTGCCATCCCAATTAAATCGGTGGTCGTACTCGACTGCATGGGCAAAGACGAAGGACAGGGGGTCTCGCCGACGGATGGCTAATTTGTGTTCATTGATACGGGTGCCCAGACGTCGACCCGTATGGCCAACATACGCGCAAGAGCAATTAGCGCACGGGATGCGATAGATTACATTCGTTTGTTGCTCTTTGGGGATGGGATCCTTCACTCGAGATAGTGCTGCGCGTAGTGAAGATGCCGGTTTGTGGGCAACGTGAATACCCAAACGGTTGAACTGTCGGGCGATTATTTCAGAAGTTCCACGCATATATGGCAAGGAGTAGAACTTTCGTGTCCGTTGGCGGTGGGGTCTTGCGACTGTGTCTGGTGCCTGAGGCAGTTCTTTACAAAACTGAGTGGATATCCGTTAGAGCGGAATAACCGATACAGGTGAGCAAGCTCTTTGTTCAGGAGATCGTTGCTGTTGCAATAACGGTAGGCCCGGTGGAACAGGGTTCGGACGCAGTTTCTTTTGTGAGCTGCAGGGTGGTTACTTCCATAGTTGAGGATAATCTCAGAATTAGAGCCTTTCCTATGGACGCTTGTTGCTAGGCTGCCATCGCTCAACTTCTGTATCCTCACGTCCAGAAAGGGCAAGCTGTCTCCAATTGCCTCTTAGCGGGTAAACTCTATGGCTGGGAAGACGTCATTGGGCCTCTGGTGAAGCCGTTCGACTTCGCACTTCTTTATTATGACAAAAGTGTCATAATAATGCATACCACCTCTGGTCTACAACGTATATTTGGGCGTCAAACGCTTATTCTTACCAGACGTTGAGAGAAATTTGCACAGAGACATGCAATGACTTGCGAACAACTGACTTTCCTCCACCGCTGTCGCGATCACGGTGTGTTACCGAAGTCTCTTCGTTTCAAACTGACGTTGCCGAATGAGACCGGGAGATTTCTTGCGCGCAAATACGGATGGCGTGTTGTGAGTGCTGTAATATCTGACGTCCACAATCGTCTCCGCAGATTCGAAGTAAAATTTACTGACCAACAAAGCAAGTTAATATTCCTCTAAATTCTGTTAACGCATGACATTCTGTGTTTTTCTGTACAGTTTTTGCTATTCCCCTCGCATTTCTTTCATGTTACTTCCGTTCCATTTCCTCCATATATATCCTCTGCATGTAACCAATAGGGATTTCAAAGGTACACACCTACTTTCCCTGAAATATACTGATACTGATACTGACCTAAAAAATCAGTGTGCTTCAGCGCTACCTAAGAACGTATTCGAGGATGTGCAGCAAAGAATCTACGCAACCACCAAAGATGCTAGATTGAAGAAGAGACTTGATCTCCAGGAGAAACTCCAATCACTTCTCCGTCCTACGAACGAAGGGAATTTGACCACGAGAATTGTCAACCTATCGAAGAGGAGTCTCTCACCTGCGGAAATCACCCTCCTTTCAAAGGGAATAGGATTTAATCATACGGATGCCGCACCTACCGACTTCCTACTGGCCTCCAACCTTCCGGAAGACATGCGCGGAAACATACGGTGCTGCGCCACCGGTATTATCCGACAAAAAAGATACCAACAAAATCTGCCGGCCGAAGAAGCACAAGGATTACGATCATTGAAGTCAGATCACAGTATTGTCGTTGTTCCCGCTGACAAGGGTGACGCTACTGTCATCATGGACAAAATTGAATACGTTAACAAGGCGAATGAAATCTTCAGTGACATGGAGGCCTATACCCTTCTCGCCGAAGACCCGACGAAAAAGCAAGCCGCAGCCATCAAGAAAAGCGTTAATGAGCTCGCTCGCCTGAAAGTTATCAGTCCAGATGACTCCAAGTTGATGACCCTCAGTGATCCCCATATCGCACACGCGTATAGCCTCCCGAAAGTGCACAAGGTGGATGTCCCGCTGAGGATTATAGTGCCACTCATCGGATCACCAACTTACAATATAGCTAAGTGGTTGTACAATCATTTGAAGCGGCTCACTCATGGATCAGACTACAGCATTAACAACTCTCAAACATTCCTCCGCAGGATGCAAGGCTTCAAAGTAAGTACTGATGAATGCTTCCTGTCCTTTGACGTCGTTGCCTTGTTTTCTTCCATACAACACGATTTGGCAGTTGAATGCGCAACCCAACGCCTACAGAACAATCCTATTGAGATCCCAACACAGCATGTTATCGAACTGCAAAATCTTTGCCTTAGGCACTATTGTCAATTCGATAATAAGTACTACGAACAGGTATAGGGAGCGCCGACGGGCTCACCCATATCAGGACTGCTCGCCGAACTAGTGTTGCAGCGACCAGAAGAGGTAGCATTCCAAACTATCAAACCAAAACTATAGTTTTGCTACGTTGATGACACCTTTGTCATAATAAAGAAGTGCGAAGTCGAACGGCTTCACCAGAGGCCCAATGACGTCTTCCCAGCCATAGAGTTTACCCGCTAAGAGGCAATTGGAGACAGCTTGCCCTTTCTGGACGTGAGGATACAGAAGTTGAGCGATG
>CACRXP010000170.1:423601-434086 GCA_902702965.1 Spirometra erinaceieuropaei
CAGGCAGTGCCTGC
Organism: Spirometra erinaceieuropaei; assembly: GCA_902702965.1. NCBI lineage: Eukaryota > Metazoa > Platyhelminthes > Cestoda > Diphyllobothriidea > Diphyllobothriidae > Spirometra > Spirometra erinaceieuropaei. The sequence continues at coordinate 423,616 of CACRXP010000170.1, forward strand.
GTGTCATTTCCTGCTCTGCCCCCTTGCCGTGCGCACGCTCAGTTTGTCCGACATCCTTTGCTTGCCTTTACTCCCCCCGCTGTGGGTCAAGACCCACTTTAGTCGATTTCTCTGATCACTGACATGTTCTACTTGACCCCGTTCCCATATTTATGTACTGGTTTGACGATAATTCGTCGAAGGCAAGCCAATGTTCGCTAACTAGTCTTCTGGATACTGCCATGGGTATTTCCGAGACTCTATTTGAACCTCCCGCACTCGCGCATGAGAACATTAAAAATTAATTCAAATAGGTATCTTTTGCACTGTCTTTTCTCCTGTCGATTTCATGTGTGCTCTGGGCGAGAAAGAGACAATGCCTTAAACGTTTTATTCAGTTTGGTAAATGTATATTGGCGTTTTATCCATACGTCTCAGGTGATGATTTACTAGAAATGATGGAATTGTGTAAGGGTGATATTTTATATTGAGTACAAATTGACAGTACAGTCAGATCGTGGTTCCGTGGTGTAGTGGTTATCACGTCTGCCTAACACGCAGAAGGTCCCCAGTTCGAAACTGGGCGGAGCCATATATTACTGGCTTTTTGTCAACACCACGGCCGCACGAAAATTTCGAGAAGTCGCGCAGGCGTCTGGACGTGCGTTTTACCAGTGGATAATTGAAGGACTTTCGGCGCAGAAAGACCTATCTGTTCCTTCTCATGTGTACTGAAGTAGTTCAAATGGAAGCACAATTCTATGACAAGGGAGTTCAATCTCGCATCCGTTTGAAGCATAAATCTGTCAAGGTTGCATCAATGATGACATCACGGCATCTGCGGGTATCGCCGTAGATGTCCCCGAGTGCAAACCATATGGTTTGATTACCCTGACAGAGAAGGTGAACTTGCGTACGCGCGCGCCCAGCAATTGCCTGCTGAATATTCGCATATGCGAAGTTTCAATGGGTGACCTCGGAGGTTGTTTGTGGTAGCCCTGTATAGTGACAATCCACGATGCTTGACGAAGATGTCTGGAACCTTGTGTTCCAGACACTTCCAGTCCTGGTTAATGGGATTAACATTCAGTGGACGCTTGGCCGGGAAGGCGATTGGACACCGTTCTTTGGGTGTTTGCGCAGGATAGGCTCAGGGAATTTTCACGAAAACGTGTGGTCGAGAGACGCATATCGGAGTGGCGGGAGACGTCCACCTCCGGATGTCCGAAATGGGATGAAACCCGCCTGCACCAAGTGCAACGGCAGATGAATGTGAGGAGTACCTCCTCTATAGTAGGTGTGACAGCAAGCATCTCTAGTTATAAGTACAGCCTATAGGCTGTCTGGTCAAGCAGTTGCTCTGCTGTCCAAACTGGCCACAGTCAATCAAGCGTTGGGTATCCTTTGATGATGAAAACTATGAAGTAGGGGTTAATACGGTCAGAAATGTACATCTGCTCGGATTCGCATTTCGTAATCTGAAAAGTTAAAATAAGTGCTACTTAATTGGATTGTGTAGTATAATAATTAGCGTGCGTTAAGTGTCGGTCGTATGCGCGTGCGCTCCCCTCCAGCAGATACCCAGCTTAGGCAATGGTTGACTAACCGCAAGAGTCAGAAATTAGTAGAAATGGCACCACGTACGACTAACCACTGTTCCTTCCACCCTCCTGTCTCGCTCATGTGATTGCGTTAGCGTTGCATATGCAGTGCCATTGGAGGTTGCTTCTGGCTCACTGACTCTCATATCTTAACGGCTCGCCTAACCATTCCACGTTGATCTTTTTCGCGCACCTTGTGCCTTTTTGAGAAAGGCATTATAAGCCCTCACTTGTTCGATGCGACGGGGATACCACATCCGGAGGTATCTGTTGAGCCTGACTTTGCGTCCTGTGTGTACCAATTGGGCCAGTTAGCTAAGAGTCTTCAATGTTTTTACCCTCTTGAGCTGGAGCAGGGCGGTGTCGCAATAATCTACTTATCCACTTTCGTTACTACATCAGCCCTCAGACTACTTAGATTAGAGTTGGTTTGAAGCAGAAGGCAGGAACCAGCCTCGTTCCTTCTAAACCCTAAACATTTTAGTCTGCCATGTTGTAGTACTGGATTAAGCTCGGGTGAAGTATCTTGTGGTAGATCACCTCTTACTTTCGCTAACCAGAAATATTTCCTACGTTATCGCATTCACTGACTTTTATTTGATTAAATAGTTTATGGCAGTAGGCGAGGGTGTTAAGGAGGATGTATTGGTTCTATTTCCGTATGAAATGATTTATGCTGTATATCATCACAAATTAGAGCAGCCTTAGCAGAACTGAGATTGCAAAATAGAAAGAATCCGACTTATTTATGCAGCTCAATCGTTTCTTCTTAAGCATAATGACAGGAAACTAAAGGGGAGCATTATGCTACCAAAAAATGCACCAGGGCCAAAACACAAAAATCACACTGGGTCGAGTAAAATGCCATCTGCCTTGACGAACTCGTCTTTGAGAAAAATGACTCATTTGAATTAAATAACGCAGGGATTCGTTGTTAGGAGGGGTCGTCACAACCATCTCGTCCGTATGCCGCCCTAACGACGTCCCATACACCATCCTATCGATCCGCCCACAAAGCGTGCGCGTGTTAATATCGGCCCAGCCCTCAGCGGGATTGGAGCGGTGGCCAGCCACTCAGAAGTCCAGTCTACATGCTCAAGGACATCATCTGATTGGCTAACATCTAGGCCGACCTTCAGAATTTCTGTATGCAGCTTTTAACCCCGGATATTCGGAGTTAGAAACCAGCAACAGACTTCTTGTTCATCAACCCTTTCTCTTCAGTTCTTAATTGCGGATTCGGTCGCGGAGAGTTTTAGAACGGGCCATCAGCTGGTTGTTATGGCAACAACATAACACCCTGGAGGTGGAAAAGCTCAGTTAGCATAAATGAACGCTTGTGTGTTCCTGACTGCTGGCGCCAGAAGTGTAACAGTCCATGAACCCTATCTCGAAGGGCGCCACCACTGGCTATTGGGTGGAGTGATGGGTGGATTATAAAGAATCCACTTTGATCTCTTGAGAGCGGTGTGATAGGTAGGAATTTCTAGGGTCATATAGAAATGTATTTGATGCCAAGATCTTCCGGATGGACTGTCGGAAGTCTTGGTAAATTCAACGTAACTGACTTTGACCGACTGTTGTTCATTATGAGGGGAAGTTAGGAAATTAAGGGATGGTAAGTTAAGTGGAGCCGGGTAACCGATTTAGGAGATAAAAATTAGGGATTTAATCAAAATTCAAAAGGCAATTTGTCGAGCATGCGTCTGTTTTCGACAAATTCTCTTCAGGCCTGTACATTTATATGGCTATTGAAGTAATAAATTAAAAGATACTGGCAAGTAAATAATTAAGCTGTAGCTGGGGTGTGGAGAGGGGAGGGGAGGGGAAAAGTGAAACATCACAATCCCAGTCAGCGCCCGGGAGAAGGTGTGTCCCGGCGAAGGTAATTACATGGGGGTGGCTGGTTTGGTGGGTTTGGCCCATGGTAACTGTGGGACCTGTATGAGGTTCTTCCGTGCGCATAGGACCGGTCAGCCTAGTCATCTTTTCTAGATGTTTGTCTAGCGACAGGCATAAACGCGGATTTTGGAGCCGACTCAAGGTGGTTAATCAACCGAGCAGAGTGGTACATTTTTTATAAAGTGCTCCGATGATAGTGAATCCCAAACTGAATGAGTTCGCGAACGGATCATTTATGTTATTAATAAATCCATTCGAACATGACTGAAAGGAGTAACTGGCTAAAATTCATAATTAGAATGCATGAAAAACAAAATGTTAGACAATTAATGCTTGTCGAAACCCTCGGTAAGGAATCTTTTTTATACTTGGCGAGGAGAAAAGTCGATGCTAGCTAGGGATTGAGAACCCACAACGGAGGATTCTGGCGTCCGATCTCGCAAAATTCAAATTACAGAGAGCAAGCAATGCCCTTTGTTTATCGGAATTCTTAAGCTGACGGGCAAAGATCTGTGGACGTATCTTACATCTGCTTTCTCTACTTCCTTGATCTACTAGGAAATAAGATGAGGAACGAAGTATCCGGACGAAGTATATTTAGGACTTATGAACGATGTAAATTCTAAAAGGTCTCTGGCAACATCTAATGTGAATTCAGAAGGAAATTCTGCAGCAGTGCTGAGTGAAAGCTGTGCCCATCTTATGATTTAACCAAGCTGTCGACTATGTCGATGTCTACTTTCTCTGGATTCTGGTAAGTTCAGTTCAGCTGTATGGAAGGAAAGATAGACGGACACCCTTAAACTCCATACTGGTTAGGGAAATGTTGAAGAAAAAACACCGAAGGATAAAGAACGTTGAAAGGGAGATCACTTACACAACTGCATGCAACAAAGAGTGAATAATTCATATTTACCCAACTATGAAAAACTCGGCGCCTCTGTGGGATTAGAACCCGCACAGTAAGGGGAAAGCTTTTGTGCAGCCACCGCTGTAACCATCTGAGCGTCGAGGCCCCGCCGGACGACGCGAGTTTAATCACATTTGGGCAATTCACCCGCCCAACTTACTGCGACGTCTAGAATCCACCGAATCTGATACAGTAAGCTGACTGACCAAGCAGGATTTCCTAAGAAATTCACCTAGAATCCACCAGATGACTACCACGCACACGTAATTCATGGATGTTTTGCAGATTTTTGAATAATTCATATTGACCCACCGAGGCGCCATGAATTACGTGTGCCTGGTAGTCATCTGGTGGATTCTAGGTGAATTTCTTAGGAAATCCTGCCAGGGCAGTAAACTTACTGTATCCGATTTGGTGGATTCCAGACGTTGCAGTAGGTTGGGCGGGTAACTTGACCCAAATGTGATTAAACTCGCGTCGTCCAGCGGGCCTCGTAGCTCAAGTGGTTACAGCGTTGGCTGCACTAAAGCTTTCCCCTTACTGTGTGGGTTCGAATCCCACAGAGGCGCCGAGTTTTTCACAGTTGGGTAAATATGAATTATTCAAAATCTGACAAAATGCGTTTGAAAGAAATAGTTGCCGTATGCAAGGTTTAAAACAATACGCATCAAGTTGTACTTAATTATTGCAAGTAGAATGTAATTTAAATTATCTTGTATGTGGTGTAGGCATGGTGAGAGGAATGATGCGTGTCGAGGAGAGAACATCATCTGACTGAGCGTCTCACTGTGCAACCACTCTGTTATTGGAGAAGAATTTGCATCCGTGAATCCTAGCTTCCTCTGTTTGTGTTAGGGGATGACCACACACGGTGGGTTTGTTAGACTGGGCGAGAAAGCCGTTGGGGACAGGACAACTGTCCAAGTCATGCTTAATGCGAAAGTTGGTATGGGGAGTCCCCTCTTAGGTGCTTGTAGGGAAGGAGAAAAAAGCTGATGGTCGACTCTCTGTTTTCATAGGGCAATGATCTCAGACCTTTGACCGTTTTCGTAGTTTATATCTGGACCTTCTCTAAGACGGTGCGATCCTTGACGGTTCAGGGTCTCCATGTCCGAATATGTTTAAGAAGTTGATTTTGTCAACCCCTTGAATTCTGGCCAGATGATTTGCAATATAGGCATGCCCGACTCGGTTGTCTTTGTGCAGTTCAGTGTTTTTTGAGTGAAGGTGCAATTCACACCCCCAAGTCCTTCTGCCTATCAACTGGTCGCAGTGGTGTATCGTTAAAAAAGTAAATTTTCGGGCAGGAGACTTTTCAGCTGCCGAATTGAGGAAAATAAAATCTCACAGCATCGAAGGGCGTAGGCCAAAGTCTAGACCAAAGTGGTCTTCGTCCAATAGAAGCGAAGAGACGAGTCCCCGGAAGCAGTCTTGAAGAAGGAGACACGATCGCTGGTACAAGAGCTTTATTAGCCCGACATTTCGGATCCCTGCTCGAACCCATCATCAGAGACAAAAGGAGATACGGGTGGTTCGTGCATTAGAGGCTGCAGTATTTTTAGGATGCTGTAGCAATGCTACCGCATACCTATGAATATTCACGGCTTCCACCCCCCCGTCATCAGGGATCATTGCACGTGGCGTGATGGCCGACATTTGCGTCGTTAATTGCTGCAATTTCATCACGTGCGTTGGATGTTGGTGTGATGATTGCTCGACCATCTGACGCGCTGACCCTGGTGTTGGGAAGAGTGTTCGCCTGTGCGCTCCACGCGTGGCCAATTACTCCGCCTAGGCGAAGCCTCAGCACGAAGTATTGAATGGGAAGATCATTGTATTTGTTAATAGACTGGGAATCCGAAGCGTCAGGCTAATAAAGCTCTTGTACCAGCGATCGTGTCTCCTTCTTCAAGACTGCTTCGGGGGACTCGTCTCTTCCCTATGAATATTCACGGCCCCGGTCCATTAACAAGTGCACTGATCATCCCATTCAATACTCCGCGTTGAGACTTCGCCTAGGCGGAGTAGTTGGCCACGCGGGGAGCGCACAGGTGAACAATTTTCCCGACACCAGGGTCAGCACGTCAGATGGCTGACCACTCATCACACCAACATCCAACGCACGTGATGAAATTGCAGTAATTAACGACGCTAATGTCAGTCATCACACCACGTGCAACGATCCCTGATGAAGAGGGGAGCAGTGACTATTCATAGGTATGCGATATCATGGCTACTGCATCCTATAAATACTGCAGCCTCTTGTGCACGAACCACCCGTATCTGCTTGAGTCTCTGATGATGAGTTCGAGCATGAATCCGAAACGTCAGGCTAATGAAGCTCTTGTCCCAGCAATCGTGTCTCCTTCTTGAAGTGATGTTCGTCCGCCACACTGTTGACTAATTTCTACAATTTCATGTCGTCAGCGAACAGGATGACATCACAGCCTGGGTTCCTTACGCAGTCGTTGATGGAAATAAGGATTAGTGCGGGATCTAAAACTGAACCCTGTGGGACTCCGTTCACCGCAGTGACCTCTGCAGACTGCTGGCTCCCGACTTACACTCTTTGAAACCGCCCAGTCAGAAAGTTCTGGATTCATCCAAGAAGGCTTCCATGAACTGGCAGCAGAAAAATTACTTTTCCAGAATATAACTCTCGGAACACGTGTTAGGGAAGGGCAAAGTTCAAATTTCCTCATCCTGCTGCTCACTCGAGATGAGGAGAGTGTGATGGATATAAAAATTTGTTACTGACAAAATTTTAGTAAGATGTGCATTTAACATTTATGTGGTATTACCGTTTTCAACAGGATCATCAAGGACATTGCACAGTTTTCACAGGAGGCGTTGGCGAGATACGTCGTCGAAGAACTTGTTAAAGTTGATGGAGAAGTCATGCCCCATGCTGCGTTCATCGTGTACCTTGGTTACGCATTTAAGTGCAAAGAGCGGATTTGGAAGACAGGACCTACCCCAGAGAGGGCCGTGTTAGGCATCGGAGGGGAGATTATTCTGCTCGAGAAACTGGATCAGTGCCTTCTTAAGTGTTTTCTTCATGATTTTACAACGTGTGGAGGTGTCACTCTATGGCCTGTAACTACTCGCAGGTGTTTGGCATCCACTCCTGAATAGCAGAGCGATGCTTGCGGACTTCCAGGATGGGGTCAGCCAACGAAGTCTGTTCGTTGGTCTTCTTCGCACGATTGGTCAGGCAGGAAGTGTTCGAGGGGAAATTTGATATGACGTAGGCAAAGACTACCACATATACTTCAGTAATATCGACGGCGAACCAAAAAATAATCTGTAGAACTGGATAAGTCAGGAGACATGGCGTGGACCCAGGATTCGATTATGCATACAATAGCGGACTCGTTTCGGAGGTCACGGTCCTGAATTCAGGAATAAATTTGATAACAGAAATTGCCTTTATCAAGACAGCCATTAATGCATACGTGATGAAGAAGGTTGGTCGAGAGCACCGGGGCATTATGTTTACTGTTCAGGACTTTTGAACGCGTGCAGGCGATAGTAGCAACAACAGAACAGGCGACAATGATAGGGCGTGCTGGTTAAAACTGTCCTTGTAATTAAATAGACCAGACTGGACGCATGCTCGGATGGTAAGTACGCGAACATAAGCTGACTGTGCGATGGGGCCACAAATTATCACAAGTGGCCGCCCACGCCCACGAAATGTGTCATGAGTTTAACTTCGCAGCCATCAAACAACAAAATATCGGGTGAAAACTCAGTCGATCGATTTATCGATCTGGCGTCGGCGTACAGAGCCTTGCGTAGTCACCTCCAGTATTGCGCCATCGATCGATAATTGACTACCTCCCTCTATAATTATTGATCGTTCTGCTGCTGCTATCGCAGATGATGGACTCCCGCACGAGATCGAAAGCTCAGAACAAGAAACAGTCTGTTCCGATGTTCAACCAGTCTTCTTCTTCTTCTTCTTCTTCTTCTTCTTCTTCACTTATACATACACCTGAAACTCTAACTCTTGCCGTCATTTGTGAGCAATTAATATGCTTCGGTGAGAGGGCAGGTTATCGTCTGGGATGTTTTTAAAGACAAGGGTGGCAAAAGAGGCCATTAATGGAGTGTAATTAGTGTAATAATTACCATACCAAGAATCCCACAGATGTTACTATAGCAACGTTGGCAAAGAATGACTGAGAAGACTGTCTCCGAAATTGGAGGAAAAAGTTGTAGGACACGTGAATAAGGAACAGTTGTTGGAGGTTAGCCCGGAAGGGCACAAGTAATGGCCAGTGGAGTTAAGTAGACCGCTGTCTGAACGGGCAAAGGGTCTGGCGAGATGGTTAAAACATTCATGCGAAAGAAAAGTTTGAACTTGTGTGGGGGTGAAAGAGAAAGAGATATTCCGTTAGCCTACCCGGTTTGACAGCATCGTGACGCCAGGCAAAATTTTCGTTTACACTGATTGGTCGCATCCAGAAATGGCTCAGAAGCATGCACGCATCTGGCGCCGTGGTTATAAAAACAACGACTGGCTGCCAGCTTGGTGGAACAAGCGTTGCCACTGCCTCCTGTGTTGCTTGTATTCTCCGGTCAAAATTAAAACTGTCCTAGGAAGACCTTCTGTCTAGTATTCGATTTTGGGGATTTCTCGCTGCCGACAGTCACGCTTCGCCAGGCCCACTTTATTGCCGGGGAAAGTATGGCCCTTTTACCGAATTCTTGCTGTCGCGCTTAAGCTTGTAAACTCCCCCTTTTGAAACTGTAAGGCAACACTTCCTGAGGCGATTAAAAAGGCGTGATTTTAAGCACGAAGTACAAAAAAAGTAGTCGGTAGTATGCAAATCAGGTCAGATCAGATCAGATTTATAAAGGGAAAGGTAGGCGAGTGCCCTTGAACTCCCTTTTGGTTACAATAAAAATGCAATATACATGTTGACTGATTACTTATACCCCTAGCAGGAGTACTAGCTGAAAGCCCCCACATGTGTTTCGCCGTTTTTTTGTCACCACGCGGCACAATTGCGGGAGGGAGGGGGTTAGACTCATCTGCGGGACCGTTAGCATAACTCAGCGGCAGAGCGATAAAGGAGAATCCAATTTCACACAATCGATTATGACCCCTTTTTGGTTCAGGTATTAGAGTAGTCCGTCAGTTCCGTGTCTGGTGTTAGTTCTTGGGTAGAACTTGCGGCCTGCGTAAATGTCTTAGGGACTTAAGATTCAGGTGCCAGGTCTATTCCCACTATGCCCACGCGCTCTGACAACCAACCGTTCGTATGTCGTCCTTTTAAAAAAAATCAAATAAGCAAGCTGCCCTCTCCTGCTCAGTCATCGTGTACAGTCGTTGAGTTTTTGGGCGTTATCGAAGTTATACCATGATCTCAGACAATGTCATTTCATCCTGCTTGTTTATTTGCCCGTCGGCAACTGTTTAAGTTGGTGAGGAGTTGTTTAGGCGGTATTGTGTAAGGGCAGCATTTTATACCGAGTACGCATTGGCGAGCGCATTGAGCGTGGTTCCGTGGTGTAGTGGTTATCACGTCTGCCTAACACGCAGAAGGTCCCCAGTTCGAAACTGGGCGGAGCCATGTTAGAGTGCACTTTTGTCTCATCACATGCCAACACCACAGCCTCGTGCAAATGTCAAGAAGCCGCACGAGTGTCTGGACGTCTGTTTTGCCGGTACATAATTCAATAACTTTCGGCCCATGAAGACGTTTCCACTCCCTGCGTCATGCCGGGTAGGGCATTTCTGAGGCATGCACAATCTTTGCCAATTTATCACCGTTTGTGTGGGCAGACGGCTAATTCCACGCGACTGGCACAGTTGACGCTTGGAAACGGATGTTTCCCCCTCAACTACTGTGGTATTAAGGGCACCTGTAATAAGGGAATGGCGGCAATGTTCCTAGGATAGTCGTAAGCCGTTGTTCTCCTGCAGCACATTCCCAGAACTCCGATTTCGGCAGTCCTCGTTTCTCAAACTTGCAAGCCCAGAAAGTCGGATTATCTGAAGAACAATTTATCCAAAGTTTCTACAAAGGCTGAGTCGCTTTTCTACTATTAGACATTGTTTCATCATCGC
>CACRXP010000170.1:455193-489755 GCA_902702965.1 Spirometra erinaceieuropaei
CAGCTCCCTGACGTTCTGCACATGAAGACAAGCATTTGGATTCGACGCATAGTTTGCGGAACCTAAAGAGACCTGTTCGACTACAACCAAAGGTGGTATGTATATTATTCCGAATTGACAGATGAGCGCTCACCAATCAGGAAACGGAACCCTATAAATTCCCTCTATATTACCGTAGAGAAATGTGTGCTTTTTCGTACGCGGAAAATATACGGCTCGTAGATTGGAACCTTGAATCCAAGTTTAACGGTAGAGCGGGTTCAAAATTATACGGGAATTGAAAAGGTTTTTAAAAACAGAATATTACCCTTTCCTCAAATATAAGATTGGAAGGATACGTGATTTTCTACCATATAAGTGAAAGGATGAATATTATTTTCATGGTTTCCATGTAATATTATTGGACATTTAGGAGCATCCTAAATAAATGAGAAAACTTCAATCTACTTAAGTTGTCGCTTTTTTACGGAGTGCTGTTTTTGCGTGCAGCCGTAAATTCATTCAAAATTCGACATCCTGAGGTAACTGAAATATTATTGAATTATTTTGCAGGCTGGCTTCTTTCACAACTTTACTTTATTAATCTTCTCAAAACAAAAACACGTCTACTGTACACGGAACATGCTCGTTCCGCGCAGGCAGTCATACAGCAATCGGCATCAGACGTAAATGATATGGTACCGACGAAGGAAAGCAAGACCGTAATTGCCATTTCTGGCCTTCGTCAGCCAGTTATACCCAATCCAAAGCGTAAACCACCTGGGATTCGAACCCGGGATCTTTGGTCATTGAGTCGAACGATCTACCAATGAGCCACGGATTTTTTTTCTTGTCGGTTGTGATCGGGAATACTAATTATGCTAGATGGGCGCTCACCGATCAGGTTACGAGGCGCGCTCGTCTTCTTGTTTCTTTGGGACTCATACTTGAACCCTCGCATGCAATCGCACAGTTACTAATGGGAGATGGAACGAGCACAGCCTCCACTCGGGGTGATATATACAGGTGGCTTGAGAGGAAAGTGAGTATGTCTTGCAGCCACAGTGTTCGAGGTTGTTGGGGTGACACTTGCAGTTGGAGGTAGAGGAAATGGGGACAGAGGGATTATGCGGGACGGAAGAATAGAGGGTCGTGGAGGTGCGGTAGGAGATAGGGGACTACAGGGTTCATCCGAAGATGTGTCGGGAGCTGCAACTTTGGCATCGTCCACGCTCACCACCTACTCACGAGCTCCGCGTTCGATTTGTAAGTTATTTGTCCCGTGAGAGATAATCCAGTTGGCTCCGTCGTGGAGTGGTTTCAGGGGCTGGCGAAATCAATCAAAGGCGCACCAACTACCAATATTTTTACGGTGTAAGACTTTGGTTTTGTAAAAGGTGTTAGGCCTTAACCTAATGCGGACTTTGGTGCACATGAGGCGAAAACCCGCGTACTTAATACATCAAGCGTTATCAAGTCAAACGGTAAACCAACTGATCCACGACACTGGAGGGCTGTCGTCTGAAATAGGAAAAATTAACCCAAGGCAGTTGAGCGTTGTCAAATGCAGCACTCAACCAATTCGCATTTCCGATCGCAAACAAAGGAACAAAAAGTACATAGCCAATTAGTTGAGCGTTATATTTAAAAGCCTTCTTTTGCAAAAGAGTTTGAGTTCTATGCCCAGGTATGGTTAAAAACCCTGGTTTGGGTAAGGTTGAATGACAACGGCTAATGAGTCAGAAATAACAAACGCAGACCCCCTTGTCGGGACACACTGCGCCACATTCGCATCGTCAGATTTCCCAAACTATAAGTTGCATAAGTTTCGTGCAATTAAAATCATATATTTCTTCATGTTGTTATAAGCGAAACACAAAGGGCTCATAAAAGATGTTGATGGATGTAGACGTAGCTGTATACTTTATAAGCAGAATCCATAAATGTCTTGACGCGATATAGTCCGATCGGATTTTTTGCGGTCAAAGAAAGCCTCTTAATTGGAAACCTCTAAGGAGTCAAAAGATACTCTTTTGCAGTGTAAATGAAGACGTAATTTGCCTCCAAAGAAGTAGAATAAAGACTATTTTCTGCATGCCTTCCATTAAATATGATTATTTTATAAGGGTATGGAAAATTGATGGGGAAAAGTCAAGTTAATTAGGAAACCATTTTTTGCGGAATGCAGTTTACTCAAGTGGTCAATAAGGAGCTCATTTGATATCCGGCATCCCTATGTGTCCAGAAGTTCTTAGAATTTTACTACTCTCTAATTAATATTAAGACACTATTTATCTTATCTGTTAAAATTGTAAGCACATCGCAGAATTGCAGACAACATTTCATAAGTTAGCAAATTTAGTATATTTGTTGGAAAATCGGCATCTAAAAATCTTAACGCAGACATAGACTGAGTTCCTTTTAAGAGTGATTTTTTTATTTGCCGTCAAAATTGTGAATTATGTGTGAATGCCCTCAAATATCTAACCCTGCCTATCAAACGATACTGCGAGTGGCAAAATCTGCATTAATTCACGTCAAAATTATCTCGTCACCCCCTTGAGATCGGCTGCGTCTGTTTCTACTCGAGCATGGGAAGTTTTATGCAGCATCAAAATCAATACGCCGACTTATGCATGCCTATTGTGAAGACGTTGCTTCCAGGAATTCGTTATTGGCCAGAGGCCGACAATTAGAGCGTTAACCCTCGAAAATGTGCTATCAGTGTTTAGTTCATACAGTGCCCCCTGGAATATATGGTATCGCCTCCTCACCGCTAACTGGTGACCATGCATGTCTGTTAAGACATATTTCCTTAATTTGGTCACAGTAGACGGCATCATAACTGACACGTGGGATGTTTTACGCAACATGTTTTCTATCGAGTAAGCCAACCTTGTAATTAGGGTTCGCAATATGTATGCGTAAGGTAGTTTTAGATAAGACGCCTAGACGTTTGGACGCCTAGCGTCAAGTCCAGATGTATATTTACGCAGGCGCTGGTTCAATGGTTTTTTTTGGTCTCTGGGTCGCCTTAGTGCTGTGAAAACCCCTTCTTCTTTAGTTTCTAATGCCTTGCTGAAATAATGCACACGGTAATGTAAGTTGCCATTTTCAAAAAATGTCTTGATTAATCAATTATTGATTGCAACCTAACAAATGACATCTTTTATCTAAATCATCGAATTAAAGACGACTGTATGAGGGGTCAGTTATGGTTGACAGATGAGAAGGAAAATAGAAAGCAGCGAGTAGATTAAGAAAAGCAATAACACATGTAACACATTTTAATTGACCGTTTACGTATCAAACGGTTATAACTCGGGCAGACGTAGAAGTTGTCGAGTTGTTTACCTTGGACCAGCTGATGAAATTATTTGCCAGAACATTCAGCTTTCCCTGAATTGGACAGCGTTTTCCTGTCTTATCGAAATTCGCTTTCACTATTATAAAGAGATTTACGACCAGGTTAATTTCTAGGCTGTTAGCAGAAATTAAGATTCATTGGAGGCTGCAGGGAAAGGAGCCTACGCTTGTTTTACAAATTTGAGTAAATTCGTAAGACAATTCAAAATCAACTCCGTGCGTGCCGTCGTAACCGATGTCGATGAAAACATTGCTATTGATTATCCCAGCTCGCTGGTTGCCAGACCTATCGGTCTCTAAATAAGCTGGTCTCCCATATCACCAAGTTTCGACAACTCTTTAAGGCTGATGTCGGCGCAGTGTCTTAGAAGGGAATTTTGTCTCACATACGACCATCGTGACCGATTCGAAGGCTTGTCTTAAAATAATACTTGATCATGATAGAAAATATTCCTTTATGGCGAAAAATTTGTGATCAATATTTTCATGAGCATTTAAAAAATTTTGCAAGTCAATTTCTAAGTCAAAAATAGCGCGTCATAGAGTTTTGTTGGTGGAGACCGAATTCCTTCATCCTGTTTCTAATTGTGCGTGGAAGGAACATTGAAACTTTTCCCCGATAAAAACCTTGGATAAATAAAATGGTAATTTTTTGAATGATTTTGATTAAGTCTTCGTCTTGTTTGTGTTTGGAAAATTTTGTTTGCTTTGCTTGATTCTGGCAACTGCTGTCTTTTTAATAATTCGACAAAGGTGACCTTACCATGCTTAAGACGTAAGCTAACGACTTACGCGGTAGTCCTTTGATCGCCAATCTCCGTATCTGCCCACAGTCAACACCTGGCAGAAACTTCTTTGATTAACTCAGAACGCCGCAGGTACACAACGCATACAGTGAAAGACCGATCTCACAAAATGATGGCCCAAATTCTGAAATACGTCTGCGATTCGTAAGTATTACTTACGTTGGGTTGTAAAATAGATTATTTAGCGGCGTTTGCGTATGCTAGTTCGGACTTGTCAGGAGGTCAGCTTTTGAGTGCACTTCTTCCCGACCTCTTGTGGAAACCGCGCTCAGTAAAAAAAAGACTACGTAGGCAGCATGCATGTTTTACATCGATTCTGGCTGGTCTTGTAAACGCAAATATATTTTATACAAAACATGCACGAAATATGCATTTTTACTTGGTACTTTAAAAAATCACATAGCTTTTATTTTTATAATATAAGAAAGTGAACGTTTAGGTATCTAACAAGTTCCTCAATTCCCGAATAATTATGAACTTGATCAGCCGTCGCGCTAACGTTTAACGATTTCAATTCCCAGAATGCATGCAATCCGCGGGAGGAAAACCACATTTTCGTTGCGTCATTAAGAAGATACCACATAGAGATCGGAAAATGTTTCACTGTGTTTGTTTTGCAATTCATATATATATACATATTTATAAGAAAGGTGAAGTTCTTTGGGAAACGGCAAAATTTTATTGTGAATTTTCGAGACTGGTTCCCCAGCTCGTCCTCAGACAACGGGCGTGCAGAAACAATTAACTTCTAGACTGAGTCTGGCAAAAGGATTCCATGATTGGTTAAGGTCGTCATCTCGGGATTGGTTGACTCAGTTTGAATCTGTCCTTAACGATTTTGTATGTGGCATCTAAATCGATATGCCGGTTGATGCATGCCTCATCTGAGTGCATTGCCTCCAGGAATTTGCGGCCTTTCCTTGTTTGGCAGGCGCCAACAATGCGAGTGTTTTCCCATGCGAATTTATGCCCAGTGTCCAGTGTGTGCATGGCCACCTGGGATAGATGGTCGCGTCTCTTCACCGCTAACTGATGCTCATGTAGACGGGTTGAGACAGATTTCCCAGTTTGGCCACAATAAACGGCATCACAACTAGAACATGGGATTTTATAGACAACACCTTTTCTTTCCAGATAGCCAACCCTGTCCTTAGGGTGTACAAGCTGTGTGCGTAAGGTAGTTGTCGGCTGGTGTGCTACGTGTATCTGGTACTTTTTCAATTGTCTTTCGACTAATTCAGATACATTCTTGACGTATGGGAGAGTTCGCCATGTGGTTAGTTTTGGCGCCTGAGCGTCCGCAACATTGGAAATACCTTTTTCCTTGAGTTGCTGGTGCCTCATGCATTGACGTATAAAGTCATGCGGGTACCCATTTTGGGAGAACAGTTTGTAGAGGTATTTCATTTCTGCTTGATAACTTGTTTCGTCAGAGCAGTGGGTTTTGTCTCGATTCAGAAGGCTGTAAACTGTGTTCCGTTTTTGAGAGACAGGGTGGTTACTCTCAAAGTGTAGGATGACCTCTGAATACGCGTCTTTGCGATAAACTGATGTCTGGAGTGATCCATCGGTTTTTCGACGTACAAGGACATCCAGGAATGGGAGTTGTCCATCGACCTCTGTTTCCAAAGTAAATAAAGTTAATAAGGGCCTTAGAAAATTTGACATTATCTTTTTGGTTGCTAGGACCTTACTATTGTCGGTGTGTTGGGACAAAACGCTGTAAAACGAGTGTATTTTTTGGTTGTATGTTTTATGTCATAAACGGCCACCAATTTAGAAACTGTTAGTTTTAAAGCTTTATCTCATCCTTGTTTCCAAGAATCCGTAAGATTCGTTGAATATTCATTTTACAATTTTCAAGACGCAAAGTGCCATTCTCTGGCTTCAGAAAGCATTCATCTGAAATTACGCGTTCTTGTGCTGGCGTTACTTAACAGCACAAACCTCAAGAGGTTTTCACCCATGGTATTCAGTAACCTAGAAATTTACTTGGATGTCAGTAAACATCCGATGTTGTCTAGACTAGGCCTGTAAACATTTCATGAAAAAAATTGAAATTAATTATTTTTTGGGATCGAAAACTCTGTCCTGCCTCATCAATAAATCATTACTTTCGTACTATTTCCAATTTCGGTAGATGGTCAACATTTAGTATCTCAGTATGTTGAGTACTACTTGTTGATACTTCCAATTTGAGAGGCTTCGCGGTCTGATGCGATTATGATTCACAATGAGGTTAGTGACTAGATTTTTGGGGTTTTTGATTAAAAATTTTGCGTTAGGGTCGAGGTTTATGGCTAGGTTTATGGGAAAAGGTTACGAGTTAGTGTTCAGGTTTTCGGTTAGAGTTGAGAGATAGGGTTTAAGTTGGGCTTTGAAGTAAGAGTTTAGTGTCAAGTGCAAGGGATCCCTCCTACTCCCTTCAGCAGTTGACGATAATGTGAATTTTAAAAGAACAAACGAGACTTGTTTGACAGAACGACTTTGGCTGTCCATCTCTAAGACTGGTTATCAACCGGGGAAATGATTATATTGCAGCTACTGAAGGTGCAAATATCTGGATATCGTCAAAACCAACTACAGATTTGACGATATCGCAAATTCATTGATATTTTGGCAGATTTTGAATAATTCATATTGACCCAACGGTGAAAAACTCGGCGCCTCGGTGGGATTCGAACCCACGCAGTAAGGGGAAGGCTTTAGTACAGCCAACGCTCTAACCACCTGAGCTACGAGGCCCCGTCGGACGACGCGAGTTTTATCACACTTGGGTCAAGTTACCCGCCCAACCTACTGCAACGTCTGGAATCCACCAAATCTGATACAGTAAGTTGACTGCCCAAGCATGATTTGTTAAGTAATTCACCTAGAATCCACCAGATGACTACTAGGCTCAGGTAATTCATTTATATTTTGGCAGATTTTGAATAATTCATATTGACCTAACTGTGAAAAACTCGGGGCCTCGGTGGGATTCGAACCCACGCAGTAAGGGGGAAGGCTTTAGTACAGCCAACGCTCTAACCACCTGAGCTACGAGGCCCCGCCGGACGACGTGAGCCTAGGAGTCATCTGGTTGATTCTAGGTGAATTACTTAACAAATCATGCTTGGGCAGTCAACTTACTGTATCAGATTTGGTGGATTCCAGACGTTGCAGTAGGTTGGGCGGGTAACTTGACCCAAGTGTGATAAAACTCGCGTCGTCCGGCGGGGCCTCGTAGCTCAGGTGGTTAGAGCGTTGGCTGTACTAAAGCCTTCCCCTTACTGCGTGGGTTCGAATCCCACCGAGGCGCCGAGTTTTTCACAGTTGGGTCAATATGAATTATGGATATCGCAAATGTTCGTCTCGTGCAGACTCTGTATGATATTTGCTCTTGACTGCTGTGGGTGCTCAGAACAGCGTAAACAGCGGGCTGATCGGTGTGACGACTAAGTAAGTGGCAGTGGAATTGCCATATATTCCTTTGATAACTTGCGGAGTTGTAAGTACTCCGGTTAAGGAACTCAACGACACTGAAACTAACTGCATGACCACGCTGGAAAGCCTGTTATGCTACCCACGGTTTCCGCTTCAATTTTTGCCCAGCTAACTCGTATTCACATATACCCGCGCTCACATCTTTCGAGTGTCATCCCTACACAGGCTGTATCCACTGCAAATGTGTCGGACCAGTGAGATAAAGAATAAGCTTTCTGACATGCGAATGGAGTCTGAGGGTAACACATTCTTAGGCCGAAAATGTAGTTCTTAATAGTCGGGAACTGGAGTATCGTCTAAATAGATCGCCCTGCTCAATTCAAGGACCTGCCGCTCTCCCATGCTAATAAGCCCATTAAAGTAAGTTCGTGCCCTCTGCACATTTAATCGTCTCTCTTCGGTAGAAACGGAACAGATAGTAACGATCGTCCTGTCCTCATTGGCAGATTTATCAGAATTTTTTTAAGAGGCCGACATCAATGGCTGCCTTCGAACTTCCCCTTTAGAAGATGGACACCGCAACTCCAACTAAACCAAGATATCCGAAAACCGACAACTAAATGGATCAGGAGATGGATAAACATCGAGTCGTTTTGTTTGGAATAACTGCGCTTGACAATGCGTTGGCGGCAGGTACTGTCAGCATCGATCGTCGCCCACGTACTTCTCGTAAACAAATCACAGCCAGAGTATTTAAATTCGCAAGGCAGTTTGTAGGAGGCAAGTTTGCATCCAGCCCTCAATGGCTTCCAGAGCAGCTCTCATTTGCATTCTAATTTTGGCCGCTTCGGTACTTCTCTCCAGGGCCTACCCCAATAAGGAGATCAAGAATGTCATTGAAGTGGAGGATGAACTGCTGGAAAGTGCTCTCGCCGAAGCTGAACTCCCGGAGACGCTTGCAGAGAGCGACGCGGAAGTTCCGATGGCTTTAAAACCTGCCGGATTCAGTCTGAGAAGACGACTAAGAAGACTACGTGAAAGAATCCGTGGGGCAGCCAGGCGAATTGAAAGGGGCTTCAGAAGGGCCTTCGATCATGCTAAACCCCATCTCCCGCTCATTTTGAGCGCTTTGTTACCTAAACCAGTTTAATAAATTTAATATTTCTAATTTTGTAGTTTACCATTGAGTTTCCTCCCAACGGAGGCGTATCTCATATTGACCCGACTGTGAAAGGCTCGGCGCCTCGGTGGGATTCGAACCCACGACAGTAACGTGAAGGCTTTAGTACTGCCAGCGCTCTAGCCACCCGAGCTACGAGGCTGCGCCGGACGGGGCGATTTTAATGACATTCGGGTTAAGTTTACCCGCCCAGCCTATTGCAACGCCTGAAATCCATCAAATCTGATACAGTTGACTGCCTTGTTGTCATCCGGTGAATTCTAGGTGAAATAGTTAGGGATTCCTGCTTAGGCAGCCAACTTACTGTATTCGATTTGGCTAATTCCAGACTCAAAAGGGATTAAACTCGCGTCGTTCAGTGGGGCCTGGTAGCTCAGGTGGTTAGAGCGCTTGCTGTATTAAAACCTTCATCTTACTTTCGTGAGTTCGAATCTACATCTTAACTGATTACACGGGTATCATCGCGGGAGTCTTAGAACCGCTAATTCTCAGAACGGCAGTCATCCTGTTGCACATTCCTAGAATATAGACTTCCTTTTTTTCGCAGCAAAAGCAGTATTTCAGCTATCGGCAGAGGGTTTGTCCTACTGTTGCTACTAATTCAAGCGAGTGGTTTCGGCACAAGAAACCAAGACCTAGAATGCCAGTGAAGCGATGACTGCTCAGTCCGGCCGATAATAAGCCGAGCTTCTACAACTATTAAAATTTGTTTTTTTTCACGCTAGACATCTTGGAATAAGCTCACAGAAGTTACTTAACTTTGATTCGAATGTTCATTAACATATCAGAATCAATCTCACAATGTCGAGCACTGAAAATTTGCTTTAAGCCTCACTTAGTACATTCCGAAATTTTACATCACAATGCGGGGTACACAAAGCAAAATCTACAAAGGAAACACTATTTGACTCATTGACTTTGACGACTCCTCTTCTTCGTTATCTGTGTTATCATGCGACGGGTCGCAGCTGATAAGCCGTCGAGGAATAAGTTGATAGGAATAAATTCCGTTGGCCTTGACTATTTAAAATTCATTCTGTGAAAATTTTGCCCGAAAGGCTATGAATTTGTTCCTAAATGCAGTCGCTTTGGAAATACGGACATGTTCCAACGTTGAAAGAAATGCGAGATGGCTGTGAATTGCGCGTGAATGACGCGGCCGAAGTGATATAAACTGGCTGCCAAGTCGCTAGTCAATGAAAGCACAAGAGTTAGGAATTAGTATCCTGGGTCCGACATGAACGGCTGCTGTAAGTGGCCCTAAGGGCAACGTTGTCAACCGGTGCTAGGTCCACCGACGAGGACCGATCCACCTCATCAGTTAGCAACATTTCTGGCCACGACATTCGAAAAAGGTAGGACATGCACCACTTTCCGCTTGGCGATGAGACCAAGTACGGAGTGAGTGACGCGTGAAAAATCCCAGGTACAGGAATGTCATGCATGCGGAAAACGCCCTAGGTGACAAAATATGGAAAATGACATTTTATTCCTCGTACCTGGTCAGATGCATTCGCCAATCCAATATAATCCCTAAAAATGTAAAGGCCTTCGACAATGAAAAGGATGCACAAACCAATCAGCTAGCAGTGCTGTCTAACCGACGGATATACCAAGGGGAACTTAGAAGTTGGGTTTCTACTCAGAACTCAATTTCAGCTTCCAGTGAATGGCCGTCCTACTGTTCCATAGCCAGTCGTAATGCGACCAATTGCGTGCGACCCAGATTGGAGCCCAAGGTAAAACAGAACATGCAAGTGCCCTCCTATAATTTGCTTGCTGAAGCGTTATCTCCTAACTAATCCCGATGGAACATGGGCCCGCGGACCACAGGCAGAGTAGAGTAGAGAAAGAGTAGGCTCGTTATTCGACAACACAACTATCGACCGACACTTACAACACGGAAAACGCACGGAAAGGCCGACCACCTTTTTTCAACAAATACCTAATAGTTCACACATTTAACCGAAAAAAAAAACAGACAAAATGTAATCTACCCCAGTGATTTCAACACGCTCGCAGAAATCCGTCATGCGCTCTTCAACTTCACTCAATTTGGCTAAGAGTGTTTCTAAAAATTTGGCATCAACCACCGAGGCCTGTGTAAAACTGAGCATAGTTATGGCTCAACAGTGTCATCTCGATGATTATCAATATAAAAAAACATTCAGAAAACGGATGCCGTCGGGATTTTAAAGCTTCCAACCCACCCACAGTGCTCCGGTTGTAAGAAAGTGTTACAAAGTCCGGAGCTGGGCTGGGACGATGCAGGTGACCCGCATGTCTGCACGCGTCGCACATGATCTGGTCCCCCAATCCACATTAACTTTTACTCACACTGGAAGGGGCATCCAGGATATCACAATAGTGTGAATGTAAAAGCAGTCAGAAGGAAAGGGAATTACCACAGAAAGAACTCAATCACTGGGTTGATGAGAAAGAACGAATTGCTGGTCAACCTTCCACGGCATTCAAATGCGCAGGTCGCGACAATTTCAAGGCGCATCGAACGTGAGCACGCGCATTAATATCAATCGTTAGGACATAAAGCATACCCTCAGCAGCCGAACCGACGCACAGAATACGGCCGTAAAAGGTTTCAAATTCAGTCTGAGTCAAGCGTCGTATCAAACTTAGGTGACAAGCATGTCACACATGATCTGGTTCCCAAATCCGCATGAACCTTTATACACACTGGGAGAAGCATTTAGGACAGCACAATAGTGCTAATTAAACTTCAGTCACAAGGAGAGGGAATTACCACAGAAAGAGCTAAATCACTGGGTTGATGAGAAATAAAGAATTGCTGGTCAACCTTCCACGGCATTCAAATGCTCAGGTCGCGACAATTTCAAGGCGCATCGAACGTGAGTCATACGCATGACTGTCAATCGTTAGGGCACAGTGCATACTCTGAGAAGCCGAACTGACACACCGGGTACGGTCGACAAGGTTTCCGGTTCAGTTTGGGGCAAAACGTCGTATCAAAGTCAGACACCCTCATGCGCATACACGCCTGGCCAAACTCAGAGAAGATGCACTAGAAGCGCAAACGCCACAAATTCACTTAATCCGTCCCTATACAATAAGCTATCCAACCGCCAAACATACCTGGGGTCTGAATGATTAGAGTACGCCCAACGCCTCAGCGGCACCAACAAGTTCACTCACTGTACCCGTGAGGGACAAACGTTACATTGACCACCATCCTCTAGGACAACACAAGTGCTTAACATGGCATCTGACAGTTGTATTCAAGTACACACCAGAAAGCCAGAGCTTAACAGGCATGTATTAAGAGCAATAATGTTTAACATTACTGAAGGGCTCAAGAGCACGCGAAAATTAATTAAAAATACATGCATAGGGGCTAACGTGCGCCGAGGTACTGCCAAAATATCCTGCCTCCGCGACTCCGAAATATGCGTCCGCCCAGTCCGCGTCGACCACCCAACCGAATCCTCACACGAAATCGTGCTGGTTGTAAAATCCGCACACGCTCTCCTTCAAGCGATGGCACATCCTCCAGCTCGCCTTCCATCAGGGCAGCATCCAGCAGATGTTGCTCTTCGTCGACGTCCTGCGACATCTTGTAGGCATCCTCTGTGGAGTGTGCCTGCAGACAAACAAGACTGGCGACCAGAAGTGTGCAGATTAGGAATTCCCGAAGAATCATGTTGTACTTGGCCTATTTTATTTCTAACACGACACCGGTGAATTAGTCCGCCGTATATATATAGACATACTGATGCTGGAGAAAAGAACACAGCCATTAGCGTGGAGATAGTTTACATTGGGGGCTCCATTGTCATACGGCGGTCATGTGAATCAGTGCAGTCCACCCACTCCAACGTCGAACTGATGTAACGCACCGACAACTCGATTCTTGTACTGGTAGGAAGTTCTTCGATCCGGATAAGAATTTAAGCACTACGTGTGTTTCTTTCAGGTCGTAGTTAATTTGACATGGAAACTATTATATTGCTAGTCTCCCAACATTTTCTGTCACACAAAAATACGAGATTAATTGAGAAGAGGACATTTTCCTTGCTGTGAGCAAGAAGGAAGTTTGCGCTAACCATCTCATTATTCCGAAGTAACTGCGAAGTTTCCGTTGACTTGTGTCGAACAATTAGGAAAGGTCAACAGAAAAGGATGGAAGACCTTCTTGAAGAGATGCTTGTTCTGAAGGTGATTTCAGTTACTTCTTTACGATGCAACCTATCTCATTATTTACAAGGCATGCAATAATGCGAGCATGAGTGATTCTCAACACAATGTAACCTTAGTTGCTGCCATGGAGCGGAGTCAATTTTGTCCCAGACTTACAGCTCACCACCAAAGGAGGCTTTCGGGTTAATTAAGAATAATAACTAGACTGAATGTCCAACCAAATACACAGGCCCACTTGGCGAAGAGGAATTCGGTCATTTTATGGGTTAGCTTGAAGTTAAGGTCTTTTTGATATTGAACCTGATGATATTGCACAGAATGAGGATGATATATCCGCGATTGTTGTTATTATCGACGAAGCCAAAAAGCTACATACCGCCGAGAATATTAGTCCCCCGCATATTCAATTGACATGGGGAAATGATCTGTGTAACAGGCTATTCGCACTGGACGTCCTTATGAACAGACGGAAGATGGTTCAGCAAAGCCACTGGTTCCCATAAAAATACATCATGGAAAACAAGCATAAAAGCATTCATTTGGTAGCACTCATTTGGTAGAACGTTAAGCAATCTTCCAATTTTATACTCGAAGGAAGGGTACAATTTGGCTTTGGAAAAAGTTCTTACTGTGAGATACTTCAGTACAGTGAAATGGCCGCTCGTAACACATCATGTCTCTACATTTACCACTGTGGCTTGTAAAGTTAACAATATGGCTCGAGTCCACTGCCAAATTTTATGAACTTCATATGGCCTCCTCTTAATACCTTAGAGAAATGTATGGTTTTCCGTACGCGTAAAATATGCGGCTTGTAGTTTAGGAGAAGACATAATTTTATACCGAATGAGTGAAAGGATGAATATTTTTGTGTATTTTGTCAATCAGGTGGGGCTACCCAACCATATCGTACTAGATAGTCATTTGTAGAGAACAGTCCTTATTGAAACTGAAACGTTTTAAGCTTTAAAAATATCTGATTAAGCCAATCAGAGCCTTACAACATGCCCGTAGAGCATGTAAGAAGGCGAACCGTAGAAAACTGAGAAGGCCTACGGCAAGAAATCGTTTGCCAATTGATAGAAGCTGAGAACTCCCACTGCATTTCGTAACTGTCAAACTAGGGCAGCTAAGTCAACTCCCAAAGAAAGTACACAACACCCCCCTCCTGCCTTTAATGGCCAGCCTTTGCTAAGGGTGTACTGGGGATTTCAGCTCCCTTACCTTCTCGCTTCCGTGACTTAACCCGGTAAGTATTTTATCTGCCAACCCAATACATAGGATCGATCGCGTAAACTTCCATCTTGCTTACGGTAAGAACAATGTCCTCATCTGAATTTACCGGTAATTTGGTGTAACGAAAGACGTGTTTAGGAGACTGGAACTTTAATTGTCTCTGTCACAAATTAACTTCGCCACGGGCAAAATAATCACAGTGCGTACAATTTTATCCGGATAGAGGTACTTCATACCATTCCAAGAAGTACGTCGTCGGAACGTCAAATCAATTTGACGTTTGAGTGGGTGGACTGCACTGATTCACATGACCGCCGTATGACAATGGAGCCCCCAATGTAAACTATCTCCACGCTAATGGCTGTGTTCTTTTCTCCAGCATCAGTATGTCTATATATATACGGCGGACTAATTCACCGGTGTCGTGTTAGAAATAAAATAGGCCAAGTACAACATGATTCTTCGGGAATTCCTAATCTGCACACTTCTGGTCGCCAGTCTTGTTTGTCTGCAGGCACACTCCACAGAGGATGCCTACGCGATGTCTCAGGACGTCGTCGACGAAGAGCAACATCTGCTGGATGCTGCACTGGTGGAAGGCGAGCTGGAGGATGTGCCATCGCTTGAGGGAGAGCGTGTGAGGATTTTACAACCAGCACGATTTCGTGTGAGGATTCGGTTGGGCGGTCGACGCGGACTGGGCGGACGCATATTTCGGAGTCGCGGAGGCAGGATATTTTGGCAGTACCTAGGCGCGCGTTAGCCCCTATGCATGTATTTTTAATTAATTTTCGCGTGCTCTTGAGCCCTTCAGTAATGTTAAATATGATTGCTCTTAATACATGTCTGTTAAGCACTGACCTTTTGGTGTGTACTTGAATACAACTGTCGGATGCCATGTTCAGCACTTGTGTTGTCCTAGAGGATGGTGGTCAATGTAACGTTTGTACCTCACGGGTACAATGAGTGAACTTGTTGGTGCCGCTGAGGCGTTGGGCGTACGCTAATCATTCAGACCCCAGGTATGTTTGGGGGTTGGATAGCGTATTGTACAGGGGCGGATCAAGTGAGTTTGTGGCGTTTACGCTTCTAGTGCATCGTCTCTGGGTCTGGCCAGGCCTGTATGCGCATGAGGGTGTCTGACTTTGATACGACGTTTTGCCCGAAACTGAACCGGAAACCTTGTCGACCGTATTTAGCGCGTCAGTTCGGCTTCTCAGAGTATGCACGGTGCCCTAACGATCGACATTCATGCGTACGACTCACGTTCGATGCGCCTTGAAATTGTCGCGACCTGCGCATTTGAATGCCGTGGAAGGTTGACCAGCAATTCGTTATTTCTCATCAACCCAGTGATTTAGCTCTTTCTGTGGTAATTCCCTCACCTTGTGACTGAATTTTAATTAGCACTATTGTGCTATCCTAAATGCTTCTCCCAGTGTGAATAAAGGTTCATGCGGATTTGGGAACCATATCATGTGTGACATGCTTGTCACCTAAGTTTGATACGACGCTTGACTCAGACTGAATTGGAAACCTTTTACGGCCGTATTCTGTGCGTCGATTCGGCTGCTGAGGGTTGCTTTAGGTCCTAACGATTGATATTAATGCGCGTGCTCACGTTCGATGCGCCTTGAAATTGTCGCGACCTGCGCATTTGAATGCCGTGGAAGGTTGACCAGCAATTCGTTCTTTCTCATCAACCCAGTGATTGAGTTCTTTCTGTGGTAATTCCTTTTCCTTCTGACTGCTTTTACATTCGCACTATTGTGATATCCTCGATGCCCCTTCCAGTGTGAGTAAAAGTTAATTTGGATTGGGGGACCAGATCATGTACGACGCGTGCAGACATGCGGGTCACCTGCATCGTCCACGCCCAGCTCCGGACTTTGTAACACTTTCTTACAACCGGAGCACTGTGGGACTATGAGAGAGGGTGGGTTGGTAGCTTTAAAAGCCTGACGGCATCCGTTTTCTAAATGTTGTTTATATTGATAATCATCGAGATGACACTGTTGAGCCATAACTATGCTCAGTTTTACACAGGCCTCGGTGGTTGATGCCAAATTTTTAGAAACACAGCCAAAATAAGTGAAGTTGAAGAGCGCATGACGGATTTCTGCGAGCGTGTTGAAATCGCTAGAGCAGGCACATTTTACTTGATGTTTTTGACGGCCGACGGTGTACAAAATATGTGCACTACTAGATATTGGTTGAAAGAGGCGGTCGGTCCTTTCGTGCGTTTCCTGTGTTGCAAGTCTCGGTCAATAGTTGCGTTTGCGAATAACGAGCCAACCTGTTCATTTTCTGGTAGTCTAACCAGGGTTTCATACTCCCCGACTCTCGCCTACTCTTTCACTGAACGCTAGCTTGAATACTCTGCCTGTGGTCCGCGGGCCCATGTTCCATCGGGCCTTCTCCGTATACAGATGGTTCATAAATCAAAATATAGGAAGGAAGTTGCACGTTCTGTTTCACTTAGGGCTCCAATCTATGTCGTACGCAGGCGGTCGCATTACGACAGACTATGGCACGGTGGGAAGGCCGTTCACTGGAAGCCGAAATAGAGCTCTGAGTAGAAACCCAAAGGGTAAGTTCCTTTTGATAGATACGTCGGTGAGACAGCACTGCTAGCTGATTGGCTTGGGCATCCTTCTCATTGTCGAAGGCCGTTGCATTTTTAGGGGTTATTTTGGACTAGTTAGATCCCGCTACGTGCTGCTGTAGCTATGGTTGGGTAAAACGGCAAAGAAAGGAAGGACGAATAGGGAGCGTTTCTAGTAGGTTTAATGTCACAGTGCTTGAGGATAAACAATATTTTTTGTCATTGCATTGTCTGTACAAATATAGAGATTGTCTACTTTCCCAACTCTGGAACACGCAACTTATAATGGGCAGTGTGAGAAGCAATCCGTTTTCAGATCCAAACAGCAAAATTCTAATGATTGGCCTTGACCTTTGTTAATAGTGATTGCAAACACCAATCGAACCGGGAATTGAAGTCTCCTAAATTGAAATGGCATGTCAGTCGGAGTCAGTGGAATGCGGCCGAGAATCCCAGCGGTAGCGGTGACAGCCCCGTTATGTGTTTTGTGCGACAAGTTCAAGTGGAGCCCAAGAGTTGCATGTCTTTTTTCCCTAGTTGTGGTTTGCCCTAGCGGCCCATATGGGATCGGTCCATAGGGTAGGGGGCATGTTTAAATATCCGCAGGATGGGTGGTGGACACGCTCCCAACTGGAAAAAAAATAAGGGCCACCGTTTGACGGGATTTATTGCATACGAAGCCCGCGACTGCCCTCCTAGGCGCTGTCGGAGGCGGGACAATAGTTGACTGCATCCAGTCGCGCCCCGAATCTCGGAGCAAGTGTGACAGTCCCTTAAGTATTCCGTGGGGGCAAGCCCAAGTAGTGTCCTAGAGTTGCAGTTTCGGTTTTTTTGCCCCAGTAGCTTTTTTACTGCAAGCGGCGTGCCGTTGCAAAGCCTCGCTTGCCTCAAAGTTCGCAGCATGATAATCAGCAGGCAGATTTTAGATTGCAGTACTTGCGGCGGCATCATTGGCAGATCAAGGGAATTAAGAAATTCTATTGGATAACTAACTGCCTCGTCTGCGTTCACAACAGAGTTGATGGACGTATACGCGACTGCCTCGTTGTGAATCCTAGACTGAATAATGTGGTTAAGATGGTGGACATCCTTGTACTTGGCCGCAGGAATAGCTCGGTCGCTCAAACATTCGCGATTGTTGTAAGGGATCCGAATATTCGTAAACACCTTTTTAACCAATTTCTCTTTTGAGGCAACTAATTTGCCGAAGGTAAGGGTTGGGGAACTCCGTACTGAAGTCGGATCAGTAGGCACCGCTGCATTCCCAAATCCCAGCAATAACCTCAGCTTACCTGTCGTTTTGCAGCTAGACGAGCGTATTTGTTGTAAATTTTACCGTCTGAACGTGACATCATAAGGTAGGGTATTTCAGGCAGGCATTTATTTCGTCCGCTGTTGCCGACGAAGGAATTACAGGTAGGATTTGCCTGAAGTCTCCTGCAAGCAGTAGCAGTAATGTCTCCAAATGGTCTGCTGCTTCTGCGCAAACTGGCAGGGGTCAATCAATCGTCTCAAGTTGCCTCTTGTGCACCATCCCAGGCAATAGGTTTACATTTCTGCAGTACTTTTCCTGTTCGGGAATACTGGGAAATGTAGAGCATGGGGGTTTCAATTAATTGCATGGTCAAATGCAATTTCAAAGCTGAATGAACGGTTTTTCCGCCGGGTAGAAGAGTTGCAGCTATTCTGTGGATGCACACAAATATAATGCATACATCGCAGTACGGGCAGGTTTCCAGTAAATTAAAAGCCTGGAATGCATTACCTAAAGTGGGATGCGTAATGCCATAGGCAGATTTAAATTGCTGGAAAGACGTTGAACCGGACAGATTCACCAATACCGTGCGGAGTAAAAAGCATTCGTCCTAGAATCTCCATCTTTCACCATTACCCCTAGTACATCCGGCAGCGCATAGACCCAGACGCTTGTGTTTCACCATTAATTTCATCAGCGATTTCGGTTTCTACAGAAAAACATGTACTAATATGTGATATCTATTCACGGGCGATAACCCGGAAGTAAGGGCTGATAAATATCTCTCCGTGGGGAATTGCATGTGAATGTAGGGAGTAGGTCTGGACGCCTGCACTGACAAACAAAGCGATTGCACCTCGAGCGTACCCGAGCGTATGGCGTGAACTGTCTGTGTATGTGGAGGACAAAAATCGGAACTCTTCCAAAGTTTGTTGTATTACAGTCTTTAACAACTGCATCAGGCAAAGGAATTTATTCCTCAGAGCGCAGCTTGGTCAAATTCAAGCGAATGAAAAGCAGGCGTCCTGTTTCGATCTTTTGCATACGTATTCACAAAGCAGTGATGAAGCAATTGACGGCATTTCAAAAAGGGGTTTACTTATATTCTGTCGAAGCATAAGTCGGAATGAGTAGTAGTTCATTCCACTGCATTTCACGTGCGTTTCCTTGTCACTGACTGGATTTATCATCTTAACACTGAAATGATATCCAACGGCACCATCCCAAAAAGTAAATGGATACTGTGTTGAACTCGGTATTGCTCATTCTGTTGTTGAACGGAGCAAACCTGAAGCTGCAGAACACGGTAGCCGTGGCCGTAACCGGGATTCCACAAGCCGGGCTGCCCGAAACTGAGTGACAGTCCCATTACGTGGGCTGTGCCGGGGGGGTGGGGTTAAGGGGGCGGTGTTAATCGCACCCAGTCATTACGCCCGAAAATCCCAGCGGAAGCGGCGACAGCCCCATTAATGTGGGTAGAATGGGGCAATTTGAAGCGGAGCCCAAGACTCGCATGCTTTTTTGCTGCAGGGTGGATGGTTTGCCTACCGGCACAGATTATATCGGCTCAGGGGGGGGGCCGCATGCTCAAGTATCCGCAGGGTGGGTGAGCGCGGCCATCGAGGGCAGTGCGTGCGTTTGAGCGAATGTCGGTCAAGTGGTCGCAGTCTGGGCGCACATGTGTTCGCGCGAGATGTAGGTCAAGTGGCCGCAACAGTTGGCGTTGTTATGCCGGAAAAAATCCGCTTTCTTACCCATCACAGGCATACCGTCGGCATAATCACGAAGGTAAGCAGAAAAAAAAACCCAGCCCTATGCGCAGGCAAGGTTGTGTTAAAAGCTCAGCGCAATCGGTGCAGTACTTTCGGAGATTACCTATAACACACAGAAAAACCCTTCCACTTTTATTTATATAGATTGGCGAATGCATTGGCGCAGCTACTAAGAATAAAGTGTCATTTTCCATAATTTTATCATTTGGTTGTCACCTATGGCGTTTTCCGCAAGCAGTAATCTAATGTCTTCATGACATTCCTGTACCTGGGCTTTTTCACATGTCACTCACAGCCAACCGGAAAGTTGTGCATGTCCCACGTTTTCGAATGTCGGGGCCAGAAATGTTGCTACTTGATGAGGTGAATCGGTCCTCGTCGGTGAAACAGCACTTCGAGCACGGTTCTTTGAGGCGTACGTTATAGAATACATACGAAGGGATAATAAGTAGGAAGTAATATCACCTAACCGCAGACCGATTTTTCTGGTTTTCCGATTAAGTTCTACACCCCTTAGCATTGAGTGAATACGACAGCTTTTTAGATGTGCACTAGTTTTATTTAAAATATTCATAGCTTTTATTTGACAAAGATTGTTTCCGCGCTAAGTCATGCCACGAAAACCAAGATGGTCGCTGTTCAGTGTGCATATACAGTAGACGACGTTCCTAGTAGCATTGCATTTGCACGCCTTTGGACTGCGGGAGTGTAGTAAACATCCAGACGCAATGTAGTCAATAAAAGGGAATGTCCTAGTAACGGGTTGCCCAGTAAGTAAAGCACCCGCCCATGAACACTGAGGATACTGTTGCAGCTAGGCGGCGTGTGTAAGTGGTCTGTGCACTACAACCACTTAGTCCAACCCAGTGTTGTAAGGTGAGGACAGAGGATACCAGAATGAGAGGTTTATTGTGCACAGATCCCGGAGTTGTCCTCTCAGGCGGCAGCGGCCACTGGCGAAGCCAGGTCTGGTGTTGACTGCGTCCAGTCATGTCTGAGTGTCCCTGGGACATGGATAGCAGCCGCTTTTGTAGGCTCGTGGGCCAAGCTCAAGTGATGTCGAGTCAGTGCGTGTTGCATTTTCCGAGGGGCGGTGTCCCAGTGGCCTAGGTTGCGGTTACAGGTGGAGGTGTGTTGAAGTGGCCTCATGGGCAGCTGCGACTGTGCGGACGCAGGTATGCCCGGCTGTCGATCGTGCGACTTCAGGTCAGCGTGTCTGAAACCGCTCGCTGCAAAAGGGTGGATGACCTTGAGGCAGCGAGGTCTTGAACATTGACGCCAGACCGGTCATGATGGCTTTCCGCTACAATACCATAAGCAAGGGCCTTTCGGCATAGAGGAGTTCATGCTCCAGAGTGGCAGTTATTCCCTCCGCCTGGTTCACTTTTTTTCATATATTTAAACTGGAAGCCAGCAAACAGCATTTGACTAAAACATTCCCTAACTGTTCTTGTCGGCAGATTGGCGTAATTCATCTGACCCAATTATAAAACTCTCGACTGACCTCGCTTAGGGTTTGTGTATAATAACCCGATGATTCATTCTACCAGTATGGGGTTAACTAAACTATTAAAATTGTGGTTCGTCGATTATGGTCTGTTAAATTATGTGGCTGTATAACTTAGGCTGTGGCAGAATAGGGAACGCTGTTCACTGCTGTTCCATGATGTAGCTTCTATAGGTCTAGCTTATCATTTAACCCGACAGAGTTTACCATGGTGTCTCTAGGATGTAGCCCAGTTTGACAATAGTACGTCTGCATCCCGATTAGTATAGTTCGAACGCCGTACGCGTGTTAAGTTAATGCCACCTTTTACAGGCATGAACACTACGTGGTTAGTCTGTTGGAGTGGATGACATTTAGCCCGATATTGGTGGAAATTCCGTGGCCGGATAAAAACCCTAGTGTCTGAATGACTGTTTGATTATCAGTGTAAGATCATTGTTGTTGGAGAGACCTCCACTTTATCTAACGAAGAGCACATGCATGCGTATAACACCTATGAAGTCTATCATGAGAGTAATGAAACAAATGAAGGTGAGGAAGGATATTTCTCAGACGGGAACTAGTAGACCGACCATCGCCAGGTTGCAAAAATTCCCATAGACTGGAACGCACACTCGGGAGACTACGTGTGATCGCCAAAGCCATCCCATTCGGTTCTCCTAACGGTATCTAGATGACCGAATTTGCCCGGGGACAGAAGCCAGCTGCCCATTCTCCTAACACAAGGCACTGCCCGTGCTCCCGAATTAAACGCAATAACGAGTTCGGTCGTCGTCTAACATCGGCCACCGGGAACCTATTTTCTAGTCAACGAAGGACTATTTTTCCTCTCCCAGTTAGCACACTTAACGTCAGAAGTAGGCAAATCCTGGTTCCGGGTGGGCAAGGAACGATTATTGGGGATTATTTCCGACAAGGATCATGCTGCAACCCCAGGGCAGAGAGCTCCGTAATAGGAATCCGCGCGCGGTTAGTTATTTCGGCAACGCTCTACCACTTTTGATTCACGCAAATCTGTCCTACTTCCAAGACGGGAGTCAGGCGTTCCGTTTTGTTCTGGAGACACGGTTCAAGAACTCTTGTGCGCTAATCCATCGAGAAGGGTCGCCTTGGAAGACCGGCGTGACAGCGTGAGCATTTCTGCTTAGTTTCCCCCGTTTGCCAGTCGACGGTTTAACACAAGTTCTGAAACCGTGCATCTTAGCTAGCACACCAAATTCTCGTTAAAGGATTGACGAACAGTCCAGAGATTGCTTCCCGACGCTGGGTACATGAAAGAAAATATTTGGATTCAACACATTGCTCACGAAACCAAAGAGATGTTTTCGAATACAACCAAATGTGGTATGTATGTTGTTACAGATTGGCAGTGGGAGCTCACCGATCAGGTTACGGAAAGTGTTCGTTCCTTTGTGTCTTAGGACTCATACTAGATCCTTTGCGGGCAGTCACACAGCGACTTACAGTAGACGTAATTGAGATGGTACCGGCAAAGACATGAGAGACCAGAATGACCAATTCTGGCTTATAAACCGTCATCGGCCAATCATACCCAAGCCCATCTGTGGACCACTTGAGATTCGAGCCCGAAATCGTTGGTCATGCAGTTTGAAACTCTACCATTGAGCCACGGGCCCGTTGTCCTGTCGTGCTATTACAAATAAATAAAACCTAAATAAGTAGCAAGGAACTATGGACAATGTGTAGACACGGAACCGCTAGTGGAAAGTCTATCTGACTAGGTAAAAAGATCTGTTCGAAAGCAGCATGTTGCCAATCCTTTTAAAGGAAACCGATCGGCTGTACGCAAGCACAGGTAAGAGGCATTAGCTACAGAAACACCCGCCAATCGACCTTGATTCCCTGCCTTCAGCAGAATACCATTTTTAGATATTTGTTGCCTCAACGACCCAGGGTGCCTGTGCGAGCGGGTATAAAATCTTTTAAAAATTCGCTGTTCGGATGTGGTTATGTATCCCTACCTGAAGTAAACCAACCCCAGTCTCCTCTAATACGGTATCAATGATAATAGGGGTTTTTGCATGTGTGGCCGGGGAACGCACAGGCGACGAGGTCACGTAGATGTACGCAAAAGAAAAGCTATTGGGGTTACGCGGTTGTACTACGAATGGTCAAGAAATAGTTGCCCTAAGCCCTAACCATAACCCCTTAACCTAGTCCTTTACCCCAACCACAACAGTATTTTGTCCATCAGGTGGGGCTACCAAACCACATCTTACCAATTCGTCTCGTCACTATTAGTTTAGCAGACCGGTTAGGTATTCCCTTCTGCCCTAGTTCACAAGGTTTCTACAGAAGGCCAAGTCAGCTTCTTCGCGAATCGCAAGCTCGACTGCACGGCTGAGTTAGTAAAACTATACTGGCGCAGAGCGATCATTATGAAAAAAATAGTACGTAAATTTATTGCATCAAGTAAAGAAACAAGGAGTTAAAATGCCAGCTTGGCACTGGCTTGGAGCGGTGAGAATTCTGGCACTTCTTGCCTTTTTTTCTGACGATGGACTTGAAAAAAACGCAGAGAACCAAAACTTTGATTGTCAACAACTCAGGTACAGGTGCTGTCTATGGAGCTCTCGCTAACAGAAAAGAAGGATGGACGACGCACTAGCAGGTGATTCTTCATGTTGTTGAGTAGGTGAAATATGTCAGCCTTCGGACGGAAGTTCAAGGTGCTCCTAGTTGTTTTCGGTTTGGATCCCGCAGAGTCGGATATCGTGGACAATTCATCCGGATCTGGACGTCGGTCGTCAGTCATCTGTTCCGTCTCCGTCACTTCCATTTCATCATCTTCCATCTGCAGTTTCGTGTTCGTTCTCTCTACGTTATCACCGGGATGTCCATTGGCAGTGTTCGAGCGAGATTTCTTTAAACTTATCTTCAAGTGGCTAAACAACTTAAACTTCCAGAGTCTGCTCTCCAAATGTACCTTCTTCTGTTGATCTCCCTTGAGCTCGCTGTTGGTCTCCGAACCCTCCACTGGCAGAGGGGTCAGGGCCGCGCTTTGTGACTTCCGGCGTATTTCCTTCTTCAGCTCCTCCACATCGGAGGCCTCTGAGACCTGGCAGTCCCCTGTCAGTTCACAGTCAGCAAACCGTCGGGCAAGCCGAGGCGGATTAACCAGCAAGGGAGTCTGTCTTCTGACGGCAACACTTGGCACGGTGACTGTTTTGAGGCCGTCATTTTCGGAATCATTGGTCGAAAATGAGAGGTCACAGATGGAGGTTTTTAGCCACTGGAGACTATTGGCTGTAGCCAGGGGTCCTGCATTCTTGAGATCGCTGTCGCCGAACTTGTTGACATCGCAAGCAGAGACGCTGAGCTTTTGTGCCTCAGAGACTTCATTGGTGATATCGTAGGAGGTGCGATCCACCAGGGCGGATGTCGTCATCTTCCGACTTCTGGGAATGTCTGTGTTCTTTCTCGTGTTTGTGTTTCTGAACCTAAGCGAATTATCAAAGTGAAAAAAAGTGGCAATACCCTCTCTCTGTCCTGCTTCTGCTCCGTAGGTTAATTCAGCACTGTAGACAGACAGCGGTCGATAGTTTTGGTTTGAATTTCGTGACCTTGGATTGCCGCGTGGGCGCTTGGCAAGGAGCGGATAGTGGTATCAACTGCAAGGTACGCATATCGCACAGTAATTTGCATACAATCAAAAGAAAAGTACA
Organism: Spirometra erinaceieuropaei; assembly: GCA_902702965.1. Lineage (NCBI taxonomy): Eukaryota > Metazoa > Platyhelminthes > Cestoda > Diphyllobothriidea > Diphyllobothriidae > Spirometra > Spirometra erinaceieuropaei. The sequence continues at coordinate 480,185 of CACRXP010000170.1, forward strand.
CGAATCTTCGGAAAGGCAGTCGTTTCTCGTATTGAAATAATCATCAGGGAGCTGAAACTAAGTCAGGGACGACACCAGGTGTAACAGACGCTAAATTATCCGCTCGTCGTTCTTAAAATAGTTCGCGTAAAGTGGCAAATGCTGGCTTTTCGGGCTCAAGTAGTTTCAAATGCTTAGTCTTGGGCTTCCAACATTTCATCTTCTTCCCCTTTAAGATATCTGTACTAACTCTGTGAGAAGAGACTATGGGGTGGAGGGAGTGAAGAACATTGTAATTAACAGGCGGTACTTTTTCCGGTTTTAACGTTCCACACGAGACGCTCGACGAGGAACTCTTAAGTTGACTTAATTGGGCTCCTAAGCAGTCTCGTAAAAAGTCCAGTTCCCAGTACCTTTTTCATTAAGACTGTACACGAAATAATCGTGTCGGACTAAGATCCACTTAAATGTGTATAGTAGGTATTCTTTTTATGCCAGAGATGCTTAGGATCATTCCTCCAATCCTTATCTCGAGCTGGCTTTTAGGAAAACAATTTTCAAAATCGATTTGTCAAAAATATGGACTTCGTATAATGTTTATAACCTATGCAATTCCATATCAGATGACGCAAGAGTAAGTTGTAGAAGTCAGTTATTTGTTAGATGTTATGTCGATCGGCAAACGAATGCTGGTTTCAAGGACTGTCTTTTAATAGTACAGAAGTTGTTAGCCGTAGTTAGGGTATAAGTTTTAGCCTTATTTCTTAATGGCAATTAAATATGGTCATTTCTGCCTACTTATTCATGGTTGGTAAAATTTCCCAGTTTTATTTCAAACTGCAAGAAGCTTGACATGTTTGTCAGAGAAGGCCCACATCACTGTACCAATTTTTTTCTTCGTCCCAGAGGTCGTACAGCTCAAGGTCACGCAGTTTCATCATGAAGGCGCCTGAAGAACAATTGCTTCAAATTACTCTAGAAGCACCGGGCTTCAGCCCGTGGACGGATATCAACTCGATCACTCAAAGCAACGCAAGGCACATGGCAGGTTGACTGTCGAGAACGTCGGAGCCCACTCCCTGGCTCATGCTATGGACGCAAACGCCGTGATTTTCGAAAAAAAGCAACGTTTTCTCTTAAAGTAACTATCGAAAGTGCTTTAATCAAAGTATTAGGTCAGTATATTGTCTGTTGCCATCTACCGGGTAACATGTGAATACGGCGATAGAAATCCTGTATATATTTCCAAGAAATATATTGATCAAGCCAGTTTTTTACCCTGCCCAACAAGACTTTTATGTATCGACTTCACAACGACGTGCTTCCAAAGTTTTCCTTGCTCGTGCTGCCAAAAAAATTCCTTGTTTTTGCGTTAGTGTCATTACACGAAAATGTTTGTCAACGGTGAATCGATCAACACTTAATACTTCTGGTATTTGTGATGACTTTGGACGTGGGTCGTGATCGACTGACTTTTCCAGTTTCTGATCTTCTAAAATTTCCGGGCCTTCCTAGATGTTGCTTAACTTCTTTACCAAAACCGCCACTTTTAAACGTCCTACTCTCCTCCTTCATGTTTCTTCAGAGAGAGCATGCTTACTGTAAACTTCCGTGTAAACGATGACTTTCAGTAGAACTATTTTTAAATTCAACGAAAACACTTGCTTTCTGTGACTGTTTTCTTTTGACACAGCGTTTCCACTTCCACTCCGACGAGAACTTTTCAACCGCATTTCATAAACTTATCTGACAACTTTTTTCAAGTACTCTGTGATACATTTGTTGCCGTTTTATTTGTCTGGAAGCAGCACTTGTTAAAACATGCAAAACAAAACGACACAGATTTAATCTCTTGCTCGTTTGCGCAGAATTTGTCGCGCTCTCCCTATCTTTACTCAGTTTATTCTGTTGGACGGACAAATTTCCTACTGCCAGAGGTGGCCGCGGGCACAATGCCTGACGAAACTGAGCCGTCCGTCTACGCGTGCCACACACAACCCAGTCCCGCCTCATGTACAAGGCTACCTGCGATCACACCTTCGCCTCCCACCCTTTTTAGTCGGCCACTTGCGAACCTATCACACTTAGACCGGCGAACCGGTGTATAGAGACCAGAACTACAGTCTCACATAACCGCACCACACTCCAGACCCCATAATCACACCTCGCAGTACTTTAATAAGCACACCACACTAGGGCACACTATGAACACTGTGCATCCCACGAACCAGACTCCGTAACAAGCATACCTCTTCTCGACAGGAAGCATGTGACCAGCTTCGCCGGTGCTGGTACGATCGGCGTTTTTAGGTGCCGATCCTACTCATGGTTTATGTCTGTGCATGAAGTGGTAACCAGGTAGCATGTTGCACGGTTAGAGGAGCCAATCACCGCCCCAGATGGCCAACAGGTTCAAACACTCAAGTAGCACATAGAGCAGGGATGTGGGATTGCTATCGACTGTGGACCTTAATCCCACGACACTTTAGCTCATTTCTCACTATTAAAAAAATCCGAAGCACCCTGAAAATCTCGCGATATTCTTAAAGCCATGACTTTGAAAACCGACAGCTGGCGAGGTAAGTCGATTATTGTGATTAGTACTACATGTCCATTTGGGGGACCGACTTAAAGGCTGAGAATCAGACCCAACGGTTCTTTCTCAGTGTGGTTTTTAAGGCACTCTCACGCTTGCGAGTTCCAAGCCGTTCCACATGAAAGCTCAAGACATTCTTGTGGATTCAGGTCGCGTGTGGCTACATATGTGCAGGCAATAGCCTTAAACAAATAGAATATAGGGGCTGACAGAATAGCGGTTTCTGGTTTATTCAGTACCCCGAGTAATCATTCATTCACTCGACCAAGACCTCGGACTAAGCATCAATCAGGTAAACGTAAAAACGCACACCGCACAGGATAACTAGCTCAGTTCTTACCGGGGATAAAAACGTGCATTACCGAAATCCCACAGAAGTCTTCCCAATGAGTCAGTCTAGGTTAAATCACTTAAGAACCGCGAAATGGCAGAATGTGAATGCACGCTCACGGATAGTATGTGTAGGGGAAAACGACCAACTGCCCGCTCGAAACGTGATTTTGCGCATTTTACTGTCATATGAATGATCTACCAGTGATATTGCTATGTTCTCCTTCCGGTGTTTGAAGCGACAACTGCTGAACTAACCGGAGACTGCGATTTTTAATACAGTCAACGTGTCAGAATAAATGCTATTGTGACAACAGTAATGCGAGAAAGGCCTGTTTAAAAATTCACCCTGATTAGTATTTTAGTAGTTCAGACGGTCTCAAGCCTCCTTCAGCTGTCTATCGACCATGTGCAGGCACAGAACGGATCATAATAAGCTCACGCAGTTAATGGGTGTCACGAAATTACTCAGTGAGGACATTCGTCGTGATAAACGAACATTCCGCGCTGGATCTACCGGACTTGGCCAGGTTTGTACACGCTTCCGGGCTGGCTAATCGATAATGGCTATTTAAATAGGCACATGCTCCCAGTGAACACGTGACATGCTCGGCAGTAAGATACGTCTTTCATTATTTGCGTCTACTTTTCCATCAACAGTTTTTTTTTAAATTGAATTGCAGATTTCTAATCTTTTAAGGAACACACAAGTCGACCAACGGAATAGGTTTTCTTAATCGGGCTAAGAACTAGCACTGGTCAATTCAGTCGAGGAATCTTAACAAGAAAGCCGTTTCCGAACTCAAAATATCCACGCATCTTTTAGTCTCTGTGATGTTTACTGTTAATGTGGCATGCTACAAACTGTGTGATGTCAAAACCTGGCTTGTGCATGCCTTTTATCAAGTCAGCTGTGCTGAAAATATTGTAAGATACCAAGGATGCTGATTACGTCGTGATGGAAAGTAAGGAACAACACGAAGCTTGCAGCCCACGCGCATCTCTGGTCGTCTTGACTTTGCCTCCCTATCGGAAGGTAGCGGACATGAGACGAGGGGAGGAGTGGGGTAGATGCCTTGTAAGTTCACTTGGTTACCGGCAAGCACAACTGTGCTCCCTCTGGAATGGCAGTGGTACTCATTGATGGTGTCATAAACCTTATTACCACACAAGGACACCTAATATACCAGAAATAGCCATCCCGGTTTCAATTTTCACTATCAATATTGCCTCAGTACCCAAAATTGTGGTCTCTGGGTTTTCAGTCTTCCTACGGACAGATTATATAACACAGTATCACGTTACCAAATCCTAAAAAAGCTCTTTGTGCCACTTGACCAATGAGCAACGCATTCATGTGTCCTTGAAGACCAGCATTAACGCAGTTCTGAAGGTCACCCTGGAAATGTCAATATATAAGCTGCTATCTGGTTTTCACTTCATCGAAGCTCATAGGTTCTGACTGAAATATGACCATTTTGAACAATTTGTGAATGGTAGCTCTCCCTTGCATGGCCTTAATAGACGCATACGAGTACTTGCACACTGTATCACACTCTACCTCGACACTTGGCTGAACGTGCCAAATGCGCACTTGTATGAGGACTCATGTTTTTTTGTTGTAAACACGGCAATTATACATTTCGGAAATGACAGCGAGAATCGAAATTTTTTCCGAGATTGTTCTACGTCCAGCTACAGTACTAATGGCAGAGAACATTATTAAATGGTGGCTTTGACAGCGAAACATTTCCCGACAACCTTCCTTTAACTGACTGCCCAACCGCAAAAAGCTCGTCGACCTAGTTGAGGCTCAAACCAACGGCAGAACTAGTCAAAATCTCGGAAGCCTCTTGCAAAACCTGGAGTTTTCCGCCGGGACCTCGTAGCTCAGGCAGTGAGGCGCTGGCCTTAAGTATGCTGTGCCATTAATGTCGTGGTGTTGACTCTTGCGAAGGTCACTGCGTTTTTTGGCAATTTTTTAGTCAATTAGATTGTCGGGTCAGGACATTATATTACGAATACACCTCTTTGTTATCAATGACCCACCAACAATGGTCCCTTAGAAAATGGATCCATCGGCCGAAGAAACTCCGAATTAATGGCCCCATAAAGCCCATTTGTCTGTTATTCTTGCCATATAACTTTAAATAACAGCAGTGTTTAGAGATAGGATCTAGAGTTCCAGTCGACAAGACCAAAGAAAGTTGGGTGGAAATTTCTGGTTTAGTTTGCATCGCAGGTCAGTTATGTCCAAACGGAAGGAAACGAAGCTCGGCTTCGGTACTGGTTTAAACTTTTGCCCAGTGGACCGCGTTTTCCAGAGCGTTTGCTCCCCTGAGTCCTTCTGGCTTGAAGGTAGATTGTAGTCAGTTTACGGTGTCAAACCAGCCAGAAATGACCTCTCAAGACAAGCTTGTGTCTTTCAACGATAAACCCCGTTTGCAAGTACCTTCGCGACGGCCTGTGCGGGCTGTAAGTCCACATCTGATGTAAAACCCAAAACAAAATGAAGGCGAAGGACAGTTTTGAAAAAAGGTGACCATGTTAAACACAGTGTAGCGCCCCATACTAAGGGTAACCTTTCGTTTAACTCCAGGGATGCACTGATTTCCGTTTGCCAAACGCAACCCCTAACCCTAACCATCCTGTACCTAGCCCTAACACTTACTTCAAGCCTAACTTCAACCACCCTGGTATTACCGCGTCCTTCTGAGCCATGCTGCTATCAAACAGACGAGGCTTAGACAACAAGATCGCTAAAAACATCCTGCGCATCCGATTTTTCAAATTTTTGAAATCATCTGGAGGTCTATCGCCAGCCATGGCAGTCCTCAAGATCCTTTTGATCAGTTGTCAACCATGTTTTCTAGTGCTCAGGTATGCACGTAGGTCATCATAACTGATTGTTGCATGACCCCTATACGGACACGGGGGTTCCAAACGTTGAACAAGTCTGTCATGGGATCGCATGGCCTTCAAGCAGGATAATCATGCGTCAGAAAAGCGACTGGGCTCAACACGTGAGCCGTTGTCATCTACTCGATTTAAGCCAGAGGGCGGATGTTTTGGCAATCCTTCCGAATACGGATAATAGAATGGTTGGATCAGAGAAGGGGAACTTTATGGAAGTTCGTGTGCTCTGCAGACTACCGGTCGGTGAGATTTTTTGGAAGCTAACTGCCCCGTTACACACAGAATCGAAGGGTCCGCGAGCGAGGATCAAGCGTTATTAACTGATAAATGGTTCAGTATAGGTAACCGTTCATCAAAATGCTGGTTTTGAGCAGTATAGGGTGACGTTAACTGAAAAAAACTTTGTTATTGATTTTGAAAATGCCACTTTGTATTCTCTGAAATCTTTATACTTATGAAACATCTGGAACGGAAGTCTGCGTCAGACGTCTTCCTTAGCCCAGTTAGCCATCAAACCCCAGTCTTGTCAACCACGTTTTAGGTTATTTCAAAGGACTCATTCGACTGCCACAACCACCATTCATTCCCTCAAAACTCGGTGGCGCTCATTCCGTAGTTTAAAGCACTAGCTCAAACCAACGGTCAGTAAACTCAAGAAACGCTCAAGGAAGCATAAGTGCTCTAGCTATTGCAAGTCGAGGACCTTGGAGATTTGAACCGCCGACCCACGATTAGTCGCTCGCAAAAATAACCTTAAAATACCTTTAAAAACTAACGTATTTCGACGACTGGTCATTGAGTCATTTTGAAGTCAAGGAGAATGTTTCGTCTCCCGTGTAGGAATGAAGAAACGAAGCAATATCTTCAGTGATTTGTGCAAGCATACAGGCCTACCCGGAGGGAAGGTCGAACTAGATGATGTGCCCATCCCCCGAGACGTGAGCTGTATTTAAATGTCCTTTTTAACATTCCACTAATATTTCGCCTTCGTTCTCTTTTGGATACTGGCCCAGTTATGCCAGTGAAGTACCCAACATTTCACCGTCATGGAAAAACGCATTTGTAAATGTCTTCAATGTAAGCTATTTGATTTCTCGACAGGCGTACGCTTAGTGGTGCTGGGAAAACGGTGCGGAAATGTGCCGCAATATTTGCTGAACATCACAAAATGAATAAAACTGATGAGCGGCCCAACCAGCTCATGAAGTGCTCCTAAAATACAAATCCTAAGTAATTAAGGCTTATCTATGGGTAGCATTGTTAAATGGTTATGAATATGTTTAGTATTCTACGCTGGCGTCTTACGGTGTGTGGGATATAGGCAAATAAGTAAAACGTAAGAAATACAAATTATCTGATGGAGGCACCATTTGGAAATTTCTGTAGACCCTAGTAAGGACATAAGATTTACTAAATATGGATAGTTCAAGACTGTTCTTCCTGACATTTTCGGTAATGCTTAAAATGCGACAGAGTATAAAAGAAGCACTTAAACACCTCATGTTATGCACTGGAAGGATACCATACTCTAAAATAGTTATGAAAAGCTTGTCACTGATGACGTCCTTCAGACACTTTATGCTCTGATAGGAGCGAGCAGGCGAGTTCTAGGAAGCAGTTCAGAAGACGAAGATGCGATCACTGGTCTGACGTTTTGAATTCTCAATCGAACCCATCGTCAGAGACAGTCGCAGATAGGGGTCTTGGAGGATTTTAGCCTGATACCGCACTTATTCGGACTCTAAGCAGGCTTTGCAACTGCCACGACTAATCACTGGCTGTACATTGAATAAAGTGCTTGTGTAAGCCTAGCAGGTATCATTTCTAATTAGTAATTAGCTGCTCAAAGTAACAGGTTTAGGGACACAAGACTGCCATTGACATTCACAAATTATAATGATGGATTATTGTCGGCACTTGATAAATGCACAAAAGACTTACCTACGTTCAGGCGAATAGTTCACTTTGGCGCTGTCAAGTGCTCAAAAAGGTCATCTGGCATGCAAGTTTCGTCCTCGTCAGATATATTGTTGGCCTTATCGAAATCGCAAGATCTTTCGGTAGACACATATCATGCTTCATAGCTTTCCCAACAAAATTTGTTGGCCATGCAGTCGATTCCTATCGTCCATACTATCAAAACAAACTAACATTGAGTCATTTTAGGAACCCCCTAGCACTCACCCTAACACCCCGAGCCTCATAAACCACTCCATGGCCCTAATCCTAAACTTAACGACAGTCCTGACTCCAAACCTCCCCTTAACATTAATTTTACCCTTTAGAATCAATATTCCCGCTTCCAACCACTTTTTCTTTTTGATATGTTAACTGGGGGTTGAAAGAAATGATTTCAGCTTCAGAAACGTTATGACATTAAGAAATAGGAATTCGATGTGTAACGCAACCTATCATTTTTTACAGCTAAGGCGTACTCGACGTTTATTGGAGGATGATGAAGTTGAGCGAAGCAACATTCCCAAGACTCTGACAACTAGGCGGTATGTTTGACTTTTAACCGGTACGTAGTTTTCCATTTATAGCCGAATTTCGCTTATCTCTGTGGGATCATATCCACAAAGGAAATAAGGAGCTCCCTTTATTTCGAAAGCAAGTTCGAAAACCGTTCCGAGTTCGTCCAGTAGACGATGGATGATCTGAGTAATTTTGAATAACCCCGATTCAGTGGTAAATGTCTGCCAGCAATCTGATTGTTAGGATTTTAAAGAACATCGGAATGTGTCCGTGCGAAACAATTACTTATCGATTTATTTGAGGTGTAAACTTTAACATCGATAACCGCGTAACACCCAATCAGCTGCCTACCATTGACTATCTTGATAGAGGAGACTTTGACAAGCTGAAGCAGCAATGAAGCCATTTACAATCTCCTGTATTCTGATTATCAGATTTGTCAATAAATTCACTTTCTCGTCGATCAATCGGAAAGTGTTTAAGTTTTCAGGACGCGATATAACGAACCTGACGATTTATGATGTTGCATACCGTTGGGTTCTTAACTTTAAAACATGCATTAGTGACCATTTATACTAAACCTTCTAGGGGCGATCTCATGATTTTCCAAGACGGATTGCAGGAAGCCATAACTCACCAAAGGCTGACCGGACGGGAAATTCTTAACTTGAGTGAAGGCTGGTGGAGGGCAAATAAGGTAATAAACCCCGTAAATCTCCCATTTATTATTAATTTTAATATCGTAGTACAAGAGGCATGTGATTAGAGAAGTCATTCATGGCGCTAGCCCTTGGCCTGTCATAAGTTTCTTCTCCTCGCACAGTCGTATACAGATTTTGAATAAATATACAACCGGTTAGATGTATAAGGCAACGATTGCTACACAAGAACCCTCAAGAAATTGAATAATTTATTTGCAATTCCTTGGAGGTTACTTGGCTACTCAACTTCAATGGACGACTTCCACTGATTCATTTTTGAGAACATTTACAGAGAGACTTTGACGGATCTGACCAAACTTCGCCTTGCCTAACCAAACTATTTGATATTCGAACAAGGCGAAGGCGACAAAGCATGCAGAATTTAATGACGTCATAAATTTCGAGACCTCTCATTCAGCTGCACACAGTCATCGCATGGTTATATTACAAGGCAAAACTGTTCAATCAACGATCGACCTAGAGAGCTAAAACGTGATAGGTAGCCTGAAGCAGGGTCTAGTATGCGGGTGCATATGGTGAGGGGGGGAGGGGGAGAGAAGTCATCCGAGTATGA